>JARHVA010002196.1:1725000-2312500 GCA_037957365.1 Torreya grandis
GAGTGTTTGTAAGGTACATACACCCGTGTTAGAGCAGAGACACTAGCATCGATGTTAGTGTCCAAGTCTTAATGAAAGTGTCTAGGAAGATAGAAAGTGGTTGAAGTTTTGTAACTGATAGTGAAGAATATATATTAGGTTTCAATCATATTACGGACTACCTTTGATCTGGTAATCAAAATATTAGGGTCATAGTATATGATAAACATTCAGACATAGTGAAATGGTGAACACGAGCCTTTCAACTGCAAGGAAGGTCAAGAACTAAAGGTTAGAGTGAGGATTGATATTTGCCAAGTTCACAAGACTAGTTTAACATATAAATCCAAATTTGAGTATCTACACAATTCAACATAATTCTAGCTTTGGTACTTCATTATTTATTATATTAACATACCCACTTGGGGGTGATCATTACACTTAATGCTAAAATGATAATATCTTAAATCAAAAAATCAAGTCAATATTAAATTTCACATAATCTTAAGAGAACATATCGATATTAAAAATCAATAATGCATAATCGATACTCGATATATGAGTACTTTTACATGACATTAAATTTGTATGACACTATGACTTGGTCATTTACCACGGTTCGCACATTGTCACATACACTTCTGATATGCTTAAACTGTTCTATGATGACACAACTTCCCATGTGAAAGAATATAATTCACATGATTAGATTTACATTATGCTACATTACATATCTATGTGGGTCTTTTGATGTGAATGACTTGCAAGTTTCATCCATCTTATCAAAAAGGGGGCATACACAAACTCTTTCATAGATTTAAATTCAAATTATATGGATTATTAGAGTGATACAAACCATATGACTAACACTAGGATAGATTAGTTTATTTACACATATTATGTTATTTAAATGGGATTGAATGATTTGTATTACTATATGAGCATAGACTACTTCAAACTAACACAAGTTTTTGCATAGATTATTGTATGAATTAAAAAGTGCAAAGATAAAGAACAAATATATTCTAAGATAAATTTTACTAATGTTAGAGCAACAAATGCAAGAAATAATAATAAAAAACTTTCACAGTTTAGACAAAAAAATCCTCTATTGCAATTTAGATCCGATTTACTCTATCAAAATGTGGTGCTCACTCCTCTAATACAAAGGTGAAATAGGTAGCATTTGGATGCAAAAGATTGACTTTGATTCACTTTGGATGCAAGATTTGATTATGATTTGCTACATTCTGATTGTGATTTCTCAATATTTGTGTCCCTTTAAAATGAGGATTCTCAAGCTTATTTATAGAAGCCTAGATTACGATCCGATGGTGGAGGATCAATAGGACTTTTTCAAGGTTCCAAATGATCAATAGTTGAGGATGGGTCCTCATCCATGATGATGGAGACTATTTAAACTAGGTGAGAAAAAAGAAGGGTTGGATAGCAAACTTTGTCAAAATAGATTGACAACTCAGTGGAGGAGTCATAGGAAGTGGAGGTTTTCATGGATTTGGTTGGGATGAGGGAGAAAAAAGTGGGAAAATTTTGAATTGGTAAATTAAGGAATTAAATAATTAAAATATAGAATAAAAAGTGCACAATTGACTTTTTCAAAAGTATTTGAATAAATCAATTAATTAATTTTAGGAAGAAATGTTTATTATTTAATTAAGAGCAATGACTAATAAACTTAGGAAGAATGATTAAGGTGCATTTTGACACTAAATGAAATTTAGGTGTCTACATTTGCCCCTCTTTGAAATGGTGTTATGAAAGAATATTATTTCAAAGAATAGAAGTAGAGTGTTATTTATAGAAAAGCAAAAATTTATCCCAAGTGAATGAAAATGAGTATGATGATGCCCCCTCGAGGGTTTGTGTGAGAAATAAATAAATACTCAAAATTTGATGAAAAGAGGAAATAGTTAAGAAACCAAATGAAAAATCAATATATTTTTATTTTGATGTCAAATTTGCAGTGTGTTTGAAACGTGAAAAAGTTGCCCCTAGTAAGGTAATACTAGGTCTTTGATTTGAAAATCAACAATTTAACCACTCAAAGATTGCATGCTTATTGTTATTTGTTAATGGCTGAGGCGCTGAAGTAGCAGGTGTGAGAATGATATATCCTAGCAATAATAAATTGTGGATCCATACATAAAAAAAATTATTGAGTTTGCAAATAATTGGTGGATTTTCCATCGATAAATGATTGCGAGGTGTGATAGCTTTATGAAAATAAATTTATTTAATGCTTGCGATTAACAATTGATTGGGTTGAATATATGAAATGCTAACTAGGGTTTTTATATAAATAGGGGCTTTGGGGGGGTTTAAAAAATCATTTGTGCAAATAATCTTCACAATTAGAGCTAAATAAGTGATTAGAACAATTTTGACTCTAAGGCCAGCGAAGAGAAATGGACTGCATTCCTCACCACGAGTACCGCATGAAGAGAGAGACGTTTCCAGAGACTTGAGAGGAGTGGGCCTCTAATAAGTCTCCTAATTTTGGTAATTTTTGAATTTTTTAGCATTTATTATGGTTCAAAAGTGACAAAAATGAAATCATTATTCTCTAAATTATGATATCATTATCAAATTTCATGATTTTGTTGGGGTAAACAATGATTTTATCGAACATCACAATGATTTTGAAATTCTAAGAATCAATTTTGAGTTTTTTGGGTTAAGATAATATCACTACAGTACAGTAAAATCATCAAACATTGCAGTGATATCACTAAACATGGTAATGATATCACTAAAATGTGAAGTGGTTTCATTTGCAATGATTTTACAAAGGGTGAAAGTAATTTTGTTAGATGTTTGCAAAAAAAATTAGGGTTTTTTGACAATAATGGATGATGAAGTGAAATTGATGAAAAAATGCATAAATATAATGTATAATAATTTTACACAATATTAAACACCATTAATTTATAGGAGGTATTACCAGTCATAGTGACTCGAGAATGCAAGTCGTATGTTATGTCACATTTGTCAACCTTAATAAAGTATGAGTGGGGTGTGTTAGAGCTAACTGGGCTATCCTACATTGCATGGATGCTTGAAGTATGAGCTAATAGAGCTTTCTTAGCTGTACTGGCTAAGTACAGCATAGTGAGATGAGTAGGTTTCACTTGCAACAGGTGAGATAATTGTTACTTTAGAGGCTGCATATTGGATACTAGGCACTTTAATTCAAGGTAGACTAGTGTATTGGGGACAGGGTCCATAGGATGAGACTTTATACAAGATTTTTGATGAGAATGTGTTCCTACTTATGAAGAACATCATTGATGTTGACTAAGACACAAATCTAGAGATAGATTCTCTTACTATTATTTTGATGGCTATTGTTAGTGGCATGTTGCTACCTGACAAAAGTGATATACTATTTTATTGGGTTATTAGATGTCACTAGTGACACGATGGAGATGGGGGTTAGGTTTGCAAGGGGGCCCTATGTTTTAACTAGTTTATATGATGATTTGCACTACTTTATGTACTCAAGCTTGGTTGAGATAGGGCCTTCAACACTATTACAAGTTTGGTGTTGGTAGCACATTGTGATTGAGAGACCAATTAGACACTCGATAAGAAGGAGAATTGATGGCTTATGTATGGCATGTGATTCTTGGTGTACGTAGACCACAACTGGGTGACTTAGAGTTATATAGTAGAGTTATAGATGAGCTAATAGATGCACAAATTACTTGGAGACCTTATATTGACATTGTTTTTTACTAGCCAAATGAGGAACTAGATATGGATTATATGATGACTCTATGTTACATCATCAAGAGACATGTATACATTATAGAGAGATATAAACCAAATAAGGTGATGAGCCAGTTCAGTTTGAGATAATGTATTCTATTTGGTCCACACATTTTTACTCATACAATGCATGAGAGGTGATAGTAGGGTACGATAATTAATACCTTTATTACTGAGCATAGTCAGACACGAGTGTAGATAGTGAGGTGGAGGGATGTTATAGATGCAGGGGTCTAGATGGTTATACATAGTGGTGGGTGCAATAGAGACCATTGACATTGGCACTACCATACAGACCATCAAAGACATGGAGGTAGAGGTTAGCAGCTAGCTTGAGCAAGCAGCCTCAAGGCACAAGTTTATGAGCTTGGATTAGGAGGGTTGTGGTAGGTGATAGGGAAGAATCGATGAAGACTTACCAGATGCATGATGTGCCTATTACTTCTACAGGGGATATGGAGATTCTACAAGAGGCAAGAGTAGTGATGGTCCTTGATACTAATAAGCCAAGGGAAGGAGACTCATATTATATATGTAGAGAGTGAGGATGACCCAGGGCATGTGGACATAGGACATGAGGACACAGGACATGATACGATTGTATAACCTCCTCATATTACATAGATAGATAGAGGAGAGACTATAGGTTCCTCATAGATGTCAAATGATCATGCCCTAATTTTAAGGCTATGTGAGGATATTTAGGTGAGAGATATAGAGATTGATGTCTTACACCATGAGTTGGCTAGGTTAAAGGGTATAACTGCTAGTAGAGATCAGTAAGTAGCAGAGATTGAGCACTTACAAGGAGAGATTCATAGATTATAAGAGATTTTAGATGGGATAGATGGTGTTACTATGAAGATAGAGGTGATTACTTTTGATGCAGAGACATAGAACCCAGACTATACATCCCTTATTCAGAGATATAGATAGGATAGAGATACAACTTAGACAGAGCTTGCAAAGGCTATG
Source organism: Torreya grandis (assembly GCA_037957365.1). Lineage (NCBI taxonomy): Eukaryota > Viridiplantae > Streptophyta > Pinopsida > Cupressales > Taxaceae > Torreya > Torreya grandis. The sequence goes on from JARHVA010002196.1 coordinate 1,729,744, forward strand.
ACACAATTAGCTGAGACAGGTCAGTGAGCCATTTTAGATAGAGTCATGAGGGATATGGAGCAGGCCACCTACTACAGGAGTCTATATGAGGATGGTGTACTAGTAGATCAATGTGAGCCATCATTTAGAGATTATTCTATGAGATGATCAATATTGACTAGATATGTGTGGCCAGTGGAGCCTAAGAGATCAGTGAGACAGGTATCATGGGGGATGTAGGCACTATGAGGTACACCATGATAGCTAGAGATTTTTCAGAGAGTTGACACCCATTCAGAGGGATAGGATGAGACCTAGTTTTGACCTAGGGTTATGTGATGGATGACATTGATGTATACATATGTTGTATCTATTATAGAGACACATTTCGATATATATACATGATGATTTTGACATTTATAGAATATGAACTTGACTTATTATTTTGATGGATACATGGATATCATTGTTTCATACTTTCTTGTATATTAGTTGTATTTAGCATGTATGCAATGTTATTCTATTTATCATTTATTTTATGTATGGATGCATGATTTTTATGAAATGAAATGAATGAGACTTTGTTGCATAATATGGGTTTTCATTCTTTGCATTGGCATTTCAAAAAGATTGGAGTATTTTGAACAACGTGATTTTTAATGTAGCTATAAAACATAATATTACCTATGATATGGAATAATCATGATGAATATTGATGTTGTAAGACTGTAAAAACAAAGGAAGAATAAGTTGTGTATTTGAGTAAAGTACGTCACGATCTAGTCATAACCATACTATATTTTCTTTTTGCACAAAATAATCTTTTCAATAATAAATAAGAAAGTCAAACAACAAGATTTAATCTAGACAAACAAGACATACATAGACTAATAACAGTAAATGAATGACTATTTATAATTGATTTAATGTAAGCAAATGCATTCTAAATAAATAAAGATTTACAAAACTAAGAATGATTTAGAGATAAAACAACGAAGCAAATTATGAAAGAAAGAGATGTAAAAAGCAACCAAACAAATGGCTAAGGTAAAGATGTAAAACAAAGAATAAAATTAACCAAATAAATAGCTAAGGAAAATATATAAAACAAAGGATAAAATTAACCAAAGAAATGGCTAAGGCAAAGAAAGAATCACGGGTTAGGCTAAGAATTATGTTCAAGAACAAGAATGAAACACTAGATAGATGAGAGAAAAGGCAAAGAATAATGCCTAAAGGTAAAGGAGAGGGGGATGGATGATGGTGAAGGCAGAGGCTGAGCTGACCTTAGAGACCCCATGTGTCTAAGTGTTGTCTACATAATCCACTTAGACAATGTCCATGTGTGAATATCAGACCATATGTAGTTCTCCCAAATACGGGAAGTGATGAAAAAATGAATGATTGATGAGGTGAATGAAGTGTGTGATGAAAATGATGTGCAAATGACCCACCAATTGAATAAATGAATGAAAGGAAAGGGTAATGGGTAATATTGTTATACTACGAAATGCATGAATTTGGTTGCTTTGTTTGGACTTGGTTTGTTTTGTTTTTTATGTTTTATGAACGTTTTTGTAGTTATTTTCACCTATTTTTTTGGTGTTTTTGTGCTCTTTAGATTTTGGAAATTGTTTTTGGATTTTTTTTTAAATATTTTGAATGAATAGAAAGATTATGGAAGCCACTCTCACGAACTATGATCAAGAATACTCAATTTGCAAATGCAATTATAACTCAGAATTTGAACAATGTTATAAGGGAAATAAAATTACATAAATGGATTTATGCAATGAAACTATTGCAAATATCATACCCCCAGGCAAAAGGAGTAATTATAGATAATGGCTTTATACAGCATAATGCTAAAAGAACTAGTTTTCATCATAGTACTTATCCAAAGTGTCATGGACATGGTTTTCACTTGTGAACATTCTATTTACACTTTTTTTTTTTTGCTATATATATATATATATATATATATATATATATATATATATATATATATATATATATATATATTGTATTTTTGATTTTTTAGATAGACAAATAACAACACATAGAGCTAAATGTTTAAGCATAGAATCTCTTAAGGTGCATGATGTTCATAGGCTCATCAAGATCCTTTCTATCTTCTATGGCCAATTTATAAGCTCCAAATCCATATTTGGCTATGATGATATATGGACCTAACCAATTAGGTTCACATTTTCCTTTAATTCTCTATCAGCATTGTGTTTTGTTGATTTTCCTTCAGAACAAGATCTTTGATTTCAAATTACCCAGCTTTAATCCATTTGTTGTAGCTACAATGGAGGTGATTGTGGTAAAATTGTAGGTGATTTAAAGCATTGAGTCTTTTTTCATCTAAGAGATTGAGCTCATTTAATCTTGACTCTCAATACGATTCCTCATTTATGATTTCCTACAAAGATATTCTTAGTGATGGAATCTCAACCTCAATAGGTAAAATAGACTCACTGCCGTAAACAAGGGAATATGGTGTTGCCCTTATGGGTATGTAGATACTTGTATGATATGCCCAAAGGGAAGGATATAGTTGGGTATGCCAGTCATGACCAACTTCATTAACAACTCTCTTAAGAATATGTAAAATATTCTTATTTGTTGCCTCAGTCTGGCCATTTCCTTGAAGGTAATAAGGAGTGGACCATTTGTGATTTATATGGTATGTATGACAAAGGGATTTTATAGTTATATTCTTGAAGTATTTTCCATATTTATAAATGAGAGTAGATGGAATACCAAAGTGGCAAATAATGTGGTTAAGGAAAAACTTGAAAATTTGTTTGCCAGTCACATAAGTTAATGGTGTTGTTTCCACCCACTCAATAAAATACTCAATGGCGATGATAATATGTTTATTCCCATTGGAAGAGCTAGGATTGATCTTCCCTATGAGGTTTAACCCCTATGTGGAGAATGACCAAGGTGTTATTATATGATGCAAGGCTTGTGAAGGACTATGGATAAGATCTCCATGTTGTTGACAAGGTATACATTTTTTAAGATATGAAAATGAATCGGATTCCATTGTTGGCCAATAATAACTAACTCATAGAAGTTTTTAAGCCAGGGTTATACCACTTGAATGTGACCCAAAAATTCCCTCATGAACTTCTCAAATAGCTAAAGTAGATTCATCAAAATTTAAACAACATAGAAGGGTTCCATCATAGCCACAATGATACAAAGTATTACCAAGGATTATGTAATGGGATGTTCTTTGGATGAAGGATTTGCATTGGTTTGAGTATAGATTAGATGGTAGTGTATTGCTAGAAAGATATGTATATATATTAGATTACCATGGTGAGGAAGGACCAACTATCTCACAAACCATTTCTGACTCTGGTGTGTCACAAGTAGGCACTCTTAATTACTCAACCAAAAACTTGTTATGCTTGGTGTTTAAATCCATCAAGGAGCCTATCATTACCATAACATCTACTACCCTATTATTGATTCGAGGTGCTTGTTCAAATTGGATGTATTTAAAGGATTTAATCAAGCTATCCACCATTTTCTTATATAGTATGAGCTTGTCATCATGTTCTTGTAATTCATTAGTTAATTGATTGATAATGAGATTGGAGTCTCCAAAAACAAGGAGATGTTGAATGCCCCACTGAATTATTATCTTGAGACCTGCTATTAAACCTTCATATTATGTTATATTATTGGTACATGGGAATTCAATATGAAATGCCTTAGGTATACAAACTCGATTAGGTGTTATTACCAAGATATCAGCCCCAACCATGATTTGTAAAAGAGCCATCAAAGAAAATTTGCCAAAGCAAGGATTCATCAATTGACATAATTGCATCATCGAGGAATTTTGTAATAATTTGGTGCCTTCCTATGAAGTGGTGCTTCTGTTAGAACATCGACAAGAACCTAACCCTTGATTACTTTTTGATTAACATACTCTAGATCAAACTCACTAAATAATATGACCCACTTAGCCATCCTACCTATTAGAGTTGTTTTGGATAAAAGATAGTTAAGGGGATAAATTTTAGCAATGATTTTTATTTGATTGTTAAGCATGTAATGTCATAACTTTTGAGAAGTAAAAACTACCACAAGATGGGGTTTTTCCATTTGAGAGTAATTTAATTCATAGGATATCAAAGTTCTGCTCAAATAATAGACTACTCTCTCTTTTCCATTGTCATCAAGTTGTGCTAGTAATGTTCCAAGATCATATTGTGTAGCAAAGATACATAGCAAAAAGGGCTTATCGGCTATTGGTGGCATCAAAATTGGTGGATTGGAAAGATATTACTTGATAGTACCAAATGCCTTTTCATAATATTTTGTCTGAGTGAAAGTGACATATTTTTTCAACAAGAATGTAAATGGATGATAGATGTCTGCAAGCTAGGAGATAAGCCTTATAATGGCTTGTATCTTTCCATGTAAGCTCCTTCAATGTTTAAGACTCTTAAGTGGTGGCATATCCATGATAGATGAAACCTTGAAAGGGTCAACTTCAATACCATGTTGTGAAATAATGAATCCTACCAACTTTCCTGATGTAACACCAAATACACACTTCTTTGGATTTAATTGCATGTTATATTCTCACATTCTTTCAAAAATATGACGAAGCACCTATGGATGATCTGTTCTAGATTTGGATTTGGCCAAAATTTCATCCACATAGTCCTCCATAATATCACTTATCATGTCATGAAAGATAACTATCATTGCCCTCTGATATGTATCTCCTACATTTTTCAACCCAAAAGGCATTACCTGATTGTAGAATGTGTCCCATGGAGTTGTAAAAGTTGTTTTATGCTGATCTTATTCTATAATTCTAATCTGATTGTAGCCTAAAAAGACATCCATTAAGGATAACATTTGATGGCCTATAGTAGAGTCATCTACCATATCTATATTGGGTAAGGAAATCAACTTTTAGATAGGCTTTATTGATATCATGGAAGTTTGTGCGTCCTCTAATCCCTGTTGGTTTCTTAGATACTAGCACAATGTCTACTTTCTAATCTAAATAATCAATAGGGCATATAAATCCTATCGCCAATTATTTCTTTAGCTCATTTTTGACAAGTAGTGCTATTTTAGGATGCATTTTTCTAAGTTTTTGCTTGACTGAATTTTCATCTGGGTGCACCATGAGATGGTGAACTATAATTATGGATATGGTCCTAACGTATCCACATATGACCATACAAATATATCAAAAAATTCATTAATCAATAGTTTAAATATCTCCCTTTCCTTTGAACTGAGTGAGATAGCTAGTTTTACAATTTTTGGGTCATCTTCGCTACCAATGTTTATAGGAATGGTTTCCTCAATAAGCAGACTGGATTCATCTTTATAGGCAGGAGGTGGTATGAGAAGATGGAAATCTTAATATACCTCTTCTTTCTTGGATGTTGATGCAAAATTAATAAATTGATGCAATCCATATTCTCCAAAATATGTTGAATCTGATAATTGTATTAAGAAACCTTTCTTATGGTCACTTGTAGGAATTTGATCCTTGATTCTTAGGAACTCAGTTAATGCTTCATCACTTTTGAAGTAGCCAAGTTGAGGCATAAATGTTGGGTCCCAATGGATTAAATAAGGATATGTGAGGTCAAGTGTTAAGATGACATTTTCATGGAAAAGATTGGAAAATGCTAGATCTTCAAAGTGGTTATTGATGGAACCTGTCTCATTGTCTGATGAATCATCTCTAGACTCACTAGAAGAATCACTTTGAGAAATTATTAGATGCACATTAAGCAAATTAAATCCTATACCATTCTTACCTTCGTTAGCTTTTATGTTTATTGGTTCAATGTTACCTTGTTCACAAATACAAAAACCCTTGCCTTTGTAGTCCATTATTTTACACATTATAGATTTTACAACATGATATTATTTAGAGGAAAAACAAGTAGCTAATTCATCTGAATAAAGCTAGGAGGAATTTGAATCATCAATATGTTCATCAGAAAGAAAATGTCCCTTTAAAAAAATTATATACCAAACCTTTTTTTATCATTCTTTGATCCTTTAGGTGATTTGACTTGCCATACTCACTAGGATTTGTGATGAATGTGCTTGTATAAAATCTTGAATAATATACTCATTCATGCCTCGATTAAGGATTTTGAAATGGGAAGAAGTAGAGGATGAAGGTTTACTATATAATGGAGTAGATGTTTGTTCAATAGAGGGAATCTCTGAGATTTGTTCCATGAATGGGTTGTTGGAAGCTTGCTCAATAGATGGTTCATTGGTTAATGCTTTTTCAATAGATATGGATGGAGTTGAAGTGTTAACCCAAGCACCAAGGGGAGGTGTTTTGAAACAAAACCTCAGGATTGATGTAATTTTTAAGTGAAGGGTAATCCTTAACAAGGGTGAAATTATCATTTGTGATAGGGAGATAATTGGATTGTTGATATTTACCTTCCAATAATTTACAGTATTGGAAGGGATGAGGATCCCCTTGAATGGTTACTTCCATTCCTACATGGGAAAATTTTAAACACTGGTGAAGGGTTGATGGGATGTCATTCATGGCATGGATCCATGGGCATCCAAGGAGTATATTATATGGTAAATCAAGATCGAGAACATGAACATTTTTTTTCATTAATAATCATGCCTACCATTAAAGGAAGATGAATTGTGCCAATAGATTGCCTCTCATTATTATCATATGATTTTTGCTTATAATGTTGTTATCATATATCCAAGATGATTTATGAGTCTTAGTGTACATAGATTAAGAGTCAAACCATTATCTATAAAAACCCTTTTTACCTTGTGCCTAGAAATAGTAACCTCTATATACAAAGGTAGATTATGCTCTGAACCTAAAGGAGAAACATAAGAATGACCAAACATCACTTGGTTATTTGTTGCCAAAGAACAAATTAGCACTTGAAAGTTTGTAGGATCGACGTTTTTAGGTACATTAGATTCTTGAAGGACTTTATATAAAAGGTCTTTATATACAGTGGATGTTTTGAGAATATCTAAAATGGATATGTTTGCTAGCATCCTCTCAAGGTGATCGATGATGTCATACTTTTGTTCAACATTAGGTGGTGGTGCACTTGGTAGGGTGAACTTTGCATGTCTCATAGTGACTGCACATTCATATTTGGATGGGATTATAACATTAACATGCTTATGTACCATATTGATGTTATTAATGATAGAATCAAATGGATGATTGACTTGGTTGACATTACTTAACTCTGGTTGTTCTTGCTTTTGCTTACCTTTACCTTGTTTATGGTTAGGGAATGGATCCTGATATATCCCTAGTTTCTAATTATTAAATTATTTGGCTGAGGTATTTTCTATTATTATGTCACCTTTATCAATGAGATCTTAGATGTAATATTTGAGACACATACATTTATTTGTAGAATGTCCTTATATCCAATGGTACTCATAGTATTCATCCTCCTTATACCAATTGCGTTTTGGACCATTGTCTTCAAAAGGCTTTGTGTTAGGCCACACTATCATGTTTGCATTGGATAACTTTTGAAAAATATTTTTGTGTCCCCTAATTGAGTGAACTTGCACTTTGGTTATCCTTATTTAGGTCATCCCCCTAGAATTGTTATGTTATGAGTTAAATTATTAGGCATTTGGTTTTATGGGTTTTGAATATGCTTCACATCAGTTACACCATCCCCCACAAGATTTCTATTTTTAGCAAAGAACTTGGGTTTATCTACTAGTTTATCCACTGATTTAAAAGAATTATTATTATCTGGTTTGAAGATTCTAATGATTCCTCTATTAATTAGAGTTCTCTCTACCTGAATGCCCTTTTAAATTATTTCATCAAAAGATCATGGGCAAAGGAGTAAATGATGACCTAAATCCAAATTTAAGTTATTCATGAAAATGTACACCAATTCAATTTCTAGGAATGACCATAAAAAGTGGCTTGCCATTACTCTCCATCTTTGAAGAAATAAAGTAAAGGTTTCACACTGTCACTATTTTGTGTTGTGCAAATCTAGAGTGGTCAGGTCTTTCTCAGTGTTGTATGAAAAATGATAGACAAAATTTTCAAATAAATCCTCAAAAGTGAAGATAGATCTTTTTGGGAGTCTAGAGAACCATTCAAGGGCTTGACCTCCAAGGCTCCACAGGAAAAGATGTAACATGAACTCATTGTGATAAGCAACTTCCGCACATGCATGATAAAAGCTTATTAGGTGTTCCCTAGGATCTCCTTTTCCTTTACATTTGTTAAACTTAGGGACCTCAAAATATTTAGGGAATGGTGTAGTCATCTTACTCAGGTCATAGGGATATGAACAAATTTCCTCAAACTTGTATTGCTTTTGTCGATTGTATGACACATCTTGTAAACCTTTAACTTGATCCTTGATGTTTTGAAATTCTTGCATTAGAAAAGGGGATATATGGTCTATTTGACTAGAGGTTGTAGGTGATTTATTAGTTTGTTTGGGTATGTTTGAAAAGTTGTTAGCATTTGGATTGTTATAACCAAGGTCTTGGGGTTGGGAAAAGGTATTTGTGTTATATCCAAAAAATTTATTAGTGTCATAATTTGTTTGACTTGGATTTGGGTTGAAGCCAAAATTGGTCTGAGTTGGATTTGGATTTTGGGTTAAACCAATATTAGGATTTGCTTGGCTTGAATTTTGATTATAGTTTGGGTTACCTACCATGTTATTGATACAAGGCATGGGATTAGAACTAGTAATTTGACAAAAACTTGTTTGGTTAAACATATTTGGATTATTTGTTTGGGGAATGTTAGAATTTGAGCTAAGCTGGTTGAAACTTAGATTTGGGTTGAAATTAGTGTTAGTATTTTGTTGCATTTTATTAGTGTTAGTATTTTGAAACTAAATGGTTGGATTAGTGCTTGATTGATTTTTATTTGAATTAGAATTCATAAGAGTCAATCCTAACAACAATTGATTTGGTGCATTTGAATATACAACTAGGTTGTTACATGTGCTTGAAGTAACATTCAAACTAGGATTTGGTACTTGATTGGGAAACCTTTAATATGCATTCAAGTTTTGATTGGGATTAGATATGATGGGTGAGTTATACAAACTTTGATTTGGATTGATTTGTGAGTGTGAGTAGCATTCACACTCTGATTTGTTTGATCATAACCTTACCAGTTATGGGGCATACCCAAAGTGGGTGTGGTTAAATTTTGGTTGGTTGGACTTGAATTAGATGTAAAGCCTATACTCAAGTTGGGATTGTCAGGAATCTAGAACAACAAACTGCTCTGATACCACTTTGTCAGGATTAGGAGCACAATTGATTACCTTGTATAAGCAACTAAACATGAAATTTAACTAGAAGTAATATGTAACTAGAATTCAAAAATAACACAGAATATGAGAGACAATACCCAATTGTATTAATACTCTTCCAGAAGGAATTACAATAAAGAAGATGCCACACTCTTCTTCCCACACCTCTAGGGCTCCCACACCTCTAGGGCATACAATAATCTCCCTCAAGAGTTCTCTCTCTCAATTATGGTCACAACAAACAACTCAAACATAGAGTTGTTGTTCACCTCCACCAGTCAGTAACTATACTGCCAGTCCACCAGTTAGTAACAATACTGCTAGTCCACTAAGTACTCAATGTACTCCAAGTCTGAGTACACCACGTACTCCAAGTAGATCTCACATGATCTTACTACCTGTTGTGTTGCTGATCTCCCTGATCTTGTTACCACTTGCAGATCAACCTAGTTTTGCACACCTGCAAACCTAGATCACACACACACACACCTGTAGATCAATTGACCTTACTTACCATGTAGATCTAACCTGATCTTGCTACACCGTAGATCAACTTGGCCTTGCACACCTACCGACCTAGATCATATACACTCGAAAGAACCCTTATCTTTGCCTAACCAAGTCCTTATGATTCTCCCTTGGATAGAACCCTTCTAATTCTACAGAAGCCTTTTGGTTCTACAACTTTATAATACAGCCCATAGGTCTCTTAAATAGATCCCATACAAACAATAATTAGACTTCTAATTATAATAATTAGAACCGTAGCTCCAAGACTAAAATCAGTCTTTACCATGCAAACTAACTATCCATCTAAAATTAAACCAGTTCTGGAGATGCATGCAACCACATGCACACACAGGCTACCGACGTCGGTGCCTATCTGACCGATGTCGGGCGACCCATAACTGACGTCGAATACTGTGAACACTGTAGATGACTGACATTGGTTGATCAGACCAACGTCAGTTGCCTGTAACTCAGCAACCTCCTCCAATTTGCATCTTGGTGAAGCTTTTAGCTCCACAGCCTAACAATCTCCCACTTGGAGATAAATAGTTGCACATGTACCTATACATGTACCTTTACATCATCTAATTTGTTTCCTGCCTTGTATCCCTCTTCAAGCTCAATCTTGAAGACCAACCACCACACATCCTGTGGTGCTCCGCATGTCATCCAAGTAACCTGCCACTCCGAATCTACATACCCATGTAGAGAAGTCCCTGACCCTACATAGCATGAATCCCTACTGTTGATCCCTCTCAGATACCTGAGAATCCATTGAACTGCTCTCCAGTGCTTCTTTCTTGGATTGGCTACAAACTTGCTGACAACACCCACTATTGGGGCAGAAACAGGTCTAGTACACATGTACTTAACCTCATCATGTGAATTGGGACATTGTTCTGTGAATTGTCCATCCATAGGTGTGCTAACCGGTTCTGCATCCTGCATATCAAACCTTGCCACTACCTTATTCACACAATCATTTGGAGATAAAATCAACTTGTGACCTTCCATGTCTCTAGAAAAACGCATGCCAAAGAATTTTGCTCTTCCTAAATCCTTCCTGGCATACCACTGAACTAACTTTACCTTTAGCTCAGCAAAACCCTGCATGTGTGAACCCACTACATATAGTAATAGGATAATATCGCGACCACTATCCAACCTGGTAAAGTAAACACAATGATTACATTGACACTGACTAAAGCCATGCTTTGTCATACACCTGTCAAACCTGTACCACTGTCTTGGAGCTTCCTCAAGACCATATGACCTAGCCTTCTGTCTCATGTGTCCATTCTCTATCTTCTTTAACCAAGGAATCCATTCATCTTTCAGTGCTTTTATCCCGATTGACAACTCTACCAAATCTCCCATTTGGTTCTCATCCAAGGAATCAAATTCCTCATTCATGCCATGCTCCCACTATTTTTTGGATTCTAACTACATTGCCTCTTTAAAACTTCCTGGTTCTTGACCATTAGTGAGCAACTTGTTCAGGTAGTTTAAAGAAGGCGAATAATGACTTTGAGGCTTACTTACCCCTTCAGTCCTCCACATGGGTGTTTGAGACTCCTTGACAACTTGTTGTCCACCCAAAATATATTTTTTGGTCGACCCTAGTCTGTACTCGATTGATGTCGAATCCACCTGATCACCAATGTCGATTCCCTAACTGATGTCGGTGTCCACCTGGTCATCGACGCTAGTTCCATGACCGACGTTGGTCGCCACCTGCCTGACACCACTAACTCTAGTCTACACATGACTAACATCGGTACCTGCCTGTTCGATGTCGATTCCACCTAATTGATGCTGGTAACTGTGTTTCCCTATGAGTGATGACTTTTTACATGAGAGCTCACTTTGGATCAAAACCCTGTCCAAACTACCCTGCTCAGAGTTATTCAGTCCCCTCAGCTGATCTCTATCCATCATCTCCTCCAAGAAAACCAAGGCTTTCCAGTTCTTAAGTTTGTCAAAGACATCTGACTTCCTCTTAAGAACATGCATTCCCTTCTCACTCATGTGACCAAGCCTAAAGAGCCACATCTTTGCAATAAAAGGATAATAAGTAATACAAGTAGATAGATAAAGAATACCTACTTTCTTACCACATGCTAATTCAAGTGCATCCACTATGAGAGTTACTGTGCATCCCTCATCACCCAACTTTCTTGAAGAAATTAGCCTCCTTTTCAGAACTTACATGACATCTTTCAACACCCATTGTTGGCCATCTATAATTTTAGCCACACTTCCCCTTTGCCAATACTTTGACAAGGCTCACCAACCCCTAAATAAATCTTTCCAAAGTCTCCATCAACCTTAACAGAAAAATACTCTATTTGGGGCTGCATGGAAAGAGGAAGATTCTACTTTATCCAAGGAAATGAGGTGTAACAATTGCAACATCTGCTTCTTATTTCCTTCATCTGATCTTCAAAAAGCAATCTTTCTTTACCTGCTCTTTCTTTCCATAATTTCATAATTGATATTCTTGCTTTTGAATTCATTCTTAGCTTAATTGCTATACTCCCACTCAATCAGGAGAGTGACCTGTAATAAAACACAAACCTGCTCTAAACCAGGCTCTATGAACCTGCAACCCTACTGATACCATGAGAATTTAGAACAATAAATTGATACCACTTTGTTAGGATTATTGATTACCTTGTATAACAACTAAACATGAAATTAACCAGAAGTAATAGGGAATATTGGACGATACTCAATTGTATTAATACTCTTCCAGAAGAATTACAATAAAGAAGATGCCACACTCTTCTTCCCACACCTCTAGGGCTCCCACACCTCTAGGGCATACAATAGTCTCCCTCAAGAGTTCTTTCTCAATTACAGTCACAACAAACAACTCAAACACAGAGTTGTTGTTCACATCCACCAGTCAGTAACAATATTGCTAGTCCACCAGTTAGTAACAATACTGCCAGTCCACCAAGTACTCAACGTACTCCAAGTCCAAGTACGCCACGTACTTAGATCTCACCTGATCTTGCTACCGGTTGTGTTGTTGATCTCCTTGATCTTGCTGCCACCTATAGATCAACCTAGTTTTGCACACCTACAAACCTAGATTCGCACACACACACACCTACAAATCAACCAACCTTACTTACCATGTAGATCTAACCTGATCTTGCTCAGATCAACCTGGCCTTGCACACCTACTGACCTAGATCATACACACCAAAAAGAACCCTTGTCCTTGCCTTACTAAGTCCTTATGACTCTCCCTTGGATAAAACCCTTCTGATTCTATAGAAGCCTTTTGGTTTTACAACTTTACAATACAGCCCATGGGTCTCTTTGATCCCATACAAACAATAATTAGACTTATAATTACAATAATTAGAACCATAGCTCCAAGACTAAAATTAGTCTTTACCATGCAAAATAACTGTCTGTTTAAAATTAGACCAGTTCTGGAGACGCATGCAAATGCATGCACACACAGGCTGCCGACGTTGGTGCCTGTCTGCATCGACCGACCCATAACCAACGTCAGTTACTATGAACACTAAAGGACATCTATTAATCAGACTGATGTCGGTTGCCTGCAATCAGTAATCCAATTTGCATCCTGGTGAAGCTTTTAGCTCCACAACCTATGATTTTGATTTATGATAGGTAAAATTGAAGTAGGGTTCAAGTTTTGATTAGTTGATTACAAGGTCTGGGAATTTTGAAATGGCATTCAAACTCAAATTGGTAGGATGATGATGTAAATTTATATTGCACTCATTATAGGATTACCAAATGGGTTATTTTATTGATGAGATTGCAAATTCATCATCTCTTGATTTCTTTGATTCGCATGGATTTCAGCAAAAAAACCATGGCTAGCTTGGGATGACTTTTCATATGAGATGGTTTTCCCTTTGTCTTGGGAGACTTGGGGATGAGTCCATGAAGAAGGAATGAGGGAATTACTACCCTCTAAAAAGCTTTGGATATTTTGTTTATTAACAAGTAAGAGAAGGCTCTTTACTTACATTGAGGTATTGCAAGTTATGGACATCAAAATTAGGAGGGAATTTTTTAGCACTTAATTTTTATTAGACATGATATATTCATCTAGGGATGGTGGAGGTTAGGTATTTTCATCTTGATAGGGCTCTCCCTCCTCATCTTTGTGTTTAGTGATTTCATGTATCTCTACAATGCTCTTGATCAGGAAACTGAAAGGGGTCATATAATATCCCTTGCATGAGGATTTAACATGGCCATTTGACATGTAATAAGCATCATTTTGTAGAGAAAGGAAAAAAAGGACTTTGAAAAAAGGACAATCTAAAATTATAATAAACCAATGATTTGAGTAAAAAGCTTTAAGTTTTGAACTAATTACTTTTAAGGATGTGAATTTTTGAAAGGAATTAGTTTTTAAAATAAGTATTTTCATCACGTCTAAACAAACAAGCAATTGCACAAAAAGGGTGAAAACTAGGTAGAAGGGTGTTGAACAACTTTTGGGTTTTCTATTGTTACTTACTCATCTATGTTATAAGCTACAGTCTAATGTTTCAAGGTGCTAACCATGGAGGATCCTACCATGCCCATGGCCCACTGAGTCCAGTTTTGAGGGTGTGGGGAAAGTAACTTCTTGGCATTAACCACTAACTGATGCACTAAAATTGAATGGTAAAGAGACAATCTTAGGGTTAAGGTATACACAAGCTTATCTAGGGGAAATAAAACTATGGAAGAGATTGATATGCAGATGCACACTATTGGGTCTTGTCCCAAAGTGCCCAATACAGCTGTAAAGGTCTCAGTGTGTTGATAATTGGTAATATCAGATCTCGAATCAAATGTTGAAACCCTAAGTATTAGTGCATGAAAGTCCCTCACATCACAGTGTGCTTAAAACACATAATCACTTAGGCAATTGAAACAATTGTGTCTCGATTTATATACCCCACCAAAAAATAGGGTTTGGCTTATTACGTGGTGGTGAAATCCATGGTCAATATTGCCTCTAATAAAAGAAAAATAAAGAGTTAATACTTGTTTCTAATTTATAGGTATCATCACCAATGTGATGCCAATGAAAGAGCATATGTACGATCAACTAGGGTAACAAATAAGTTACAAGATTGCTTTTGATTTCCAAGTATCATCACCAACATGATGCCAAAAAAATAACATACACAACCTTTACAACCAAACAACAAGACAAAAACAATAAACATATTTACTCCATAGAAAATAAAGTGTGATTTATTTACTAGGATGCAAAAGACTGAAAATGAAAGATGTTAGTGAAAACAAATAAAATAAAATTGGTTTAATTTTTTAATTTTTTGCAATTTGCTTTAGCCAGTGTTCTACAAACAAGGTGTTAGTTTATTTTTCTTGCACTAAGGATTAAGATAACCTGTAAAAAAAGATGAAATACCATGAAAAATACAAAAAAAACAAGCCTCTGTGATGAAATCGTTGTTACACAGTTAAGTAAAAAAAGTGAAATTGCAAAATGATCACACAGGAAAAAGATAAAAAATAGAAAAAACTTATAGAAATAACATCATTGATGTGCTCAATGAAATCGCTGCACATAACGATAAAATCACTGTAAAGAAAGATAAAATCATTGCAAAAAAACATGAAATCGCTATAAGGCAGAAAAATATTGCTACTATCTGACAAAATTGTTGTTTTGACACAAAATCATTGTTTACCTAAAAAAGACAAAAAATAGCACAAGAACGTGGAAAAGTGACAAAAACACTGTTAGTCCAACGAAATCACTGAAATGTGCTCTAAAACCACTGTTACATAGAAAAAATGCATAGCCAAACACAAAATCCAAGACAACAACCTATAGTTCATACTAGCTAAAAAATAAATGAGATTAAAAGCAAGAGATAAATAAAAAGATTAAAAGACATGGGTAGGTCACACCGGGTGTGCCAAAAATGTGTGAATTAAAAAGTGCAAAGACAAAGAACAAATCTATTCTAAGCTAAATTCTACCAATCTTAGAGCAACAAATGCAAGAAATGACAATCAAAAACCTTCATAGTTTAAACACAATAATCCTCCTTTGTGATTCAGATCCGATTTGCTCTATCAAAATGTGGTGCTCACTCCTCCAATACAAAGGTGAAATGGGCAGTGTTTGGATACAAAATATTGACCTTGATTCGCTTTGGATTCAAGATTTGATTATAATTTGCTAGATTCTAATTATGATTTCTAAATATTTGTGTCCCTTAAAAATGAGGATTCTCAAGCTTATTTATAGAAGTGTAGATTATGATCCGACAGTGGAGGATCAATTAGAATTTTTTAAGGTTCCCAATTATCAACAGTTGAGGATGAGTCCTCATCCATGAGGATGGAGACTATTTCAACCAAGTGAGAAAAAAGAGGGGTTGGTTAGAAAACTTAGTCAAAATAGATTGACAACTCAGTGGAGGAGTCATAGGAAGTGGAGGTTTTCATGGATTTGATTGGGATGCGGGAGAAAAAAGTGGGAGAAATTTGAATTGATAAATTAAGGAATTAAATAATTAAAATAAAGAATAAAGGGTGCACAATTGAATTTTTCAAAAGTATTTGAATAAATCAATTAATTGATTTTAGGAAGAAATGTTAATTATTTAATTAAGAAAAATGATTAATAAACTTGGGAAGAATGATTAAGGTGCATTTCGACACTAAATAAAATTTAGGTGTCTATAATTATTATGAATTATCATAGATTGACACGTGATTAATACATATTGGGGGAATATGTGACACATTCTCCTAGTTCATGACATTCGAGTCATTAAAGTTAATGATATTATTATGCAAATTTCATGATTTAGATTACACATGTTATATATAATGGGGGCATATTTGGGTTATATCTGAGGCATTCTCCAGGTTATATGATTTAGATTGCACATGTTATATAGAGTGGGGGCATATGCAGGGCTTATGTTATACATTCTCCAGGTTTATATGTTGATAATTCACATATATTACAGGTCTATATGTTGATAGTTCACAAATATTATGGTATTTTGACATTAATTACCTAATTTAGATTACACATGTTATCAGATTGAGAGCATATGCCACATTCTCTACAAAAGTATTTACTCAGACTCACATAGATTTACTCAACTGTACTCAGATACTCAAATTTAATTGTATAATCCACCTGCAATAGAGGATTCAAAAAAATTATTTAGATCCATGTTCTTAGAAACTCCCAGTATAGGGTTTCCTCTCCACAGGTTGTGCTCCAAATCTTTTTCAATTCTTCATCCAAGAAGAGAATAAGACTAGAGGCACCTTCTCCATTTATATTGGGTTACTTAGACCCATTACATCTCCACTCTAATGACATAAGCATACTACATTAGTGGTAGAAGATTGCATACTCATAGGTGTAGTCATTCTTTGATTGTTGTGATTTTTCATTTGTGAATTATTTTCTATTTTGAATAATAATATATTTTATTGTACACATATTTACTTGCAAGTATAAACATACACTATGAATCATTGAGAACAAGGGAAAGTCTAAGTTTAAAATCCCCAATGTAGGTTTGCACTCTATTTATTCATTTAAACTAATATTTGTAATTCTATTTAAATACTAGATTAATGGGGGCATTTTTAGACACTTACATTTAGTATAGGCCTTGTTTATGAAATGATTTTAAGTAAATTTTCATATTTAGACCCTTGATGGTGAATATGACACTTATTTTCACACTTATCTTGGTCTTATGTCTCCTTGCCTACTTTACTTGACTATGCAATCTTATGTTTTACTTTACTCATTTTTCTTGACCTTGTCATAGGGATATGTGGTCCTATTTTACTAGTCTTTACCTTTCTATGGCTTAAATACAAATTCTATGACCATGGATGAATTTGGTTTATGGGAATCATTTGTGACTATTAAAGATGTCTAGTGTATCTTTCAGGTCTACTCTAGGTCATGTCATCCTTTGAGGCATTTTCTTTTACACGTTTGATCTTGTTTGATCAACTAATGCACGCCAATAGTTCCCTGATTCAAAATTATGAACCTTATATATACAAAACCCTTTGAAGAATTTTGGGATAATCTCACACTAATTAACAAAAGACATACTTAGAGCACTCAGCCATTTAACTAATTATTATTCAAATTTTGTATTATTATAAAAGATATATCAATTTGCATGTTTGTACCAAAGGAGGACTAGATGAAACAACACTTATATTTACATTCACATTATTTTGCACACATATACATTAGTGGGAGAATTACATGTGTTTTTAGCCCTCTTCGAAGTATCTCAACGGGTAACCGATGATTGGTTGAGGTCAATCTAGCCCAATCCTAACCTATTTTGTAGGTTTCTTGGATCACAAGATGGAAAAACTAGAGTTTTGAAGCATGGAGAAGGAAAACATAACTATTTGCATAGGATCAAAGGTATTTGAATATATAAGTGTCACTTATAGGTACAAAGAAAACAATCCAAATTATCAAGACCTACACATATTTCCCAAATGATTTTTGTCCTTGACAAACAATTTTGTCTTCCCACAAGCATCTAATAAGCACTAGACCTATGTTACTTAGTTCACACAGTCTGTTTCTTAATATGAGCCAACACATAGCCCTATAGAGCATATTTGATGACTATGAATAAACATAACACATAACATAATCTTGAACAAGCTAATTACCCAATTCCTTTAGTGTTTTTATAAATAATAAATTATTTTACTTTGTTGATTGCAATCATATTTGTATGTGCGCTGTTATAACTTATGCAATCTAAATATTCTATGGTTTTATCTTATTTAAATAACCTAAATCCAATATGAGATAAAACACCATCCCCTAATTATTTTTTTATAAACTGTATTTCACTATTATTGGGGCCATACAAAATGTTTGCATACTTGAATTCATCGTAGTTAGGAACTAAAGATATTTATATTCACAAAATGTATTAGTGATCCATATTAATTATTATTTAGGTAAAAATTATCTTTGCATCAAATGGAATATGTACATAAACATAAAATTACATACAAGATAGTGATAAAAATAGAGGGCTATTGTTTGTGAAGTTTCACCATGCAGGCTAACTACAGACCACAAAATTTTTAATGTCATACAAAACAATTTTTGAAGGTCATGCAAATCGGGTTTAAAGGTCATGTAAATAATGTTTAAAGGTCATTAAAATAAAATTTGAAGTGTTTCAAGATTAAATATATCACTTATCATATTCAATATTGTTGTAGTAGACAATGAGATATTTCATTTTCCAAATTATTGTCGATATGCAAACCATTTAATAGGTTATCCATTGTGTATTCCACTTGTGATTATTCATTCACTAGTAATTTGTCTTTGCTTATAAAACCCCCTCATTGATTTCAAATAATCTTTAGTAATATAGGGGAATGGGCAATAACATAATCAAATTTGAAATGGTCCACATTGTGATGGTGCCATTATGCTATCACAATCGTCACATGGTTTACACAAAACATATTTTTTATAATCATCAAATTTTAAAATATTTTCAACAAAATGACCTCAAAACAAATCTACAACATTAAAGGAATAAAACAACAATAATAAAGGAGTATTGACTTGTTTAGAATGTTTGAATCACCTTGACATATAAACGTGAAACCCTTAAAATATATGCTCTTCCAAGGACTCCCTCATTCCTTCATATTTTCCACTTTTCATTCAACTCCTACTTTATATTGACGACTTAATTATAATGGTAAAGAAAATACAAGATCTAAGAGAACATTTATGGGCTTTATAAATCTTTTGTAAAGAAGTAGGGATGTTGGTGAACATCGGTAAAACTAAAATTATGATTTTCTCAATGAAAGGAAGAAACAACAACTAGACTTTCAATTTGTAGGAGAATGTGTAAAAGTGGTGTCAGAATAAAATTATCTTTACCTCAATTATCACAACAAGCTCAAATGGGTCACATGTAGGATTAAAAGAATACAAGGAGGTTGAAGAAATCTCTATGTGTTGTAAAATAGGTGCATGAATGTTGAGCTATGGAATTGGAAGGCCACTAGGGTCCTATTTAGGTTACTTGTTACACCAGTGGTGTTGTATGGTTGTGAGGTATGGGATAGTAAAATGATGAGCTTGAAATAAAGATGAAATGAAAGGATCCAAAAGCAACTAACCATACTCAATTTCAAAATCAAGGCTTTAGTTCCCTATGAAATCATCCTTGATGAAAGAGGAACTTCCTCATTAGAGGCAATCACTATGACAAGGTTACTTTATGTTTTATTAAATTATGGTAAAGTAAGAAACTAATTACCTAAATGTGATAAATTATTGATTAAAATTATAATGAAACAAATATACAATAAGCGACATAAATTGATTTAGAACTTACTAAACTTGGAAATATTCTAAAATAAGAAAGTACTAAGGAAATATAACTTAGCTAGAAAACTGGAATGCAGGATTGTGGCTAGGAATAGAAAACACATTGTGTGAATGTGTTGGTTGATTACAGATCCAAAATAGGTTTTTAAAGATCTTTAGACAAGAGCATTGTAATTGGATAGGGACATAGGGCACTATTGTCCTTAAAGAGTGCCAATATCATGTTAAAGATGGAGCTATGAGATTTATGTGATAGGTTTGCCTTCACCTATTTATTTTGTGGACTTTGTAGGAGCTTCTAATCCATTGCAAAAACTAGAATGTATCTTTTACTTCACTTGTAACCCTAGCTCAATAGACCAAGAAGATAAATGCAATCACATAGTAAAAAAGAGGTTAGCGATTAAAGTTATGCTTGACCTTAACACCCCCTGTGTTGAGTGTTACCTACATACTAATACTTTAAAGAGGGATCAAACTCCATGTAGTTCTCCCATGCTATGGTGGTATTTGTAAAATATTGGTGTAAAATGTTAAATTCTAGTGCAATCTTGATGTGATTAAGTGCAAAATTGGGAGAAATAGGAAATTTTCTCTCGATATGCAATCAAAAAATTTAGTGTTTCTCAATATAGAAGCCTCTTATGTGTAAAATGGTTTGAAATGTGGCTTTATAGTGATATTTTAAGAATTGTATTAGATGGATCTTACTAAACTTGTGAGACGACTTGTAACATAAATTTAAATTTGAATAATTAATCGTTATTTGATGGGAGGACAAGAGTGGTGGAACTGGACACTCTTGGGGAAAGCCATTGTCCAAATGGTGTGATGTTGTCTTAAGAGCACAAACAACTAATTTAGGTGTATGGAACAGTTTGTAGATAAACTTGAATTATTTTTCACAAGGAATAGGGACATTCTAGGATCATTGGTTTGCTTATAAGAATGGGTCCTCCACATGGAAAATGAAGGAAAGTGGTCAAGAGGCCATGGAATAAGGCATGAGCTAAGTGTGTAAAAATGGTGGTCATAAGTGCATTATTTTAGCTTAAATATTAATTTATATGTATACACTTTGTTACTTTTAAGAATAGAAAACACGAGGATCGAAAAGTGGTATAGGGCTAAAAGAGACAAAGAGTTGCACAAATAGAAGAACACATGGATGAAATAGAACCACAAATGGATGAGTATATGAGATATTAGCCTAAACGAATAACCAAAACTTAACAAAGACAAAAAAATACATGAATAAAATTTTTAAAATAATGATGTGGAGGAAGAAAATATGCTAGAAACAACATTGTATTACAAAGTTTAGCCCGACTTATGAGTATTGTGAAAAAGCTTATATAGGGACTAAAATTAAAAGAATGAAAAATATCTTCATTGCTCAACTAAGGAATAGCTCCCACATGCTTAAATGTGAAACAAACAAATGGATGTCACCCAAGGAACAATGGGATGAGAGGGTTTGTGTTTTATGCATTATATGGGCTATCGAAATGAAGGAGCATTTAATTTTTAAATGTTTGAAATATGTATCCAATTATGTATAAATATTAAGCATTAGATCCATGGTATAATTATATAAAGGAAAAGGAATAAAATTATTGTTAATGTAGGATATTTATTTTCTTTTTATTTTTTTATTTGGATTATTCCTACACATGTGGATTATTATTACACTTGAGTTAGCTTGTTTATGTGTACTTAGGCATATAGAGTTACTCTTGTCCATTATGATTAGCTAGAGAATTTTAATCTTTAATTGATTATTTTAGACTCAGGAGTTACATGTCTATTCCAGGCCCCTTATCATTGTTCATGGAGGAATTACACATTTTACTCTCTTATTTTTACATCAATATTTGTGAGATATTAATATGGAGTGTGTGTTAGATGTCTTGTTAATGCATCTTCTGCTACATTATCATTTTATGGTTTCATGTTCTTTTAACAACTCAATAAAATTGTATATCTTTTGTTCACAAACTGATGCTTGCATTTGATCTAGAGATCTTGGTGGTTGCTCTATCATGGTATCAAAGCTCCAAGCTGGTATATGCTTGTTTAGTCTTTGATTATTGTTAGTTTTATTTGAAATCATGGGTTTTTTATTTTTACAAATGAAGGGACTATTGCTAAAGGTTTTCTTGCAAATCTAAGTTTTTTTTTAGAAAAGCTATTTATTTTTGCATGCTTTGGTAGCTTCACAACTTGTATTTAAGCAGTGTTCTTCTTCTAACATGGTTCACCCTTCTTTGGCTCACCTTCTTGGCCTACATAGCTAAACTAGCTTGTACCTCCTAGTCGACATCTACCTCTTGTATGCAGTGACACCAACATTGTTTTTGCCTTGAGGAGGAATGTTTTACAACCTAAACTAATTTTCCAAGCCATAATATATTGTTCGAGCACCAAATGGAAAACTTTACTTGCAAAGGAAACCTACTTTATTTAACATCATGGGTCATCTCTAGTTGGCTCTACCTGGTCACTGCATTTATGGAAAATACATGGTGTTCTAACCTTCTGCCATTATATTTGTTTAGTATCTAAATCATGCAAGAATCCACATATTTCTAGCCCTACATACCTCCAACATGGAACTCTGGTTCGTGGCCCTTATTTGGATTATTTTAAACTATGGAAGCCTCCAACATGGAATGCCCAACCATCCTAGCCCTTTCCACGTTCTACTTTGTAAACCAAATTATACACAATGACTACACATGCTGGTTTAAAACCACTCAATTTCAATTGCATGTAGTTCTCCTCTAAGGATCTCTCTCACTATTATTTTATGTTGGTGATGCCTTCATATGACCCTCCACTCACCATTTCCTAACCATGTAACATTGTAAAGTTGGTTTGCTCTTATGGGTGATGGTTTTTTAGGTCTAGAATTTTTCTTCTCTCTATGTCAATGCCTACATAAAAATATAAAGCTAAGTTTAAAAAATATAACCTTTCTGATCCATATCCTAAATTTTTAAAACAAGTTGTTTTTAATTATTTTTTAAAATTTTTGGCTTTATTTTACCACTTAAGTGATTTTTTCCCTTTAGTTGCACATGTGGGTGCATAAGTGGATTAGTTAAGACTTAGTATTGTTGTTGAGAAGATCTTCAATTCAAATCCCACCTCCAACTTGCGGCTAAAACTATTTTTTAGTTAAGGGCATTTAAAATTTTGTGTCTAAACTCATTAATAGGCCTTTAAATAATAGATAATTGATATTATTGTAACTTTTGATAAGCATATCACTTTAGAGTGCCATTTTTTCAAAAGTGTACAATTTTCCATGCTCATTCCATTTGAATGGTCTATTTTATAAAACACACTAAATTATAAAGTGTCAATTTTATTTTATTTTTTGGTGGGGGGGGGGGGGGGGGGGTTTGTATGGTGCTGTGTATTTTTTTGTATTTCTACTTCAATTATGCAACTACTACACTCTTCATTTCTGCACTATGGATTCAACTTCTATAATTCCTCTCACACCATTAATTATCACGAATGGAAATCCAAAATGCAAATCATTTTTTAGCTCAAGGGTTTCATCAAACTGTAATGGACATTAAGACTTAACCTACCGCATAAGCAAAATAAGTTAAATGGTTTAACCATTATGATAAATCCTTTGGATTATTTAGTGTTTCTATCTCTCTTAGTCTACTCTTTCACATAGAATTTGTTAAAACACCTAATAAAGTATGGACTACACTAGAAACACTATTTGGGAAGCAGTATGTAATGAGAAATCATGAACTAGAGAATGAGCTCATTAGTTTGAGTCCAATTGACTTTGACATGCTACATGATTTCTTCACTAAGTTTCAATCTTTGAGATTACAATTTAAAGAGTTTGGAATAAATAAGAAAGATGATCGACTTGTTCTATTTATTCTATCCAAATTGGGTTCAAATTACACTGTGTTTGTCTCTAATTTCCATGCCACAAAAAGTGTAACTGTTGTCACTTGTATTTACACCCTTTGAGAATATGCACAACTCTCCTCATCCAAGTGGCATAATGGAATCACCTATAGGCTTGTGGGTAGCCTAGGGAATGAGGTGAATTTCTAGATAGGGCTAGCTCCCTTGATGTACCACTTTGGATTGTAACTACTACTAAACTTGGGGGTGAAAAGGGAGAAGGATAACTAAAAGATAAATAATCTAAGGGAGGTGATATACCAAATAAAATTATGACATCCAACCATATACATATTACACTTGAAATCAAAGGACAAATTGAATATGCACTTCTCCAATCTTCATCTTCTCACATCAATCTTACATTGTGAGGTTATGGATGAAAGTGCAAAGCTAGGAGGACTAGACAAGAGGCCTATGAGGGCATTAATGAATATAATAACTCACTTAAACCATGAACATATCCCAGAACACTTCACATTCTCTACAAGAAGAGGCTTTCCAACTGCAAATAAGGTGAAAGAATGAGACCATATGTTAGGAATCCATAGTCTTCACTAAACAAGATTCATCATCCAAGTAGAACACACTTATGAATATTCATGTAAGAGGTAAAATAAAGTATTATTATTGATAAAAATGTATAAATTTGAGTAGGGATTCACCACACTCAGGTGGAGCATCCAATACAATGCCAAAATGACTAGCTCTTATAGAACTTATGAGAGAGAGAGGAAGAGAGAAATCCAAGGGTCATAAGGACACTTGTCAAGCTGATCCAAGGAGTTAATTATGAATTTTTATATAGTATGGGATGACCCATGTAAGTTATATAATTTCAAGTGTTCATACAAGTCATAAACCTCGTGAAAAGTGGCAAAAAACTCCTTATTCTTGCTCAATAAATTACCTTCATGATTTGGACCTATTTGAACATCCCATAAATAATTATGAGTATATATAATGATTTGAATGGAAGGGTAGGCTCTCATGCATGCCTCTCCATGCATTGATTGCATGCTTGGTCCTCTAGAATCATCCAAAATTCAGCTATCATCATCTTTTGTCCAAAAAATTGCCCTTTCATGCACCCTGCACACTTGGCCTCAAAATGGAAATTATTTGTGCATGAAAATCCATGGGAGGGAGTGAATAACAAGTTTCAATACATTACATGGAATTACAAGCATCAGTAACACCTTAAAAAGACATCCACTTTAGGTTTTCACACTTCTCTCTAGCTTATGCAATATTCCAGTTTTGACTGGTTGAAATGAAGCAGATTGTTTGCACACTTAGAAACCTTTTTAAAGCATCAAATGGAAACAAAAAGTTATTAAAAATCCTAATATTTTCCCCAAACTTTGTTTCATCTCTTGACTCTTTATAGAACTTACAAAACACATAAAATAATGAAAAAACCCCTATTTTATACCATGTCCATATAGTTATATACAACTAGTTGGCATGTGAAGTATCTTGAGGGATTAATTTACAAATTACAATAGTATTAATCATCCAAATATTCCATTTGTATAGCTATCCAACTCCATTTTCATAAACAGGTATGGACTGAGGGTTTAGTAAGGTTTTAGGCCTGTTTTGAGTCTTAATGTTTTTTCATAAAAATTTGATGTCTAAACTACAAAAAAAATACACAAAAATTATGTTATGGGGCCCTATTAACCACTCCAAACTTCATTTAAAACCATGCATATCCTTAGAAAATGTATTAGCAATTGAAGTTGCCTATTCAAGCTTGTTTCCTTCTTTCATGCAAGTCTGCATGAGTTTTCTAGTCAAAAGTGGCCCTTTTATGGTTTATTATATATACCAATGATTTAAAAATGTCTAATATTCTCCCATAAAAATTTTATAATAGTTTGACATGCTTACTTCATGCAAAAGTGTAATGGACTCTCCACTTGTGCAGTAGGCCTATACCTTGTCTACTAGGCCTGAATGTAACATTTGGTGTTTTGGACATTTAATTGAGTTACATTGTATTCTAAAATCTTTAACACCTCTATAATTATTCCCTAGACATGTTACAAGTCACTATAATATTCATTCCATACTAAAAATGAAATTTGCTCTTCATTTGGCCTTTAGGCCTTGATCTTACCCATTAGGTTTGACTGCAAACTTATGAGTATGGAGCACCCTGTTTGGTTTCATTCTTCCTTGAAAGGTTATTCATATTGTATTGTGTTTATTAAATCTTTCCCAACCACTTTTCAAGTTCCTTACCTCCTCTGGCTCCATATCTTTGTCTTATTCTCCTAGCCCTGTTAGTTTGTATGAGGGGAAGTACCCCCTGTCTGAGACAAAACAAGAAGTACTTCCCCTATTTGTATAACAAAACAAACACTTGTTTAGGCTTCCTCATGTGTTTAAGGATATTCACACAAAAATTTATCTCTTGGTTCCATGGTTAGATTCCCCAAAAGCATTCATAATCAAAACAAGCCTTGGTGAAAAGGACTGTGTGTAGGATTCTTCTAATAGATTGTGTGTGCACTTGAAGAGAAGTTTCTCCTGCTCTTTATTTACCATGAGAGTTATACAAGATAGTTATGATCATATTGGAGGGCTTCCTATTTTAATTTGTCTCTCTGACCTTTCACATGTTCCCTAGAAGCATCTAGACGTATCTTCTTTTAGATCACTGTCTGTAACAATTAACCTAGTTGTAGGTGTATACAAGGTCTTAAGATGTTAATATAAGCTTGTTTACACATTTAAAAATGTATCTAGGTTTTTATGGCCTTAATAAAAGTGATTATAGTGTTTTCTCACCTTTTAAATTCTCTCTATACCCTTTCCTAGACTTTAAACTCACTAAACTGAGTTCTCCCCTTTTGATTGAGAACTCTTAGCTTGTAGATGCATACAGCCATAATTGAGATTGATCATGATGTAAAAGGACCTCCTTGAACCTATTTTAGGTCATACAACCTCTATACTCACCTTGGACTCATTTGCATTATCTTTGGAAGCACAAAATTAGGTTTGCTTTGATTGAGCCACTTCTCCCCTCAAGACCCTATTTTAGACTGAGCCTATAGGTGGATACAGCCTTCAGTTAAACCTAGTCATGATGTGAGAATCCTTCTCTTTGATTCCTCTAAGGTTTCACAACACCTCTCTATACTTTTATCCACCTTGAGTGTTTTAGATAACACCCAAAATCCTATGCCAACCCACTGTTTCTATACCCTATTTGTTGTAGGTACAACTTTCTAGGCCTGTGTACGGATGGTGAGTGTTAATAGGGTTGAAGTTTAGCATATCACCTTTTTGAAGTGATTATTCATGACATTCATACATTATTTAGTTAATATAAACATTCCAACATGAGAGTGTATCTTGTTTGTTCTTCTAGGATACCAAAACCATCAAAAAGACAAAACATGTAGATGTTATTGTGGTATCTCAGTATTTTTATAGGAACTTTCCAGGCTTTCAACTTCCTTACACCGATCCTTACACTTATATTATGGGTAGGATCCAAGATCCACCTAGCCTAAAAAGGGCTCATTCTTGGAAAGGATTACACACTTCTTTTGCTCTCTCTTATATTATGGGTAGGATCCAAGAAAAAGTCATTGGAATGCACCAAATATATTGATAAACTCATTGTATGACTTTGGTAAAAAGGGCTCAGGCCTCTGTTTTCATTTTTTAGGGTAAGTATCACATGCATATACGTTAAATGGAGCAATCAAGAACATCAAATGGTTGTTTGAGCATGGTGAATATGTTTGTGACCACGTTTGCACCTTTTTCAAACCTCTCAAAGGGATATATTCAACTCATAATGGTCTAAAAAACTGATACACCATGAATATAACTTTAGGAATAAGATAAACAAGCCCATACATGTGAATGTAAGTGAAGTTAAGCATGAAGTTGACAAATGGAGGAAGACAAGCTTGCAAGCTACTCAAAGAATGTTATGGTGAGACCAAAACATGGGAGGAGGTGGTAATATGGCCTAGAGACTTGTGGAGAACCATTTATTATCTATATGAGATCCCTACAAGAGAAAAAACTCAGTAGGCAAGAAACACTTTAGCTGGAACTACACCTAGTAAGGTATCTTAGTTTACAAAAAATTACTGCACGAAAATCATTCTTGTTCTGAAACCCTTTATGTATCTTGACCATCATTCCAAGTATCCAAGTAGAAACCTGCAAGTCACTTTTGCATGTCTAAGAAAGCCAAAATGGAGTAGAATGGTTTTGGGTATAAAATGACACTTTCAAATCAATTAAAGAATGGAGATGAGTGTGGGGGATATGAAGAGTCACGTTAAAACCTTTTCCAAGTGGCACACTTCCGAAGGAGGTCATACAAGTGTTAAATTCTTCCTTTTCTTTAAGAAAATAGACTTTTGTTCTAATGAACTAAAAAAAATTAGTCTTGTCAATTAATTAATTCTTCTAAGGACACATGGGATATAACATCATGTTTTTACACCTTCACATTTCCCAAGAGACCTATACAATGTTAAGCACGAGATATACTGAGAGGGGGGGGTGAATCAGTATATCATATATCTTATAAAACTTTCCTTTAACCAAATTCCACTTAATCAAACATTCAAGAAATGCAATAAAACTCAAACAATAAACACCACAAAATATAGAGAGAGAGATCAAATATAACGTGGAAACCCAATGTGGGAAAAACCACGGAGAACAATCTCAAGTATATGAATGAGCACAAACCCAAACAATATTTGCAAGCCAAGCTTGCAGGAGCACCATACCCCTTTGCCGAGCACCAACCCAGCTACTATTCATGAGCACCAACCCACAAGAGCACCACACCCCTTTGTCGAGCACCAACCCAACTACTATTCGCGAGCACCAACCCATAGGAGCACCAACCCCTTTATGTATACCACACACCTATCTCTCAATGTTGTTATATCAACAAATGATAGTTCAATACAACATCTCCTTCCTCTCTCTCACCTTTGCTCTTCTAAGCTAGATATAACAAATACAAATCATATTCATCTCTCACAATTGCTCTTCTAAGCTAGATATTACAATATCAAATCAACCTATATCTCTCATATTACAATATGGCTTTTCAAGCCTTTATTTATAGCTTTCCAAATGACCTTTGGTCTTCCCCCTTTGTGACCCTTCAATCCTCATGGAAAATGGTGCCAAACTTGTATGACCCTTCATATTCAAGCCTTTGAAAAGTCATGTGGTGACCCTTCATGACCAAAAATGTCCTTCCATCTTTTGTCCTCATCTTGGTGACTTTTCGTATTCCTTAAAGTGTCCCTTCATGAGAAATTGTGCCCTTACTCTTTTGTCTTCACTTGGTGACTCTTGGTATTCCCCAAGATGACTCTTCATCGGAAAATGCATCCCATCCTTCTTTTGTCTTTACCCCGTGGCCCTTCGACTTCTCCATGGGCCCTTCTTTTGTCTCATATGCAACCGAAAATATATTCATTAATATTAAATAAATATTAACTCATATTAGCCAAGATATATTTATTACAAACAACATTAAATGCAATGGGGCCTTTATCACCAATAATGCTAAACCTTTGACATCAATGACAATATTTCCAACATACAAAGCATTAAATGCTCAATTTTGACCCTTTAAATGACCCAAAAATATAAATGTACTTAAAAACTAATTGGCAAAGGCCAATATAACATTAATTGGCACAAATTGAACTATAATACACCTTATTACACTCATATTATACCCCTTATAGACCTATAAAATCAAATTTTTACCTATAGGTGCCCAATTTGACTAAAAAATCAAATTTGGTCAACAAATTTGACTAAAAAATCAAATTTGAGTCAACCCCTACATTTATAAACTTTTTAGAAGTTTATTCATGTCCTATAATTGTTGACCAAATTTGATTTTTGGTCAAATTTGAGTCAACCCCTAAATTTATAAAGTTTTTAGCAGTTTATTCATGTCTTATAGGGGTTTCGTATTGATCTAAATATTTTACTTATCCCTAGTCCAGTCTTGGTTCAAGTCTAGCCCCCTTGTACTAGTCAAGTTAATAAAAGTCAACCCTAGTCAAACATGGTCAAACCTAGTCAAAGGTCTAAATTATGTTGATTTGGTCCTAGTATGGTTTTGGATATGTTTTAAGATCTCTCTAAGTCATTTATTTATCTTTACCATGTTTCATATGTCAAATATGCTTTTGGGGCCACCTTTTTAGCCAAAATAAAGGACTTGTACCGATGGGCTGAGGAGACAAACTTGTCATTAGGCTGTAGTTAAATGTGGGGAGGTCAGAGAATGCCAAAAATAGTCATATGACAGTCCAAGAATCATCTATGCTCAGAGAAAGGTAGTTTCCCCTTGTTTTTAGGGCCTTTTGGGCACTTGTACAAAATAGATCATCTCACTTTCAAGTGAAAACATCAATTATGTGCCTCTTCACCTCCCAATAGTCATTTCCATGTTTGGTTTGCAGAGAATGCATAAAAAAGTTCAATTCTTGATTCTTTTCCTTCCTCATTGTCTTGGCAAGCAAAAAGGGTTAGCTTCAAACACTTGGTAGGGGACATACAAGTGGATTTGGGAAGAGTTCTTATAGGGGTGGATAATAATCTAAATTTACTTCAAATCCATAACAAGAACTTTCAATTTGGTGCCTCCTCCTTTATGAATAATTAGTTAGACTCTAGGTAGCTTTTTATGCATTTGCAACTGTGAGGGGTCTCCTTTTGAGCCAATTTTTTATTCTTGTGTTTATTTTTGATGGGTTTGATGTTTTCACATGCTTCTAATGACTTCTCCATAGATTATCCATCACCATGATAGAATAAAGGTCATCAAATGTCAAGGAAGCCTCTTATAGGCTTGGATGGTTCACAAACTGCGAGCTCCTTGAGCACTTGCAAGCATCTTAAGGGAGTGTTTTCCACGTTAGAATGAAAACATGAAGTTTGTCTCAGAGGTTTGAACATATAAAGATGCATTTGGAAATACTAGAGCAAGTTTTGAACCTTTGACATGTCAAAACAACGCCTAAAAGTTTGAGTTTCTCCTCATTGTCAACCCCTGACAATCAACACATATGTTTGCAAGTGTTTTCTACATTGGAAGTTTGGTGTTGAAGCTGGTTCCAAATGTGTTTTTGATGAACATGTTTCAAAGGTTGATTAATTTTGATTAATGCTCTTGAATGGTTTTTGAAGGACCTTCCTTGACATAGTCTTGTTATATCCACATCCTCCTTGTGTAGAGCATGCCAATGCACACCTACAGGTGGCTGAACATATACCTATATGAAATTATATGCAAAAATGAGATAGCTTAACATTTGAGAGCTATTAGTATGACAAAAAGGCTTTGACAATGCATATGAGGGTAACAAGATGGCAAGGTAAGGTATCAAACCATGTGAAGAAAGTAAGGATTGGTTTAGGACTGTCTGCCCTGAAACTACTAAATAGAGAACCTCTTGATTTTTCGTAAGCATCATATGAGATAGACAAAGGAGCTTTCAATGCCCTTTTAAGGTTTAGGTTTGTTGTCCCTAGTATGGACAATGAATGCATAAAGTTTGAAGAGCATAGGATAAAGGGAGCGAGGTCCTTTAGAGGTTCAAAGTTGTCCAAGAAACCACAACTGGTATGGTGAAGCCCTACTGGAATGACATTACACTTTGTCTTTAAACACTGAATATAAGTCTAATTATGAGTTGTGAACATTTTGTCAAAGTGTGTGAGTGATGAATAGTGGATCCAAGTGAAAGTATCATCCTTACTCCCTTTATCCTTCATGTTTAAGCAAGAGTTTTGATTTTAACAGGCCATGTGAAGTGTATTGATTGTACTAGGCTCTTCTTTAAGCAATAAATTATCTCTATGGTGCGCAATCTACCCCTAGATCATTTATCTTGTTGATTGTCTCATTTAAGCTACCTTCACATTGAAGCAATTATGTTAGAATCCTTCGATGCCTAGAATTGGTCTTGGAAAGCTTTGTTGCTTAGTAAGAGTATGATAGTATGTGGAATATATCTTGGTGGATCACCTCTTTAGTGTAGTTTTCATTTTATGCAAAACTTCTAACTCTTTTCATGAACAAAAATCTAGGGAGATGGCCCTCATAAACTAGAGATTCATCTCTCTTACAAGTTACCCACAACTTGAGAGATGATTCAATGTTCCATCAAATTGTAAGAGCTGAATAGAGTGTTCTAGGGTGCATAATTTGATGTCAATAGTTTTTGCACACCCAATGGGACAATTGGTCCTAATTGTTTCCATGTCAAGGTAAATGTTGGTCTTGACAAGCCTAAGGTTGTAGAAGTGTTTTAATCCAACATTTAACGACTCCAAAAGGTTAGAATTTATGGTTGTAGATCAAGTTATTCACATTATACTTCATGGTCTTCACTAGATCATCTTCTAGTAGATCATTCAATCAAGTCCCTCTATCTGAAGCTCCTCTTGAGTAACAACATCCTAAACTATTCTTAACATTTAGATGTCTTGAAGAAGAAGGTTTTGAAGAAGAAGAAGAAGAAGTTGAGGAGATAAGAGATCAAGAAGAGGAAGAAGAGATGGCTAGGCAACATGCTTTCCCAGCCTTCAACACCCAAAATCTAATTAATCTTGCTGCATATGATCCCATTCCTCCCAATGCTACCAAAAGTTTCCCTAGCTTTAATGGAGAGGGCCCTATTGCTCTAAGTGAGCACATTAGGGACATTTCAAAATTTTGCAACGTCCACAATATCACTCAAGCTAACATAGCTATTAAACTACTTGCCATGTCTCTAAAGGGTAAGGAACTTGATTGGTATAGGGCATTGGTAGGTGGTTGCATTACTAATTGGGATGACTTTGGAGAGTTGTTGGTGAATAGGTTTGAGAATAGGAGTGACCACACTTCACTAATTCATCAACTAAATATGATAAGAAGAGGTCCTAATGAATCTATGGGGGCTTTCAATGAAAGGTTTTAAAGGACATGGTATAGATTGCCACCTATCATGAGGCCTCCTCCAAGTTTTGTATTCCCCACTTATCTCAAGGCTATTGGTACTGATATAGCAGTAATGTTGCAATCAATGGGATGATTTACTCTACCATATGCATATGAGATAACTATTGAAGCTAAGAATAGTTTGATACACGCTGGGAAATTACCCCCAAGAGTTTCTATGCCTTTGTTGTCTCATAGTTCAATTAAAACTCCAAGTGTAGCAGCCAAGTCTAGAACAACTCTCAAGAAGGTGGATAATGCTATAGACAAAGATGAAATGATTAGGTCATTACAAGCTCAACTCAAACAAGCTCAATTACATGTGAGTGCTCCACCCAATCCCCAATATTATCCTTCACAAACTTATAGACCTTCACCCCAATACAATTACCAAGGAAGAGGACAAGGTCAACAAGGTTTCTATAGGTAGTCCAATGTCTATAATCCTAATTTCATTCTATCTACAAGAGCTATTGTTCCAGTCCATATCAATCTGGTTCAAGGAGAGGAACATTTAGATCATTGGGAACAATCTCAAGGTGAGTTTGTGTATGATGATGGAGAAGGTAGTCAAGCCTTAATGACATAAGAAGGAGCTACTCCTTGCCTCACATCAGAAGAGGAAAATCTCATGCAAAGGGATACTCATGGAGAGGGTAGCAGCCAAAGTATAGGTCTTATGAACTTTCAAGTGGAAGATAACTATGTGTTGAACCAAAACACATCAATTACAGCCAACACAAGCGCCAAAAAGAGAGCTTTGGGAGATGTTTCAGAAGCACATGTGACTCTAATTAATGCCTCTCTAAGGCCACAAAGTGTGAATCCTAGTGTAATACCCCGTACTAGTCACACTCCTCATCAAAGTTAGAATGTGAGCAAGGTTGTTGAGCCTATAATGCATAAAGTTCAAGCTTCCTCACTACCTTCAAGGATGCAATAAAAGGTGAATACTTCCCCTCTAAATATTATTGATTATTTAAAGAATATCAAGACAAGCATATCTCTTTGGGAAGTCTTGCATATGCCTAGTCAAAAGGAACTCCTACAAGAACAACTTTCAAACATCCATGTAGCCCCTCAAGCTCTAAGACACAATGGTGTAGCCCTTACCAATACACCAAATTATGTCCTATAACCCTCCACCAAATCTAAAAGGCCTCCACCTTTCTACCTCACACTCATTATGGGAGACAAATTGGTTCACAATTGCATTGTGGATAGTGGAGTTAGTACCACAGTTATGCCTAAGGTGGTTATAGATAAGTTGGGATTAAAGTATGAACCACATAGCAAAGGTGTGTTGCAGCTTGATGAAACTCTAACCAAGATAGTGGGATTGGTTAGAGGATTGAAAGTCTTTCTACATGATTGTCCAAGTTTCCCCATTATGTAAGACATTGTAATGGTAGACCTCCCAGCTCATTTTGCTATCTACTTGTCAAGGGATTTCATGACTAAAATAAGAGGATACCTTTCTGGTGATTGGACTTTTCTAGATTTTAGAACAAGATATGGAACTAAGATAACTATAAGAACACAACCCTTGGCAAGGTTTCATATTCAACCATATGTGGAGATAAACTCAAATCATAATTGTGTAATTAGTGAAGAAGAAGAAGGTGTCATGAGTGGTGAAGCATCCTCTCCCCTTGAAGGTATTTTTGATATTTTCCTTGATGAGTATGGTACTGAAACATATGAGCATGATCCCTATACATTCATAGAAGAGACTGATTTGGAAGTTTATTGTATGCATGAAGAAAGTACTTCTAGACCTTCACTTACTAATGAAGATCATGAAGTTGAAGAGATATGTCCTGCTTTGCCTATTCCTCCTCAATATGATCAATTACTTTTCCAAACTTGTCATGATACCTATGTTGCCTATAATCATCCCTATCAAGCTTGTACTTCACCTATCCCATCTGGTTCCTCTCCAAGTCATCTTATTACAAGTTTCAAAAAGACTCTCATTGGTTACCAAGACTACATGTTAGACCTTGATACTAGATATGGTTGTGGTCAAGTCATTCCTAGTGTTTGTATTGAGAGTGTAAGGGATGCTTTAGAATAAGTCAAGGAAGAATGGATACCTATAGAGAGCTAATTGGTAAGGTCTTTTAAATGAGATGCTTGATGTTTGTGGCCTAATTTTCAATCTAGTGGAGAGGTTGAGAGCTCATGAACCAACTCAGTTTTGGCAACCCCAATATACCCCACATCAACCTTTAAGTACGTCAACTTTGCCTACTCAAGATGCTAATCCAAACATGTTCCAAAATGCCCCAAGTCCTTCATGCATTCCCTAAAGTTTCCCTTCTTGGAAGTCCATCCAAGAGAGTAGCCAAAGGAAGGAGGACATCATGGTTAAGCAAGTTGATGTACTTGGAGAAGATTGTGAGAAACGAGGTTTGAGTTTTGAGGCTCATCTTAAAAAGAAGATTGAATTGGCCAATTAGATTCTAAGGCAATCCATCATGGCAGCAGAAAATGAATCTTTTAAGCATACCTTCCCAAGATGGAAAGAAGTGGTGGCAGCTTGTGAAGAAAATAACAAATCATGTTTAGGTGGAGAATTTTAAAGAAGATAGAAATTTGAAAACCCTCAACTTCTTCCCACCCCTCCTCAAGAAGCCATTGAACCTATCTTTCCACCTTCTCTAACTGATCAATGCTACCCTTCTAATGTTGAGGATTGCCTTGCTCCTTGGGAATCTTCTTTGGCTAAACTTCCTATTTTTGAGATGCCTAATATTGGCATCACTAAACAAGAGGAAGAAATAGAGATTTCAGATTGGCTAAATGATGAGAAGGAGCTAACTCCTTGTGAAAATGATGGTCCTTGTGTTGAAAAGGATGCCTTGGAAGGATTTCTCTTGAATTTCAAAGAAGAAGAAAGAGAGGTCTCTCTTGTTGTTCCTTTCCATGATGCTGACCAGTCAAAGGGTGATGACTTGTGGTAGAAACTTGAGAACATGTGCAATGAAGTTGAATCCCTAAAGGAGCCTATAAGTCATTTGGAACTAAATACAAGCCATGACAAGTAAGAGGTTGTGTCTCAATAGGAAGACATGTGGCAGACATACATGCAAATGTTCCAAGAGTATGAAGAATGTGAGGAGATTAAAATACCAATGAAACAAGTCCAAGATGTTGGAGAGCATGCGTATATTGAAGAGCATCATCATCAAGAGAGTCTAGCTCGTGAAGGAGCAATCTATGATGATCTTGAGCCTTTTGAGGATGACTCAAAAGTTGATCTTAGAGCCACCTATGAAGTTGATCCTATCAACATCAAGGAGAGGTATGAACAAGAAACACTTCCAAATTATCATGATACAATGCTTCTTGGAGACTTTGAAGACGCTATAATAAACGAGAAGAATGATGAGATCCTTCAAGAAGATATAAACTTACAACAAGTTGTCCCATGCATGGATATGTAAATCTGTCATGAAGAGATAAAAGGGCAGCAATATGAAGCATGCTTCTAAGTTCAAGAGGACCTTATCTACTTTGGAGACCTATTTGAGATGACTTCATCAAATGACATGTCAAGTCAAGGAGCAAAAAGAAAACATGAGTCATATAGCACCACATCAAAACGGAAGCATGTTTGACATCCTCATTCATCTAGTGAGGAAGGAGATTTAAGGTACATCCCTTTTGATCCAGGAAGGGAGGTATGATCAAGTTGAATGTACATATTTTATTTGATTTTAGTTGTGTCTTATGTTCCCTAAGTGCTTAGTAGCACAAGTGTGTCTTTGTTTTGTTGTTTGTTTTGTCTTTGTGTGTGTTGTTCCTTTCCTTTGTGTGTTTTGGGGTAAACTAGTTGTTTGTTAGATAATTCAAGGTCTGGTTATGCTATTCCCAAGTGCATTCTGACTCCTTTGCCCAATGGATAAGATAAGGCTACTAGTCTCTAACATAGGCAAGCATGTTACCCCTAAGAGTTACCAAAAATGTTGATCAAATTTGACCTTTGGTCAAATTTGAGTCAACCCATACATTTATAAACTTTTTAGAAGTTTATTCATGTCCTATAGGGGTTTCATATTGATCTAAATATTGTACTTATTCCTAGTCTAGTCTTGGTCCAAGTCTAGCCACCTTGTACTAGTCAAGTCAACCATAGTCAAATAGGGTCAAACTTGGTAAAAGGTCTAAATTTTATTGATTTGTTCCTCATATGGTTTTGGATATGTTTTAAGATCTCTCTAAGTCATTTATTTATCTTTACCATGTTTCATATGTCAAATATGCTTTTGGGGCCACCTTTTAAGCCAAAATAAAGGACTTGTACGGATGGGCTGAGGAGACAAACTCATCATCAGGTTGTAGTTCAATATGGGGAGGTCAGAGAATGTCAGAAATAGTCATATGACAGTCCAAGAACCAATTATGCTCAGAGAAAGGTAGTTTCCCCTTGTTTTTACAGCTTTTTGGGCACTTGTACGAAATGGATCATCTCACTTTCAGGTGAAAACATCAGTTATGTGCCTCTTCACCTCCCAATAGTCATTTCCACCTTTGGTTTGTAGAGAATGCATAAATTTTTTCAATTCTTGATTCTTTTCCTTCCTCTTTATCTTGGCAAGCAAAAAGGGTCAACTTCAAACACTCGGTAGGGGCCGTACAAGTGGAGTTGAGAAGAGTGCTTCTAGGGGTGGATATTAATATAAATGTACTTCAAATCCATAATAAAAACTTTCAATTTGGTGTCTCCTCCTTTATGAACAATTAGTTAGACTCCAGAAAGCTTTTTATGCATTTGCAACTATGAGGGGTCTCCTTTTGAGCCAATTTTTTATTCTTGTGTTTGTTTTTTATAGGTTTGATGTTTTCACATGATTCTATTGACTTCTCAAATTCTCCATCACCATGCTAGCATAAAGGTCATCAAATGTCAAGGAAGCCTCTTATAGGCTTGGATGGTTCACAAACTGCTAGCTCCTTAAGCACTTATAGGCATCTTGAGGGAGTGTTTTCCATGTTGGAATGAAAACATGAAGTTTGTCTCAGAGGTTTGGACATATAAAGATGTATTTGGAAATACTAGAGCAAGTTTTGAACCTTTGACATGTCAAAACAACACCTAAAAGTTTGAGTTTCTCCTCACTGTCAGCCCCTAATAGTCAACATAATATATGTTTGCAAGTGTCTTATACATTGGAAGTTTGGTGTTGAAGCTGGCTCCAAATGTGTTTTTGATGAAGAACACATTTTAAAGGTTGATTAATGCTCTTGAATGGTTTTTGAAGGCCCTTCCTTGACATAGTCTTGTTATATCCACATCTTGCCTATGTAGAGCATGCCAATGCACACTTATAGGTGGTTGAATACATACTCATAATAAATTGTATGAAGAAATGAGATAGCTCAACATATGGGAGCTATTAGTATGACAAGAAGGCTTTGTCAATGTATATGAGGGTAACAAGATGGCAAGGTAAGGTATCAAACCATGTGAAGAAAGTAAGGACTAGTTTAGGACCGTCTGCCCTGAAATTACTAAATAGAGAACCTCTTGATTTTTTGTAAGCATCATATGAGATAGACAAAGTAGCTTTCAATGCCCTTTTAAGGTTTAGATTTGTTGTCCCTAGTATGGACAAGGAATGCATAAAGTTTGAAGAGCATAGGATAAAGGGAGAGAGGTCCTTTAGAGGTTCAAAGTTGTCCAAGAAGCCACAACTGGTATGGCAAAGCCCTGCTAGAATGACATTACACTTTATCTTGAACATTGAATATAAATCTAATTCTGATTTGTGAACATTTTGTCGAAGTATGTGAGTGATGAATAGTGGAGCCAAGTGATAGTATCATCCTTACTCCCTTTATCCTTCATGTTTAAACAAGAGTTCTGATTTCAACAAGTCATGTGAAGTGTAGTGATTATACTAGGCTCTTCTTCAAGCAAGCAATTGTCTCTATGGTGTGCAATCTACCCTTAGATCAGTTATCTTGTTGATTGTCCCATGTATGCTTCCTTCACATTGAAGCAATTATGTTAGAATCCTTCAATGCCTAAAATTGGTCTTGGAAAATTTTGTTGCTTAGTAGGAGTATGATAATATGTGGGATATATCTTGGTGGATCACCTCTTTAGTGTAGTTTCCATTTTATGCAAAACTTCTAACTCTTTTCATGAACAAGCATTAGATTAGGTGATAGGCATTTAAAGAAGAATCTAGGGAGCTAGCCCTCATAAACTAGAGATTCATCTCTCTTACAAGTTCCCCACAACTTGAGAGATGATTCAATGTTGCATAAAATAGTAGGAGTTGAATAGAGTGTCCTAGGGTGCACAATTTGATGCCAATAATAACCACATGGAAGATGCCTTCTTTCGATACTTTTATTGCCGACTTAACTCGGGAGCAAGATAAGTTGATACATGTGAGCACAATGAAGTCCTCAAAATCTCAAACCCTAATTATTGTGAATGGGAAAGGGAAGGCTTCAAACAACAGAGAGAAGAAATAAAATAAAAAGGATCAAGAGAATAATCAAAATCCTCTTGCCTCCAAGTCAAACAATGAAACCTCCTCTTCCTGTGTTAAGTCTGAGAAAGAGAGGATCAAGTGTGGGTATTACTCAAGTAAGCATGATGAAAACAAATATTTGAAAAAATAGATTAACCACCTAACTAGCCTTCTTGAGAAGAATAATATAGGTTGGTTTGAGTCTATCAAACC
Source organism: Torreya grandis (assembly GCA_037957365.1). Lineage (NCBI taxonomy): Eukaryota > Viridiplantae > Streptophyta > Pinopsida > Cupressales > Taxaceae > Torreya > Torreya grandis. Next base: position 1,769,629 of record JARHVA010002196.1, read on the forward strand.
AAGTTCATCAACCCTAGAATTATCCAAGGTAGATGGCAATGGTAAAAAATAGGCTAAAGAAAATGGTAAGGAGAAAGTAAAAGGTAGGGCCCTAGTTCTAGTTGTTCCTCAAATTCCTACATGGGTTATGGACTCTAGTGCATCACATCACATGGCTTATTCATATATAGAGTTCACTTTCTTAGAACTATGTGACATGTCTACTACTAGATTTGGTGACGACGCTTCTACATAGGTTTTTGGGAGAGGGTTTGTTGAAGTGTGTGGTTAAACATTCAATAATATTCTAAGTATTCCCTTGATTTCAACTAATCTCCTATTAGTTTACCAGATTACTCATCTTGGTCATGACATGTGAGTTGAGTTCACTCTAGATTAAATGTATGTCAAAGAGTTACATATTGATATTATATTAGTAGTAAGAGCAAGCGATCATCAGACTCGACTATATACCTTCTCACACTTTATCCCTGACTCTCCTTCAGATTCTTCTTCATCAAACTCACTTGGACTTGGTAACAATTATGAACTTGAGCACATCTCTAATGATGAGGACTCTTCTTCTAGCATAGATGACTATAGTAGTAATGGGGACACACCTCCACCATCTTGTTGTCACCTAGATATCGAGAAGTTTTTTCTTGATCCACCTATTTTTGGTCCACTTCAAACATTATAAGGAGTAGGTACATTGATTTAGGACTCATCAAACATCAGGTAATCTAGCACACAGTTACAGGGTATTCCATATTTCTTCTTAACTTTTACTTCTAATACACCATCATTGCATGGAATAGCTAGCCCATCTACTATGCATGAGGAGGACAGTTCCTTGTATAGGAACCACACCTTAGTTGGAGGTTCATCAGGCACTCGATAGACACATTCACTATTCCAAGGTGGTCCACTCTTCACTACATCTACTACCGGTCTATAGTCACTCTAGAGAGTTCCTTTGAAGGATACAGGGTGGCTACAAAGAGTTGTAGCTTATAGTGGGGCTTTTTAGCCCTCTTCTTGTTTTCTCTCTTTCAGGGATGGGGGAGGGCGGAAGGGGGCCGGCCAGAGTCAGGGCAAAGGGAGGGGCGGGCGAGGGGGGGGAGTTTTTTCCTGAAGGTTTTCTCATTTTCTTCATTTTATAGGAGTTGCTTTGTACATGGGTATCTCATTAGGTTTTCTTACCAGGACCTATTTTTTCTACTCACTTAAGTTATGCTTACATGGGGGTGTTAGCATAGGATATTTATTTTTCTTTGGTTTTGTTATTTAGATTATTCTTACAAACTTGTTTTATTCCTACACTTGAGTTAGCTTGCTTAGGTGTACTTAGGTATAATGAGTTACACTTGTCCATTATCATTGGTTAGTGAATGTTACTCTTTGATTAGTTATTTCAGAGTTATGAGTTACATGCCTAATTTAAGCTTTTTTTGGCTCTTCATGGAGGAGTTACACATTTCACTCTCTTATTTGTACATCTTATTTTGTGAGCTATTGATATGGAAAGTGTGTTGGATGATTTGTTAATGTATCTCTTTTTATATTTTCATTTTATGGTTTCATACTCTTTAAACAATTCAATATAATTACTTGTCTTTTGTTCACGAATTGATACTTGCATTTGATCCAAAGATCTTGATGGTCACTTCATTAAACATTGTGGGAAATATTAATCTAAATTAACAAAAGGAAGAACAACCTTCTAAAAAAACATAATAAACCCATAAATCTTTCAATATAATTTATAATCCCATCAAGCATTTTAATCATAATTAAAACTATTTTATTTAATTTAATATTTTCCAAGTCCTCCTCCGTCATTTCACAAGCACACGCATCTATTTTTATCTCAATCCCCAACCTCACCTTTGAAAAAGAAACAGAGTTAAAAAAATAAAAAGACGACCGCGAAAAGGTCGGCCAGTGAGCCAAAAATCCACCACCTAATTCAATTCACATAATTACTCGCCAATCGATATGCATCCACGCGACCCCAAAAAATCGCAACTTCATATATAAAAGCCCTTTCATAAAACCACCGGTATTTGAAAAGCGGTTTTCGTATTGGGGTTTCTTCGTGCGAGAAAACCCTGCATTTGTTGTTGTTGCGGCTCTGGATTGCGCAGAAGATCTTGTTTGTTCAGGTCTTCTCCACCCACAGGTCGATCCCTTCCTTATACATGCTTTTCTTCAATGGCCAAAACCACCGTGGTTTCATGATGGCGCTGCTCAATTCATGGCGAGCCATGTTCTACAAAGGCCCAGGCTTCATCAATTAGAGATTTTTTAAACAAGGCACATCAGGTATACCCGCGAATTCTGTGATACAAGTGTTTGGTGCCCTTTCCCTTTCTTCGTGGATATGGTTAGCAGTTCAGAAGATATGGGCGAAGAAGGAAATTGTTCACCCGCAGAGGGTGCAAAACAGTACGGCGTAACGAAGCCCATTTCGATGTCGGGCCCCTCGGAGTCAGATCTGCAGAGGACATTAGATTTAGAAAAGGTTAGCTTTCCGCGTTTTATTTTAATTTAGAGATTTTTTTCTTTTCTTATCGCGGATTTTTGGACAAGGTTTCCTATTAAGACTTTGAAATATATGGATGGAACGAATTGTGTTTTCTCATCTTGTATTTGCAGGTAAACTTTTTTGACAGTGTTTTGACATATTTGTTTACTTTTGGGATTATTTCCCTTCTGTGGTGACGTTCAATGTAGTTACCACGTTCTAGAAGTATATCTTTTGTCTAATTCACCGCCCAGTATTTTACCGAACTTCAACACTTCGGCAGCCATTTATAAGTTATATGTATATACAACCTGAACCAACTGTGTTTTTATGTATTTTATTTTGTAAATTCCCCGTTTTGGGTAACCTTTTGTTTATTTGCTTTAACCCAAAGAATTTGCTTTTGTCAAATTCACCTAGGGCTTGCACCCAGTGTCTTGTATTCCATATATTACCCGATTACAACACTACAACTGTTGTCCTTTGGATTTGAACTTCTTTCTCTGCTTTAGATGTCCATTTTCTTTTGCCGCTTTAGTTCATTACATTCAATCAATATTTTTTTCCCTTATTTTTGTATTATTCTCTTCTTCTTCTTCCTAGTACGGCCTCAATGATAGAATATATAGATATGATATTAAAATATATTATTTTACAAAATTTTAAATATTTTTGAAATGGATAATAATATTAAATAAGACTAAGGATGTGCAAACCTTCCCTAAAATAGATTTAATTCTAAGTATAACTAGAAACTTCTTGAAATGACCTATAATCCGCATCATATATAGAAAAATAATTACAAACTATGTAGGGACAAGGCTACAGAAGGAGGATATGGACACACTACAGACTTGTTTACTAAATATGATTGTCTTAGTTGAATTTATGCCTACCTTTTTTATCTAGGTCTATGTGACTGCTTGTGAAGGTTGACGGATAAATTGTGTGTTTTGTGTTACTGCATGGAAGACTTGCAAAAGATAAAACCCTAATTCTTGCACAAAAATTTATAATTTTTATGATTTCATTTTCTTCTTTTTCTTATCATGGCCTTCAGGGTTTTTTGGTAGTACATTTTGACATGTATCTGGAAACAACCCTGTTTTGACATTTCTTTTGTTTTGGCAAATTCCTCTTTTTCGGGACGACCATTGGCTTAAATGCCATGATTGAGGAGTATCTCTTCTGCCAAATTCAGCCAGGACTTAAATCTGACCTTGTCTGTTCGATTGGGTATGCTACACTCAGATTATTGTGTTGGCTCCCAGAACTGCACCTTGTTCAACATCATTCTTGACAAGGCAACTTGTCAGATCTTCACTCTCATACAAATTATGGACAATGTTAAGGGATAGGGAGGACAGTTGCTGAGACAAGGTTGTTTATTCTCTTCAGGCTCTGCAAAAGCTAGGTGGCTTCCCTTACAATGTAACCAGATGAAGGCATTACAAGCACACTATTGTCCCAAAAAATCTGATAAATCAATGCAACCCGTTATGTCTATCGGTGTGACCTTTGGCTTAAATGCCATGACTGAGGAGTATCTCTTCTGTCAAATTCAACCGGGACTTCAATCTGACCTTTGTCCGTTCTGTTTGGTATGCTGCACCCAGATTTTTGAATTGGCTCGCATAACTGCACCTTGTTCAACATCATTCTTGACAAGGCATCTTGTCAAATCTTCACCCTCATACAAATTATGGGCAAGGTTAAGGGATAGGGAGGATAGTTGCTGAGACAGGGTTGTCTACTCTCTTCAGCCCCTGCAAAACCCAGGGGGGTTCCCTTACAATCTAACCAGATGAAAGCATTACAAGCACGCTATTACCCCAAAAAAACTGACAAATGAGTGCAACTTGTTATGTCTGTTGGTCCTATACATTTGTCACTAACACATTTAATGCATATTCACGTGAAATTCTGAGATCTAGTCTGTATTTCAACAGATAGGAAAGCTCACACATACTTTGCTCTCAACACTGCACAACTTCTCAAAGATAGCAAAGATAGACAAAGTAACGCATGCATTTATAGATCACATGAGAATCTGAAAGATCTCTGTACATAACAGAATGTAATTCTCATGAAAAGTAAGAAAGAAGTTGTAAAGATTGATTAAATATCCTGGGACCAGTGCGTTACCATCCATTTGGCATTTAAATGTTTAACTGCAATACTTGCAGTATCTCTGTAAAGATAAGTTTAAAACAACTTTACACAAACTGCAGAAGACAACCATATGATATGCATGAAAGACATCAATCTTTACAAAGGATTTCCATTAATCATTTAAAATATGTGTTCCAAATGCCATGAGACAAACCTAGACAGCAACAGAATTAAACCAGTACAATACTACATGGAATGAATCCAACAAATTACAGGATGTGGTACAACTACAAGGCATTGTATTAGAGTTGAAGGAATCAAAGAAGAAATTGAAGAATTAAGACTTCCGAGTACTCTGCATTGTTCCAGCAACAAGTTCTGACCTGAATTGAAATATAACACTAGTTAGCTACAAGAAATTCACAAGTATTTAGACCAAAATGAGAAAATGAACTCCCTATAACAAAAGCATGCTAAAACAGTGAAAAGGATGAATTAATAGGCAGGCTTCTTCCTTGTGTAGACAAGGATCATGGTGCAGAAGCTTCCAAAGATGTTCTTGACAACTGTCCTTTTAGCATCTTTATTTTGGTGTCTTGTTTTGCATGCATCTTCTACCATTACATATTATATCCGCCTTTACAAATTTGCTGCCTAGGTGGTATTATGTAGCATCCCACATGTGCATACCTAGTGCATGAATGGCACTCTATATGATAATCACATGGAGATACAAAATATGACATCATATGTTTGTTGTCATTTATGATATATCAGTTAACATATGTATTTAAAGTGCCTGTGCAAAGCACTATATCAAAAAGATTAAATCCAAATCTTATGCTTGAGGGGAGGAGTTTACAATGGTATTTTTGCATCTACACCCATGTTGCATTAGGATGCTTGGATGAGTTGGTGATGAAGTCTATATCTTTCATTATCTGCTTTGCATCCATGTACTTAAATTGTGCCATATTGATTAACAAAAGCTTCTGCCCTGTCCTTTCGATTCAGTACTATATATGCCTGAATTAAATCCTTTTCATTAGGCAATTTTCCCTTTTTCAATGCCCTTCCAAACTTATTTACAAGGGACTTAATAGCTTTTTGCTACTCCCAGTTGTTTTTGAATTCATCATTCAAACTCAATGGAGAAGGCAAGCCTCTGAAAATCATATCATTCATAGCAGTTTGTGCCTGCAGGGCTTTGTATTTTGCTTTGTCCAGTTGTATTTTCAAATTTCTTGCGACGGTGATGGCCTCAACCAAATTTGTTATATTTCCTCTTATCAATGAGCATCATCCCAATCAGTGGCATTAATATTTGCATCCTCCTTAACATCAATATGAAATTTCAAATCTTCAGCCTCTCTGTCTTGCTATCCACTTATCATAGAAAATGCTAAATCTATTACAAAATTTGGTCACAAAATTGGTTATTGGTTTACATGCCTTTATAATTTCTTACATGTTTTCGAATAATACCTGTAATCTCAACTTTTAGCACCAAGAATTTAATCATGGTTTTCTTGTTGTGGGCATCCAATGCCACTCTATACCCATCCATATCTATGATTGTATTTTCTGCCTTTTTCAACCAAGTTTACAATTTTTCACATTAGCATCCATAGGCTCAAGGGTTCGAGCTTGATGAATTAGTTTGGCTTATTGTTGACCCTGTTTTTTCATTGACCATATATCTTTTTGTAACAGGTCACAATTTCCAGTCTTCGCATCTAATGCCCCTTACAAGAGAAGATTTTCATGTTTCAATTTAGCACACTCATCCTCTAATTGCTTCTTGCATTTTTCAAATAACTTTGTGTTAGCCACATTGTAAGCCATAGTTGCAAATGCTCTTTGATTAGAGTGACTTGCCATGTCTCCAATTTTAATCAATTGTAGAGTTGCAGGAAGTCATCTGCTTTCATTTGACACATGGGTTTTTTGTGGATAGGGGCCACTATCCATTTTGCCAATACCCCCATTTCTATATCAAACTTAGCATCATGGAAAGTTTGGGCGATTTGTTTTGAAGAGGCATCAACACCAAAGATTTCAGATGAATCCTCTTTCTTCATAATTTGATGCATGATCAATGCTCTTTCAAGGTCCAGTCTTGGTAAAAACATCATATTACGTTCTTTTAGGACTTGTTTTGCCAATTCTGGAGTAATATTTTCCATGGAGACATTTGTTTCTTTTCATGTTGGAGTATAACTTGACTCAATAGCGTCTTGTTGCTCTGGTTTTGTAGCAGCATAATCCAGTAGTGGTTTAACTTGTTTGCTTGTTTTGTTCACTATCTCCATGTCCTTTGAAACTCCTTGGTTTGTGTAAAGTTAAGTCCCTCAAAGAATTCTTTTAGTTCTTGGATCCTTTGTTCATCTAAGTCTCACATCATTAAGGATGTATAGGGCATTCTTTTCCCACCATAATCAACTGCCTCTTCTTCTTGTGGGTTAACAACCTTTGTGGCAACATCCTTGTCGGTAGGTTTCTTTACAATTCCAAGGGCTCTTGAGTTGTATCATGAGCACTTTTTTCTGGGTGTATCATTTGTGCCTCTGCAATCTCCCATTACTTTCATGGATTGATGGTCATCCATTATAGGCTTGGGGATTATAGGTGTCCTGTGTGTTGGTGGAGTTATGGATGTATATTCCTTATTACCCCTATACTTGTCTTTAGATCTCTTTCCCATCCATGTCGTTTTTTTTAAAGTTCATCATAAATGAACTTTATTTTCTCAACTCGATCCTCTTTTAGGGTGTATGGTGGGACACATGTAGGATCTTCCTTTTGCATTTTCTCCTCTTGGAGTTCATATCGCTTAGCTTGATCTTTGAAAGTTTTAATAACCATAGAATGATAAGAAACGACAATGAATGTGTTATTAGATTACCAAAAGATAGCCTATTATATAGGCCAACAACAAGCTCCTATATCAAAGGAGGTAGTTAAAACAAACAAGCTAACGGGAAGTAAGAATTGACTTACCTGTGAAACAACTAAACCGAATTGGTTATAACAATATAACCAAATCAAACAATATCAATAAGTTAATTAAGCTTATATAAACAATTATTCTAATACCATCTCTTAATGACTAACTTTAATTATTATTACAGTAATAGGATTAAGTCCATACATGAACTTAACCAAAGGTAGATATGATGCCACTGCAACAATGTATTCAAATGTCCCTATTGTTGCCAATCCATCTTATTGGAGTACATGGGTAATGAGCCAATGCAATCGTCAAGTAGAGTAGGAAATGGTATTGAATATTGGATTCTGTTCCTTGAATTGTTTTCATGTCTTGGATGTGTTATGCTTTACCTATTTTGTTAGAGTGATCAAGTGTGACAAAAAAGTTTAGAATATACATCAATGCTAAACAACATATCTCCTAAGATATATTTCTATGTTGAGTTGTTGAAAACTCAACATCTATTACTTTCCAATGTTGAATGATTTTGGGACATTTATTGTTCACAATACTATTGTGCTTTTTCTGTATGCCTCTTCCTCTTTCACCAACTTTCATGGAAAATTTCCATTTTGGTCTTTAAACTTGTGCTTGGTTTCAATACTTGTGAAATAGCAGTAAGAGCAAAATTTACCTGCTCTTCACCTTGCACATCTTGTTTCCTGACCTTGTCGATTGTCCTTCATCTCTCCTTATATCTTTCATTGTAGTATGTGCCACTTAGGCCTTTTGTGTTGGTCTTCTTGATTTGATTATGAAGAGTGAGAAACACTTGTCACCACCAGAACTTGACACTTCTGGTATTTTCATTTTTGAACTCTGTTCAAATTTAGTACCAAAACTTGTTTCAAAAACATCATCAGAGTGTAGCAATACATTACTATTAGCAGATTGACTATTATTAGAAAAGAATGGTACCTTCTCATCTACATCAACATCTTTACTAACCACAATTTTGTATGTAGAGACATCTAATAATCAATATGCATCTCTTTGCTCACAATAACCAACAAACAAAACACTTTGCCTGATATAAAAACAATAGATCCAAAAACACAAAAATTACTTACATCTGGTGTTTTTTTTGACTATGCTTCTTCTAGTGTTACATTTTGCAAGGCTTGTGTGAGACTTCTATTGAGAGTGTACAGAATTATATTCACAGCGTCTGCCCAGTATTGATGTGGTACATTCTGGCTATCCACCATACATCGTGCCATCTCCATCACTATCGTATTCTACTTTGTCATGATGTCATTCTGCTATGTATAATATTTCCTGTGTATACCTCATTTCTTGTAGAATTCCATGAATTTCTCAGAGATAAATTCATTCCCATTAACTGACCTAAGAGCTTTTGCATGTTTCTCTCCATGATTCTTTACCATAGCTTTCCGAGCTTCTATGCAGAAAACAAACCTACATTTTCTTAGAATTGTCATCTATAAAGAACAAGTAATACAAAGCTCCAGATGTTGAAGATGTCCCTATTGGACCATGCAAACCCACATGTACCAAATCCAATGCATTTTTAGCTCTATGTTCCTCACCAATGTCAAATGAATTTGAAAATTGCTTATCTGTTTGACATCATGAACATACATTCTGACTATTTTGGATAGAAGACATTCCGTTCATCATGTTAGTTTGACTTAATTTATGCAAATGCTCATAACCGAGGTGACCATATTGAGGTGACTAACGTTTTTGCCGTTCAATTTTTGAGAATTTGGGAACAACAGATGTAAACTAGCCATTGTTACCTAGGTTTTTACGAAAACAATTAAATCAGAAAAATTATAACGACTTTTACAAAAATTCTTTTTGTAAACTGATTTTATCCTATAAAACTGGACAATGCTGCTAGTTTTAATTTTTTTTTTTTAATCGTTTGAGAGATAAAAAAAAGAGTTTCCCATAATATTACTTAAAATTACAAAAACAATTAATCTGAAGTTGTATAACTTTGTTTACAAAAATATATTTTTTTGTGCAGACAAGGACTGAAAAATGAACTTGCCCAGATTTCAAGTGTTTTGGGCTTGCCGTTTTTTGTCAACGGAATCAACTATTTAGGCAAAAATAAAGGTTTTTAAGGTTGAAAAAATGATTTTCCCTCCTTCCTTTTAATTAAACAAATTCACCTAAAAACTGGTTGGCTGGTTTAAAACTTAAGAGAAAAAGTTCATGATAAAATTAGCCAATGAAAGAAAACCTCCGTATGCTCAGGAAAATGGTCCCCTGTTTTGGCTTCGTTGTCTTGGTCCTCAAACAAAGCAAATAAATGCTAAACAAATTCACAATTGAAATACCTCCAAGATTTCATGATTAATGTGAGCCATTGATCTTAATCCAAGATCAATGGTTGAGGATGAGTCAAGGTTAGAGGGTGAATCATAAATTAAATTGGTTGAGGAGAGGATGGGCTAGGTATGGGCATGTCATAGTTTGCCCCTTGCATTGGATATGGTGTGATTGCATAGGTATGGGGTGAAAAGGTGATGTGAGATAATTGGATTGATTGGTTTATGAAAAAATGTATATTTTGAATTCCATGGATTTTATTAGTATGGATGAGTCAGCTAATTAATAGTGGGATGTGAAGTGATTTATGTGGGATTGACAAGGTTCAAAATAAAATATGATTAACTGATTGCGGGGGATGATGAATAGTGATGGGTTAGACTAGGGATGTTAGTCGATGATAGGGTCAAAATGCGATGGTGGGTAGGAATAGGGTTTAATTAGCGTAATGAGGGGATTAGGGATGAATAGCTAAAATCGACACGAGGTGTTTGATTTTAGGTGTCTACATTTTGCCCCACTTTAAAAGGGCATTGTGAGACACGATGGGTGGAGCAAAAAAGGTGGGAAGATGGAGGTTAGATGGTGATGGATGAAAGAATGCAATGGTTAGGGATGATGCCCCCTTTAGAGGGCATGCGGGGATGAATAACACAGAAGGGCTCTTGAAATGAGAGGAAGGGTTAGCAAGATAGAGGAATTAGGGGTTAAAATGAAGGGGTGGGTGAGGAAAGAAGAGGGGTTGGGATGCAAGATGGATGATGATGGTATAGATACTAGTATGGATGTTGTGGTCAGAGATGGGAGGACGATATGGTAGGGTGAGATTAACCCACTTGATCTAATGCTTGCGTGCTTTGATTTGATTTGATGATAGATTTATCCCAAGTAACGATATATGCGAGGAGGCGGATTGGGAATGATATATCTCAATGACAAGTTGAACGCTTTGATCTGCCCCTAGCAATGATATAGGCAAGAGGGTGAATTTTGGGAACGATATATCCTGAAAAAGCTGTGGGCTTGGATTGAAACCGATCTATCGCATAGAAAAGCTGCACACTTGATTTGCCCCAAGCAACAATATATACAAGGAGGTAGATTGAATTGGATGGATGACCGACTGATTGATTTGCAAGCATGGATCAAGGATTTAACAAATTGCATGGATTAATGATGAGATGATGACATTGATGATGACATTGATTCAATACATTGATATAGAGTGATGATGGTATAATGGCTTTTTGAAGATGAAGCCAAAAAAACCCAACACACGAGAACGCCCCAAGATTGAATGATGGTGGATTGAGTTTGATTGGATTAAGTTAGATTGCCATGGATAGACTTTGGATGATTAGGAGATTGGCAAAGGGATGTGGCAAACTAATGTCTACACACTTAGGGCTTGAGGATGATTTGATATGGATGGTTAGATAGAAGAAAATGATGTTATGGATGGATGATGTTGATGATGTTAAGGATGTGGATGATGAACATGGACAATACTACCATTCTTACCTATGATTCCAATTGTTCGAGCAACCTTTTTTTGAAATGGCATGTGACAAGATGCATTATGACATGGAAAAACCATGATGACATTGTTGTTGTATGCCATTGGATCGACTCAAGTACAAGCGCATGACAAGATGCACTATGATATGAAAATCTATGATGTTATTGTTGTCATATGCTGATGGATAGACACACAGACACAACAAATAAATAATAAAAACAAAGCAAGCAAGCAAGCAAACAAACACACAAACTTGAAAACTAAAAGCAATAGAAAGCATCTTGTCATACATCAAGTCGAAGTCCATGTGTGAAGGCTCGATGATACTGATCGCTGGATGCTGCCCCAAACAATGATATATGCAAGGGAATTGGATTGGGAACGATATATCTTGATGAAGGTTGGAGTCATGGTGCAAAAGTGATAAAGGATTTGAGTTTGAGTATGGACAAGACAAATGTTATTGGATTTTATTGTGGAGAGGTCTAGATTGACTGAGTGAAGCACCAGTTTGGCTTTCAACAAGATATACCTCAGGGTACTGACATTTTTGCATATGTAAACAGAGAGGTTGCCCAATAATTTAACTTTGTAATTATGTACCCCTTGTATCAATGGTTGGCACACCACTGAAACTACGCGCGTCTATATGGCATCCAATCAATAGTATGATGCGGCAACTTGTCAATGGCTCGTTTGTAGAAGCTCAGGTCTCCTAAGTGACCTCGCTGACCACTAGATACAATAGACCATACTTACACCATAGGCTCATCACTCTGCCTATGTTGTCATATACTAATCGGTCTGTCGAACCTATTGTGCTCCATGGATTAGACTTGTAGCAAGGGAGATGCCCCAATACTCCTCCCACCTTGGTATGCTACCAGATGGAGATCTTTGTACAATTGTGCTAAAACAATCAACACCCAAGCAAAAAGTTATGTATCCTCCCATATCCATTATCATGCATGTTAACCCCATATGGATGAATCGATTGCTCTTGTCAAGTAGTAATATGCTGCTAACAAATGGCGATTAGAATAAGAGGGAATCAATCAACACTATCCTTTGCCAGGATATCATCTAAATCAATTGTGGAATCATGTAGCTCCACATTTGTGTGACTGGCCAATTGCTCCGATAAGGCCATTTGCCCTGAGGTTTGCCAATAAAGCCCTCGCTTGCAGATCAAAATCAGCAAAATCTGCGACACATCCTCCAGTGTCATGGTCATCTCACTAGTTGGTAGGTGAAAGGTGCTAGTCTCTGAGTGCCAACGCTCGGCCAAGGCAGTCAACAGGGCTTGATCGATCCGACTCATTGGTATGTGAGCCACATAATACAAGACCATTGCCTTTAAAAATCTAGACTCGCTTAGTTGATGGATTGTCGACAATACCCTTGATCGTAGCTTTTGTGCAATAATAATGGATAATCGCTCCTGCAATCACAAATGTTGGCATACTTAGTTATTTTCATCATTATCATTGTCTGTTCATCTCATTTTAACATCCTTTGGCGTGCCCTTCATCTTCTTCATCTCTCTTTCATCTAAGAAGGCGTGCAATCACAAATGTTGGCATACTTAGTTATTTTCATCATTATCATTGTTTGTTCATCTCATTTTAACATCCTTTTGCGTGCCCTTCATCTTCTTCATCTTTCTTTCATCTAAGAATTTGATTTTCTGGCAAACCTGCCATGCCTTTTGGTGAAATTGCCACTTTTGGGAAACTCGCTACACCTATTGCAATTTAGGGGATTCTACCATAGCTTTTGCAAAGCTGCTAAAGTCTTCAGGGGATCCTAGCACGACAAATGCGAACTCGTTAAACATTAAAAAATTCAAAATTTCATGCAAACTTGTCGTTCTGTGGGGCAAAACCGCCCTTTGCGTGGGCGAAACTGTCGTTTTCACAACATTGATTTCGTTTGCACATGGCATTCCAATCCCTATTTATGGCTCAAAAATGTAAAATTTTTAAAATTCAAATTACTTACCGGTAACCCTTCATCTGTTTGTCTCTAGTATTCTCTCACGCCCTCACCACGATGCCTCTCAGAAGGAATACATGCCATCTTTGTAGGGGGTCTTGGGGCAAAATCTAGAGCTTTGATTTCTTAAAGGCTAGGGTGAAAATGAATAGTTTTTACCCCCAATACCTATTTATTTACCCCATTAACGCCATTTGCACTCCTTTGTCACCCAATGAGCTCTAATGTGACTCGTTTCCTTGTTTTTCTTCCCTTTTTCACCATTCTTAATTATTTTCCACACTTTTCTTCTTGTTGTTAGAACTCTCTTCGAGGGTTTGTTTACATCATTTCTTCTTCGCCTGACCCCTCGAGGGGGCATCATATCCTTATCACCTATCACATAAGGCATTCCTACTGAGCCCATTTTATGAGATATTCTCAAAACCATTGTTTCTAATTAATTTCAGCCGTCACCAACATCACTTCGGGCATCCATGTATGCCCACATTTTTTTACGCTTTATTTATTCTTTGAAAAGCCATTACTCCACTCATCCTTTTGCAATGCCCTTTCAAAAAGGGGCAAAATGTAGACACCTCATTTGTGCCATTTCGGTTTCACAAATCATTATTCCACTTCAATGCACTATTTAACCTTAATTTCTTTCATTATCTTGATTTATTGACAACATTAACCATTTTTGACCCGAATCTTGATGATACATCCATAATTGCATGGTTACATTGAATCATACCCCTAATTTCGCCCGACACATCCTTGATCCACCCATCGCTATTTTATATCATCCCCAGTCAATTAATTGGCTATTTTTATTTGCACAATTGATTGAACCTTGCATAATCCTGCAAATGCCAAATCAAGAGTAATTAGTTAACAAATCATGCAAAGTTAGCTAATTAAGTCCTAATAAAAAATTCCATGGAATTAAATTTACATAATTTTCAAAAATCAAAATTCAAATGGTCATCTCAAATTGATGACATCATTCAATCAACTTGTCAATCCCAAATCCCAAGTTAAATCCACAAAGGCCAAGGCATTCTTCCCAAAATTCCCATGCAAGGGACAATAATACAAATAAAATCTAATTTAAAATTCCAAGCCTTCCACCATTCAAATTCCAATGCAAATCAAGCTTATTCTCCCTAAATGCAAATCCTTACACATCCCAACTTCCCATATTTACTCTTCAACTCCCCTCATTCAATGAGGACTCATTCTCCACTATTGATTTTGAAATACGATCAATGGTTCACAATCCCCGTGAAAAGTTATAAATGGGAGCTCACCCCTCCATTCTAAACAAGCTCACAAGCCTAACAACTACTTTTACTTGTCAAAAGGACCACTTGTTATAAATTAATTGAGCAAATCAATATCAAAATGATCACTTTTACCTGTTGGTAAGTGAAGGTATTGCTTTCTAAACCCCTCTTTGCTCAATCAAAGGTATTCATTTCAAGTTTGGTTAGCATTGAATTGCGCTTTTGTTTTTTCTCTAACATTTGAATTTAACTAACGATTTGTTGTGTGTATACAATGCGTCAATGCTTTTTCTGTCATTTTGTCTCCTCTACTAGTTGTTAGCATTGAAGCATTGTATACACACAACAAAATGTCAATACAGACATGAGCTTCAAAAGTATTTTCACATTAAATACACACATGAGCTTCAAAAGCATTTTCACGAACTTGCCTCTATAGAGCCACCTAATTTGAAGAATTTTCAACACATTTACACAAGTAATTTGAAATGACTGTTAGCTCTTTCAATGCTCCGTGTCTTTTAGCAGATTTTCCAAGCCTAGAATAAACTTTGTTTGAAAATTTATTGATAAATTGTAACTCTAGAAATTTAAGATGGAGCATCATTCGCTGCTAATGCTTCTTGATGAGCTATGCATAGTTATCACGACATCATACATGAGTTATCTTTGTTTCATTCTTTATTTGAAGGAGGCATATGAATTTTGTTACACATTGACCACCTCCTTCATTTGTCAAATATGTAATAAAAACAATCAAATGTTGTTCCATAGTCCTGATCGATACTTTCATCAACTAAGATTGAGTAAAATGGACAATGAGAAATTTTATCTTTAAACTTTTTCCATTGGCCCTCCATATAAGCTTGTAGAAACTCTCTTCTAGATGTGGTATTTGTATATGCAAAGTGTTCATCTGCTAGAGGAATGTGTAGAGTGCTTTTATGCTTGTTTAAGTCACGAATTGACTTGTATAATTGTAAAGGTAAATCATTTGTGACAAAACAGTGCATATTTTTAATCACCGATATAATTCTCTCCTTATCAGCGTCTACCGCTAGTTCTATGTATTTGATATTTGGAATATTACTTTGTTTGATTTTCCCCTCTAAAAGTTGTAAATCAATTTTATGAGGATTTGATTTTGCAGGTCTATTTAGAACATTGACTTGAAGGGTGGTACTCCCATCTTTAGCAAATGGAGTTTCTATCTTATCATACCGAGAGGCGTTCCTACAATGACAGCCGGGGGTGTTGGTGGGCTGTTGTGTCTGTGCGTAAACAATTAATGACTGACGTGAAAACAATAATTCAACTATAATTCAACAAATAAAAATAGTCCACTTTAATAATTCAAACAATAAAAAATTATATTTAAATAAACATTTAAAGCAATGTAAAACAATTATGGGAAAGAAAGCAGCAGCTTACAAGAAGTACACACATCAAACGAAATGGGATTGAGGGATGGATGTTGCAATTTGAAACAAAAGAAGACAATTAAAGCAAAAAAAATGTTTCGTTGATAAATTCAAAGCAATAAATCTGGAACATACAGTTATAATATTTATCTTATTCGCTGGGTAGTATAATCATGTGGATTCCACATGAATTCGTCTTTGCAACCTACGGATATGACAACTTGCACTAATCGACATCACTTATTGTTAAAATGAACTTAGGCTTTGTTGTCTATTTATTTTTAAACCAAACATTACATTAGACTTTGCTAAGAAAAAGCCGTATTAATTACTTGGATTGCTAATCAGCTGTTAGGCTGAGAAGGAAATAGAAAAGACCGATCACAAAAAAAAAAAAACACTTATAAATCATTTAAGCAGTCATATTTGTCTTTTTATGTTCGCTATTTCCAAATATGAAAGGATGCATATTCACCTAAGGGTGAAAGTAGAGATATACATGTTTAAGGAGAGGAGTGATACTAATTTTGTATTAAATAAGTATTCCTTTAATTTGGAGAATTAAGCTCGAACTATAAATATTTGTACATTTAGTTTATAATTTTTTTTTACTTGTTTTCACGATTCTTTTTCATTTAATTACCTACATTGTTTTTTTTTGATTTGTTCGCAAGGGTTGTAGGGGGTCCCTTTCCCGATAAAGAAAAACTAAAAAAGCATATACAAAAGACTGATTAAAACAGGTAAGAATACCTGGATCAAAGAGAACAAAGTACCTTAACGGTACAAGATTTTTGGATCAAACATGAATATTTGACCCACATCCTCTGAAGACCCCAAGCAACAAATTCAACATTTTCTCATCCCAATGAGGCAATGACCCTTCTTCCCCTGTGAGAAATAAGGGTTTCCATCATCCATTGCGAGCCCTCAACAATGGCATTCATTGCATCAATCCGCAATCATTCCACTTCCTCTCTTCAACCTCTGCGTTTTGGTAGTCCACAATTAGGCTTAGATAACAAAGATTTTGTTTGGGATGTGGTGCAGAATTATAAGGATGCCGACCCCTCCTTGTGCTGGAACACTGCCCCTTCACCGTTTTGTGATTCTTCTTTGTGAATAAAATTCCTATCCTGCTTCGGTTGTGACATTTTCATGACGCGATTTATCCAATCCGTTGGAATATGTCTGCAAGTTCTCAAGAAATGGTAGCCCAACATTGCCACTGCTGGAAGAAAGAGTGTTGCTGACTAAGGTATGACCTATTGGCTGAAAAAGAGGGACTGAGTCAGCCGCAATACTACCTGCCCTGCGACCTTCATCCACATTGCCAACCTTGGAGGGATTGGAACAAACAAGAGGAGAATGTTGTTCATTGAAAGGCCTTCTGACAGCTGCCTTGACAACGGCTATCTTGTGCCCAAGCTGGTTGCATTGAAAACAATAAACAACCGGGCTTTGAAATTAACATATTGAGTCCAAACCCCTTGAGGAAACAATTGTAATTTTGTGAAAGATTGGCTTTGATAAATCAGACATCAAACACACCCTAATGAATTTCTTCTGAAAGCCAGCTGAAGAATCATCCATTTTGATAAAATATCCCACAAAACTTAACAATTGTTGGATCAAACTTGGATTTATCAATACCAAAGGAAGATTGTACAACCTTAACCACATAGGCACCTTTGTGATGAGGAAGGTTGATGGATCAAAGAAGGGATCCATGGGCATATGAACGACCCTTGCTTGCTAACAAACCACGACCCATTACATAGTCCTTTACAGATTCACAATTTGTCCATACTTATTTCATCCATTGGACAAGCTCCTCGAGGGAAAGTCTCTTCCCCAGGGTCTTGCAAATTAAGGATCTCTTACCCATTTTGTTCTCCATAGCTTGAATGCATTCCTCATCTAGAGTCATCATAGGAATTGAATTTGCCAGAATCACTGGAACATCCCCCAAGGAGATGTGTGCCCCTGCATCTTGAAGGACAGTCCCACCAACTGAAGTGTTGATTGGAAGTGGATGAAGAGAAACAACCTGCTTGTGAACCTTAAGATCTACTTGTCGTCGGCCGTTTTGTTTCACTATTGGTGAGTGTTGACTTCTTTCATAAACAAGAGCACCCGTCTGATTTTGCCTTAACTTCTACCACATTCCCGACTGATAATAATTCAAACTAATGTTTCTTCTCTAAACCTAGTAGTCAATTCACATTAAAACAATTTATTAAGGTGATTGGTTAGATTTAATTAAAAAATCTATTGGTTAGATGTAATTAAAAAGTCGATTAGATTTGGTTAAGATTAAATAATTGTATGACAATAGTAAATAGTTGAAGTGTTAGATACTATTTAAATTTTTTTTATGTTAATCATGATCTGTATTGATTAATTAGTTTAAATATCTTAATTATATTTATTTGAAATGTTGAGATGTCTCAATCTTGAGGCACGTATCTTCTATCTTGGATTTGTCACATAGTTTTGTCCATTGAAGGGTCCCACACTTATTAATGACTCCATCACCTTCTCTACAATAATCTTATTGTTTGGTGATAGATGGCCTCAATTTAGCTGCACCATTGCTTCAAACTCGTACACATATTTTCGAGGAAAAAAAGGGACCCAAAATAAACCATATGCCCAAAGATGTAATTTTTTGATCACTTTCTCCAAGGAAGAAGAAAAACTGCCTTATGACAGTCTAATGGATGTCAAATTTAAGATCGGACATTTTTATGAACACATTCTCAACATTACAATAACCATCCCTTGACTACCATTGTAAGTTACACCCTCGACATTACACTTCATGACCAGCCCCTAACCACGACTGTAAGTTCCCCTTGTAGGGGCCTTGGTTGTGGAATGAGGGAGTGTGCAACAACACACAACCCATATCAACTAATATGTATCAAGGGGGAGAGGGTGGTACAACAACCACCGTTGCCATCTACCCCCTGCAAGTTTGATGTAGCCGCCCAATACTGCGAACCAACAATGTATTTTAAAAATGATTTTCTTAAAACTTTTGATTAATGTTTTTAAGGGGATGGTAGCTTGTTTAATTTATTTTTTATATTTGTATTATGATAATTAAATTCATTGGAACGTTGCCCTCTTCTATTACTCCCACGAATAGGAGTTTCCACATTTAACAATTGTGCGTTAACAATTTATATAACATTTCAAATACTTACATATGATTTTGGTAAATTAGAGGAAACAAGGTTCACATGTTCTTGAGAGGAGATAAAACATATAAGATACATATTCCTTGACAAAATGAGCTTCATAAGATAAAAACATTACAATAGACTCGTGTCTTCATCAATCATTTTCTTAACAGTTGTTACTTTGGATAAGATGTTTATACATGAACGAGAAAGTGAGGACCAACAAAGGTTTTGTCAAGTTCTCTAAAAACTTATAGATGAATATTTGACAATTGATGTTTGGAAAATAATTGTTTAGAAGAATTGATGTTGCATTAGATCCAACCAAAGAATTTGACAATACTATTCATCTATCCGTAACAAATGATAATGTGCATAACCATACCAGAAGGAAATTATATTATTGGAAATCACTGACAACATTGCATCCAAAACAAGGAGTACGAATCTATCAGGGTAGAATGATGAACTTGATATGGAGTTATTAAATACTAAGGATGCAAGGGTGATGCTAACATCCAATCCCTGGATAAAACATGACTTGTAAATGGGAATTTGATGATATATTTGAATTATAATATTCTATCCTAGGAGCGCTCCACTAGAATCACTAACATATATTATGGGGGAATTTGATAGTTACTCTAGAATGCTATTTGAAGATTTATTTTCACATACAATTCCAATTACACAAATACAAAGGGGATGCACATGCCAACTACTCTTACAAGTGGCTTGGGCATTAACAATACACAAATCACAAGAGTTGATTCTTTCCAAACCAACAATTGATATTAGACAAAAAGAAAGAATGTGGTTAACATTTGTGGCTATCTATTGTGTAAATTTGTTTGAAGGACTCAAAATTTCGTCTCCATTTAAATGATCGCTTTGAAATTGGCATGGGGATTAACAATCCACAAATTACATGGCTTGACTCTTAACAAAGTCACAATTGATATAGGACTTACAGAAAGACAAGGTTCGACCTTTGTTTCTATATCACGTGTCAAGCCATCACATCGATAGAGGATCTAACCTCCTTTCACAGGAAGACACTATCTTGCCAATACATTGAGGGGGTCAATGGTTAAATCGCTTACATATTTAGCACCTTTTGGTGTTTGTTTATATTAACTTGTGGACAATCAATAAGAATATATATTTATATTTTTAAACTCATATGGAAACTTAGTCGCATGCCCTTTCATATATGACTGTTTTGAGAGATTCAAGAGTGGAAATTGAGTAGAGAAAAAAGAGGAAGACCAAAAACTTCAATTGTTGGTGGATCAAATGCATACACGAAGATGTATATCATAAGTATTTTTCTACTGCAAATATATCATATATGTAAATTTGTGTATTACAAATATTGTGTTACTCTCTATCTCCCAATTGAATATTGCATTTAAGGAAATAAAAATGAATATAAAAAGTAGTTATAGTTTGAATAGCATATTTCAATCCAAATAGATTCCTTATATGAATTATTATACCAAACAAAATATGAAATGTATCTTCATGAACAATAAATATGTACTTTTATCTTATGTGGCAACGAGTGCTACTAGCTTAGATATCTTAAATACATATTTGTTAAACGTCAAGAGATATCAACTTCGAGGTGCTTATATAATACAAAAACCCAACTTGTAATATAGGTGCCTTGAAGTAGATATAGATATCTTATAATACAAAAACCCAACTTGTAATATAGATATCTGGTAATATGGGAGCCATTTTTTTTACAATTGACACCTTTTCAATGAAATAAAATAAAAATAAAAAAATAGTTTGTTCCACGACTTTTAGCCAAAAACACATCATCCAACTAAAAGTTCAAAATGAAAAGAAAGCAGCAAAAACGTGAATATTACCTTAAGCAACTATTATATTGAAAATTGACAGACAAGAACACAGCTATTATTTTGAAAATTGTCAAACAAAGAAAGAATACTGTATAAATCTTTCTTCCAAAATTTTGATATGGACGAGCCAATAAACATTCATTTTTTTTTTGCCCATGCTAGAATGACACTTTGCCATTAGAAAAGACTTTTCATCCATAGAAGCAAAGTATTTACAATTACATACTTTGGAATAGAAACGAATTTCAAAGTAAAATTTATAATTCCAGCCCATTGATGCTTAGATGCAACCAAAATTTACATATTTCCAGAATTTTCAAAGCAAATAGAAACCATAGAGCATAAAATCACTGCATGCTTCCATAGAGACAAAAACGGCTTGAATGCCCCATTTAGAGTTTCAGTGGGACTAGGCAAATACAAACAATGAGCTATTTACACAACGAGTAGCTTTCCATTATCTCTCTTTTCCTTTTCCATTACCATTCTCTTTCCTGCCGAAAAAATCACATAAATTTATTTCAAAAACTCTGGAGGAAAAAATAGAGTCGTTGCTTTTCCACCACAACATATTCAAGCATGCCTTTATTTTTTTGCAAAACCAATCAATAATGAAGACATGCATGTCCCTATAAAAACAAATGAAGGCGTTGTCGATATCAAAACCAACTCAAAAATCAATTTTCATACTTCAATGAGTGCTTTGCATCATATAAAGAAATCAAGCATTATTCCAAATACATGAAGCCATCTCTCACTATACTTTCGAATGCCCTTGTTTATACAAGCAAAAAACCAAAATCTTGTTCTCTATATTTTACCATGCCTACAATAAATCCAAAAAATATATGATAAAAACACTAGGGCACTCCATGGTATTCTGAAAAAAATAGTTTGATAACCACAAATTATTCAATGGGACCGGGAGGCAAAAGAGAGCAAGTTATTCAACTCAAATGCTGCAAGAAAATGCTATATTTGCAAGGCAACAAATAAACCAATTAAAATCCTTTCTCCATTTCTTAAGAGATGCTTGATACTCACCTTAAATTTGTGGCGAATGAGAATGACCAACAAGTCTAGAATGACTTATAACAAATATGTCAAAATACAACTCAAATGGATCTAAAAAGCAATAGAAAGTCGTAAAACATCCATGCATTGGTGGTTGAATAAGCTGATAATTACCTTAAGGGATCAAAGAATTTGAAAAATGCAAGGAAAATCTAGGCATCCAGAGAGACCGAGCCTCGGCTCCACAAGAGCTTGATTGAAAAATGAGGCAAAATGCAAGTAATTTTTGGTAATAAACCTAAAAGAAAGAAAGAGGAAAAGGGCCCTCGATGCACACTAGGGAGACTTACTACATCGTCCACGGCTCCCTTTGCTGCATTTAAAGGGGATTTATCAAAATAGTCCTTTTGATATTTTTTTGTAATTATCTATACATCCAACTATGGCACTTAAAATTTATATTTTGATTGTTTTTTTAATGGGCTATTTTTTCATTGTACTTTTGGGATGGATTCAATTTTGATCATTGACTCCCACTATCTTGCGTTCCACTATGCAGAACATCAATAGAGTGAATAAATACACCCAAAATAAAGGGAGGGGAATGAGCATTCAATGCACACTAGGGAGACATTGCTCCACTATCCATGGCTCCCCCTGCCCACATTTACCACCATTAAGGTCACATTTCAAGATAACGGGCCCTTCGTATTTGAAGGGCATTTTATCAAAATTGGCCTTTTGACATTTTTTATAATTATATATACTTCAACTATGTCACATAAAATTTAGATTTAGATTTTTGATAGGCTATTTTTTTAATTGTACTTTTGGGTTAGGTTCAAACCCCTTGGAAGGTTAGGATGGGTTCAATTTCAATCATTGATCCCACTATCCCGTGCTACAAATTTAGTGCTATGCGGAACATAAAGAGAGAGATTCGGTGCCAGAGGGCATTGCACTCAGCGGTGCACCATCAATCCGTCACAAGCATGCAAACAAACTGCCCACACATTGTCAAACAGCTCCATCATCACATCCACAGATGTTATATAATCCCTCCAGTCACCAAGGTGTCTTCATTGCAAAATAACTGTTGAGAAGCTTGACAAGAACATCTTACTTTTTGTGACACGAAAGGGCGATCAATCCTCCCATGCTCAAATACTCAAGTATGCACTTGCCTATTCCTCAACTCATTTGTGTGGTACCATATATATTTCCATCGTGTCACACATATAAAACAACTGCCCAATGCCAAAGTCAATCTCCTTCAGTCTAGTGGGACTTCATGCAGAATTAGAAAAGAAAAATACAATTGGAACCTCCTCTTTGTCTTTTTAAGCAGGGCGGTCTTTCTCAGCACTCGATTCCCTAATACTTTGCAAAGTTTAATTCTGAGTGCAAAACTCTCATCCATAAAATTTAAAAAAGTTAATCTGAGCGCCATTCTGTGCTCTGTTTGGTGCTCATCCTCCCTTCAAAAAAAATCTCTCATCTACAAACTTGCTCTACAAGCTACTCCCATATCCTCTTGAAACCTAATGTAAATGAACCTTATCCCCAACAATACCAATTATAACTCCTTAGAATGAGCCTCTCATCCTTATGTATAGCATTTGTTTTCCATTAGCATGTATTTTTCTAATGACACCTAGCACATGCACTTTTATCTTCCAACATTTGTTGGCCCATGTAACTTGGCACTTGTCGTCTTGTCCAACTGTAGATGACAGCCTGTTGTGAAGCTCCACACATTTATCTTGATACTTTCTCTCCGAATGTGTCCCTTGCTTACTTCTTATTCCTCCTTTGACACTCTGTCGGTCTCTTCTCTCCTTCAACACTGTGTCTGTCTCTTCTGCTTCCTTTACCAGTGCTGATCTATCATCATACTTTGGCACCCATACTTCGGCATTTCTTATCATGTTTTCTTGCCTATGCCCATATTTAAATACTCCACACCCCTTTACTTGTTCTTTGAGTTATGGCCCACCTTATTGTGCCATGTGATTTTGAACTTGGG
This sequence comes from Torreya grandis, assembly GCA_037957365.1. Lineage (NCBI taxonomy): Eukaryota > Viridiplantae > Streptophyta > Pinopsida > Cupressales > Taxaceae > Torreya > Torreya grandis. Next base: position 1,793,845 of record JARHVA010002196.1, read on the forward strand.
TCACCGTCTTTAGTAATGCAATCAATGCCTTGCAATTGCAAAAAACCCTTTGGACGTTTTCTGATTTTTGAAGCTTATCATAATTAAATTATTTTCTCTTCCCTGTGGAGTTTGGGGGATTTGAGCAAGCTTAATCAGTCTTGTTGAAAGAAATTCAATTTAGTTTGTGGGTTTGGCATTTTTTTTAATTTGTTGGATTTATTTACAGGAGTAAATGTTTTCTTGTTCTTTTGGCATTGGGGATTTCGAGCATCCTAATTATGTTTTAGTTGGAGAAATGCAGGTTTTGGAGAGCGCCGGTCTATATGATAGTGAAGAGCAGTCTGGATTGAGGAAAGAAGTTCTTGGCCAAATAGAGCAGGTAAGGATTTTAAATTCACCCATTGAATTAAAAAAAGTGTGCTTAAATAGCATATTGGTCTAATGAACCATACTATTATGTTTTTAGTATATTGGTCTAACGTGTTTTAGTATTATCTTTCATATCAATTTTTTGTGTTCTTGAATCTCAACACTGGCATTTATTTGTTTGTTAAATTAAGCCAATGACACTGGCATTTATTTTTGTGTTAAATTACATCTGGTGGAGATGCCGTTGTCAATAGAATCCTGTTTGTGTGATTTAAGTCTATTGGTTAATGTGTGCAATTGTCTTCCACAGTGCTCTACTTTTGAGTTATTTGCGACCTAACTAGGGTTTTACTTAAAGCCTATAAAAAGGAGTTTGCTACATGTTTCTGATAAGGGTTTTCTTTTTCCCAATCAGATGGAATTTGTAGTTTTAATCATTGTCACCTGGAGGCTCCAGTGCAGGGATAAGGACCTTGTTCCCATCCCTAAACCCATATCTTTTGGTGTCTATATTTATGTCTAATAAAACTGTACCCTGATTTGAAATGGTCTATCCTCCCCCCCAGCCCTGTCGTCTCCAGGTTACTCCTCTTAATTAATTTGCTTTTGGAAAGTAGCCCAGCCATGTTTAAAACTTGTAGGGACAAATATCCTTGGTCATCAGAATAATCTTTGTGGTTTATTTTTAATGTTATCAAGGTAAAAGTCAAGGTAGTTTTTTTTATTTCACCGCCAATCAAGACGCCAATTTAGTGTATGAGACCCTCCTTGTGGAACCCACAAGTGGATCGTCTTTCCATTTACCTTACATATTGTTTATACTGGGCGTACATGCCCAACCCCCTGTTGGATTCATACCTGTGCTGCCTCTATGAAGTACACAAGCATTTTTTTTATATGCCCACTCAGAGTGGACTGATATGGCATATGCAAACACGCTAGTTCATTCTGTGAGTGTTGGTTCTTTCTGCCATTTCCTCTTCATATGTTTGCTCTAGACCATCTCCTGAACGTAATTGCCCATCAATCCTTTACCCTATTTTTTGTGGCTCCTGGCTCTTTGGAAATAACCACAAGTTTACCTTGAACATTTAATCACTTTCAGTGTTGAATTTAAGCATTCAACTCTCGCACAAAATGATCTTTTGGTTTATTTGCCCAATCCATACTGTTAATCATGGATCTGAGTCAGTCCTTTTTGGCAGGAAATTTAATGCTGCGATCAATTTAATTATATGTTTATGTTTTGTCCTGTATTTTTAGGGAAAAGTGTCTGGAATTTTGTGTTGGTTTGCATCTAGATACCTTTGAGAGGAATTGCCAGTTGCTAAGCAATGCTTATAAATTCAACACCAATCCTGTTCTTGTGTAGTGTAACTCACTATGCATGTAGCATAGCATATCTTAGTATTTGGCATTTTTTTTCTTAGGCATAAGGCAATTGGGAAGTTCATTAGGCAAATACCTTGAGAAACAAGCGCCTATGAGCCGTAGAGAGAGTTGTTGCTGACCATTAAGCAGTGTTCACTAGCTCAAGAATCAATATCTATTCTGTGGTTTCTAGTATGTACGAAGAGAACACAATCCATGATGCCTGTGGAAGTTCATGCCTTCGGATGGGGCACTTTGCTATTAGCCATGATATAGCAGATAAGTTAATCAATTATATGTGTAACACGTTGGTAGTAATTTTGTGTTCTTTATTTCTTTAAATAAGCATCTTTAATATTCTGGCAAGATAAATTTATGTGCTTCCATACGCATGCTGATACCTCAATTGATTTTACATAATGTATACAAGGATCCTTGATCAAAACTGGGATTCAGTTGTGGACTTCTTGAAAATTTCTTTCTTTGATTTTGTTTTTTAATTTAATTTTAAAACTCTGGTTCAAGTTTTTATAAGTTCACTTGCCTTCTTAGCCATGGTCACTCTTAGTGACCTAAGTACTTACCTCAGTTCGTTTCTGATGTCAAGAACTTGTTTACTTTGTCTGCAGATCGTAAACTTATGGGTCAAACAAGTAACTCGGGATAAAGGTTACTCTGAGCAAATGGTAGAAGAATCAAATGCGAAAGTGTTTACATTTGGTTCATATCGTCTGGGGGTAAGAATCAGCAAATTTCTTGTCACTTGTATTTTATTTTTAATCAGACAGCTTCTGGATTGTAGCTTGGTACGATCATCAGTTAAACAATTGACATGATTTAGTTTCAATTCTGGATAAACTTAATTATGTTGTCATTTTACCTTCAACCTAATTGGTAAGGTATGAAGATCTTAGATAACACTTGGTTATTTAGTGTCACTTTCGAATTACCTCTGCATGAGTAGGTTTATTTTGATAGTATTAAACGTCATTTGTTGTTTCACGATTTTACCATTTTACTTGTTGCCTTATATGCTGCATGTGTAAATGGAGGGAGCTGTCTCTTTTTGTATGCTAACCAGCATAGTTTTGTTAATCAACTTGCTATCTTCTTGGGTAATTTTGGTCTGTTAGCCTATCTGGCTACCTCTCTAGCCTTGTGGTGTATATAAACTGTACTGTTTTCGTATCAAATTGAATGGTTACTGCTGAGGCAGTCTCTGGAGTTGTATCAACTTGCTGTCTTGGATAAATTTGGTCTGTTAGTCTATCTTGATACTTCTTTAGCCTTTAGTTTTGTATGGTGTGTACAAAGTATAAACTGTAACATAATTGTTTCAAATTGGATGGTTATTGCTGAGGTAGTTTCTGGAGTGATATGGCAGGTATGTTTTCATTAACAACAAAGCAAATACCATTACTTTCCTGATAACCATGTAAATTTGTACCAATGTCAAAGAAACTTTAATGTTTCATAATACTTATTGAAAATACTAAAATAGTGAATTCGACAGGGGTTTGACATGTGATCTGAAGCTAAATAGGAGCCTATTAGTGTGCATGGCATTTTTCTGTTGAAGCATATGTGGATCCATTAATATCCTTTCTGTTAATTGTTCTTGCAGTTGCTACCTTTTATAATTTGTAGTTCCTGCCATTGGCAACATTGCTTTCAGTGTTTTTTTTATTGGAAGAATATACATCCTGTTGGTATCCATCGACCTTCTTCAGCTTGGTGCCAAAGAGCGAGGTATATCCATTCTGCTAAATTCACCTGGGATGGGTTGTGAACCAATTGGAGTGGATGATGGTGCATTGTCATGCCATCCACTAAGGTACAAATCCCAGGAGATACCAAAATAGGACGAGGCTGGCTTTCAGTGTTTTGACTATGAGGATGGATGTATCCAATGATTTGAATTTTGGAGCAATGTGATTATAAAGCAATAAGCCAATACTTATCAAAACGATGCACAAACATTGTCTGTGCCATCATACTTATAGACATTTCTATTTGTCTAAGTCATGCTTATAAACTATTATATTAATATTTAGTAAAGTAAGTGTTGAATAAAATCTGCCTTTTGACTAGATTTTATACCATAAGGTTTCATTTAGTATGATAGGCTTCAAGTTTCTTGCTAAGCAGCTCAGTTCTTGAAAACCTTTCAGCGTTCCAAGCTCTAGGAAGATCTTTGATGGAGCCCCAATTGCTCACATATCCTTTGTTCACAGAAGCTCATATGACAGAAGAAACTGTTGTTTCAATATCTGTGAACCACTAAGCTATCTAATGCTTGTTGCTATCCTTGAGCCCAATGCTTTTATCTTTTGCCTTAAGCCGATTTCATAGTTTAAAAGCTCATGGCTATTTTGCAAGTCTAAAGTGAAGAATCTCAATGCTGATCTCCAACCATTGGATCTTCTATGATCCAATTACATGATCCATTTTGAGAAAAGGCAGGTGATGTCAGCTTCCTAAAAATGCCCCACGTTGTTGATCCGCCAGAGCCCTGCACAATTGATCTGCATCCTTTGAAAAGGTCAGGCTTCAAGGATTAAAGCTTTGCAGGGTGGGACCCAGAGAGAATGTTGAAAATTCAAAAGCAACATGCAGCAACCATGAGCTAATTCTCAAAGGATTATTAGAAGCATCTCACACCATCTGATCATCTCAAGGATTGATCGTATGAGCTGTTTTCAACAGATTGAGATGATGCTAGTAATATAAAAACGTCTCATGCTGTTGGATGAGCTTCTCAGTGCTGATCTCCAGCTGTTCGATCAAGGTAAAGAAGAGAGCCAAGGAAACATAGAAGTAGCACGTTGATCTTTCAATAGCTTTATCTTCTTGTATAGACATCCATTCGATTGGATCTATAGCTTGTTTGAAAGCCCTTAGCTAAAGCTTTCCAGCTATGATTGTTTTAAACAAAAGGGGTGCACTGCTCTTCTGCAAATAAATGGTTAAAAACTTAAAGTTGTTTCCTCTTTGCAGAGACATTTGGATGAGCTCCTCACCAGATCCAAGCAGCTCAAGTGAATATTGTGAATATGTTAGAGCATGTGTTGAGCTTCAGAATGCGTGTGGAGATGAAGAATGGACAATCAACTCCTCAAAAGGACAATCACGCCACAAATTTCAGAGAGTGGTTGAAATTGAAGGTAGAACTCGCAAGGACAATATGGCTATATCACTCAAACCAATCAAGCACGCAAATGGATAAGAGTGAGGAGCTAGGCCATGCTGGGCATCTAACCAAGAGACAAAGTACTTAGAGCGACAATCTACTGAGCCGTCTAAGATACAAAGAACGCGAGTAATTCAGTCTAATTCTTGTACTTGGTAGTTGAGCGATCAATTCTTCTCCCTCTCTCCCTTTCTCTCATCTCCTCATTCTATATAAAGGGCAAAAATCGCTCATTTGAAAAAGTGGTTGTTGGCTCTTTCTTGATTTTGAATGGGCATGCTTTTGATGTCATCATGGCCTTTGCTTTTGTTTATATAGAGAATACAAGTGTTTGTATGCTTTTAGTTGTGTATATTTATTGCAATTGATAAAAAATTCCGTGGTTCTTGTTTGTCAACCCTTTGGGTTTCTTCTTGCTTCTGTGAATCCATTCCCACATTTGATTTAGATCTTACCTCCTGCATTTTCTCTTACATTGTGTTTCCACGTATCTTGCATCTTCAGTGTATTTGTGTTGTATTTAGGCAGAGGAGCCGAATGCCAGCGATTTTCTTCTTGGTGCACCAGCACCCTTTTTTAATTTTATGTTTTTCTTTCCACTTTCCCCTTAGCAAACTTTTCCTTTATGCATTAGGATTGGAAACAAAACCAGTTGTCTCTGGAAATGTTCTACAAGGAGTTCCACATGGAGTAAAATTTCCCATTTTGTGAATGTTGTGTGGGTGCTATTCGATCAGACACATTAGTCAATCAACAGTTTTTGGCATGCCCGGTGGGACCTCAAGTACAGCTTATGCTTTTCTTCAGTCTTGAAGATGGTTTAAATCATTTGTTTGAGGATTTGGTGAGATTTTTAGACCCACTGGCTATTTGAAGCATTTTTTTAATGACCTGGCGACTCTATTGTTCAAAGGAGCCTAAACTCAAAGAGAAAGCAGATCCAAGTATTCTTCAAAGAAAACTTTTGTCCTCAATAGTTCTTTGCTGCTATAAATGCAATTAGTGCACCAAAGAGCTTTACCTTTTGTTGCTTATAACTTTGGGAGTCCACTATAGCTGAGACAATGGAATTCCATTCCTAAATCAGCTAAAAGAGCCCTTCTTACATTCAACAGAGATGGTTTTGTCTGTCCTATAGATCACAAAGAAAGATGTGGAAAATATGTGGTGCATCATATCACAAGAAATGATGTGGCTCTTAGACTTCTTGCTTTATCCCTCAAAGGAAAAGCATTGGAGTGGTTTAAAGTATTGGCTTCTCAGCCAATATCAACTTGGGATGAGCTTGGTGAAAAGCTACACAACAGTTCAAAGAAAGAGTAGATAATCTATCTTTGATAGAGCATCTTACTACAATCAAGTGAGCCTCCGTGGAACATATGTGAAATTGCAACTTCAGATTTAAAGGCTTGGAGTAGAATGCCTACTTATGTTCGTTCTCCACCAGGTATGACTTATTTGTACCATGATACTATCTAAGATCTTTAGATTTAAAGGCTTGGAGTAGGCTTATTTGTACCATGATACCATCTAAGATCTTTAGATTTTAATATTGCATTAGTGATACAAGCTTTAGGTGGGCAACACTACTAGAAGCTTATGAATTTGCTGTCACAGCTAAGAGTAACCTTGTATAAGCTGGTGTTTTAGCTCCTATACCTATAAAACCCTTGAACCCGGTGCTGAATGCTATCTCATACAACTCCCAAGGCTCTACCTTGCAAATCCTAAGTCCACCCCAACGATCCCAAGATCAATCCATGATTGTGATAAGAAGCTTGATCACTCAAGTTTTCAAATGAGCTTTTGGGTTTGAAAAGTCAATTGTCTATCCAAAAAACCCAAGAACAACTAGCTCTTCAAAGTGCTTCAATGCCTTGTCCCAGTGCCCCTAAACTCCTGACAATCCTCAGGATAGAGGCTTAGAAAATGATGGCAGAAAGCTATGTTTTTTGCCATCATAATGAGGAGAAAGAGCAAAGTGAGCAAGGGATGAAAGGTCTTTTGAAATAGACCATGCACATGGCAAAAGGGAGCCAATAGAGGAACAAAATATGAATGAGTTCTTAGTTGCACAATGAACTGATGATGATGAAGAAGAGGAGTTGACACCTCTTAAAGAACTCAAGTACCTGGAAATAAGTGTTGGATGACCGATTGGTACATAGAGAAAACATGGTTTATCATTGCAAACCTAATGAGGAATTCATCTCAAGCAATGAAAATGGGTTTCCCATTTTAGATAAAGGCATCCATGCCTACAGTTCCTAAAATATGACTCCCAGAATACTCATCTACACCTTCCAGTTTGAAGGTGGCTTGCAATTTCATTGATGATATGATAGTGATGGAAGCCATGGCAAGTTTCAAAATGGAAAACATAATGGGGCAATTGAAAGAAACAAAATGGGACGAGAAAAGACCTGAGAATTTAATAAAAGTACAGAAGCTGGAGCTTTTAAAGGTAAATTGTCATGTGTGCATAAACTTGAAAAAGGTGCCATTTATGGGCTGGGCTGAAGTGACTTAATTAGAGCAGGAGCAATGATTGACAGATCAAAGTAAAGGCTGTGCAATAAAACCAAGAGTGTTTTTTCAACATTTAATAAATCAAAAGCTGATATTAAATGCCCTCTCATGTGCCGCTTTTGGGCATTTGAAAAGATGTAAAAGGAAAGGAGACCATTTCAAAGCATATCGTGGGGCAATCAAAAGAGGGGATAATTAAATGAAGTTATAAAGGGAAGGAAGTTTAATTTTATTAAACTCGATAACAGCCTCGAAATGCAGAGCTCTTTGAAGGGCTCTTAAGCTTGTAAAATTTCATGATGACTTTGTTGCCCAATAAATGGGATACCTAGATTTGATGCTTAGCAGGCAAGCTTCCCCTAAGAACTGCCCAAATGTTAAATAAGACCTTCCCTTTTGGCTATATTTTATACCAGAAGGCTTCATTCCACATGATAGGCTTTAAGTTTTTGTTAGTTCTCTAAAAAATTTTAACGTTCCAAGCTCGAGGAAGATCTTCAATGGAGCCCCAATTGCTCATAGTTCCTTTGCTCACAAAAGCTCATATTCCATATAAGAAACTGCTCTTTCAACATCTACGTCCTGTGATCATTGCAATGCTCAAGCTCAATATTTTTATCTTTTAATTTAAGCTAATTTCATAGTTTAAAAGCTCACATTTATGTTACCGTAGTCTAAAGTGAAGAAGCTCAGTGCAATTGTCCAACTATTGGATCATCTTTGTTCCAACGACATGAGCTGTTTTGAGAAATGGAAGACAATGTGCTGCAGCTTCTTCCCAAAAATGCCTCATGTTGTTGATCTGCCAGAGACCTGCCTTGTTGATCTGCATTTTTTGAAAATGTCAGAGTTCAAGGATTAAATCTTTGCAGGGTGAGACCTGCCAAGAATGTTGAAAAATCAAAAGCAAAATGCAGCAACTGCGAGCAAAGACCATCTGATCATCTCAAGGATTGACATTTTTAGATGTTTTCAACAGATTGAGATGACGCCAACAATTTAAAAATGTCTAACACCGTTGAATGAGATTCTCAACACTGATCTTCAGTTGTCCGATCAAGATAAAGGAGAGAGCCAAGGATACACCGAAGTATTAGGTTGATATTTCAACAGTTATATCTTTTTGCTCAGACATCCTTTTGATTGGATTTATAGCTTGTTGGAAATCTCTCAGTTAGAGCTTTCCAGGTATGATCGTTATAAACAAAAGGGTGCACCGCCAATGGTTAAAACTTAAAATTCACAAAGCCGTTTCTTCTTTGCAAAGACATTTGGATGAGCTACTCACCAGCTCCAAGTAGCTCAAGTTATCTTGCTATGTCACAGAGTTCACAAAGATTGTATGGGCTATCTCACTGAAATAAATCAAGCACACAGACGGATAAAAGCTAGGAGCTAGGCCATGCTTGGCATTTAACCAAGAGACAAAGTACTTAGAGCTACAGTTTACCCAGCCATCTAAGCTACAAAGGAAGGTGTAAACACTAGTAATTCCTCCTACTTCTTGTACTTGGTAGTTGAGTGATCAATTCTTCTTCCTCTTTTTCTCTTATCTCTTCATTCGATAAAGGGAAGAGCTCCCTCATTTGAAAAGGTGGTTGTTGGCTCTTTCTTGATCCTGTTTGGGCATGATTTTCATGTCATCATGGCCTATGCTTATGTTTATGTATAGAAGACAAGCCTTTGTATGCTTACATCTGTGTATGTTCTTGCAATTGATAAAAGCTTCTGTGTTTCTTGTTTGCCTACCCTCTGGCTTTCTTCTTGCTTCTATAAATATATTCCCACATTTGAGTTAGATCTTACCTCTTACATTTACTCATAGATCGTGTTTCCACCTATCTTGCATCTTCATTGGCTGTGTTGTATTCAGACAGAGGAGGAGCTTAATGCCAGCTATTTTCTTCTTGGTGCATCACAACCCTTTCTTAATTTTATGTTTCTCTCTCCCCTTTTCCCTAGCAAACTTTTTCTTTATGCATTACGATAGGAAACAAAACCAGCTGTATTTGGAGGTTTTTCTACAAGGAGCAGTCCTACACTGAGTGGAACTTCCCAAGTTTTGACTGTTGTGTGGGTGCTATTCAATTAGACACATGAGACCATCAACAATAAGTAGGTGCTATCCATGTAGCTGGGCATTCTATATTGCTCATGGATATTGCTTATTCCCTAATTCTTTTGTGGATTTGTGAACTGCAAAATAGCCTCCAAAAGAGTTTACGAACCGGACATAGCTTCTTTTAAAGGTTAAAGATAGCTTTTCTGGCAGATTAACAAGCTTGCACTACAGTAGATCTGGTCTGTTTGGTGACAATATTTTTATCAGGATTCACTGATGTTACTGATCTTGAAGTTGTGTGGTATGGATATCTTAGGCATCTGGATGAACCCATGCTTTGTATCTTCAAGGTAAAACACAAGTGTACATATCACATGCTAAGACAAGCATCCTGAGGGGTTTTGCACTGGCCTACAAAAACGATGCAGATCCATGTCATACAATGCATATGTGACCTACAATTTCTTCAGCTGATGGTTAGAGATAACTTATGGAAACCGGTGGATTTCATTTCTTGGCTTATTAGTGCTTTATGTTTTAAAGATGCTTGGATTGTAAATGTTTATGAACATATGCATATTTTATGGATTTATTGCAAAATCCAAGTAAAATCATAATAAGTAGCAATATCATGCTGTGCTCTGTTTGTTAGTTGAAATAAAAATGAGTAATCTATTGTTATTGAATGTTTGTTTCCCAAGTGATACTAAGGTTTTCTTCAGGTTGGTTACTTTGCAGGTTAACAATGTTATAGATTTTTCTGGAGTTTACTGTGTGAAAAATTTAAAGCCTGATGTTTCAGATCCAACTGCTGGATCCATATTCAGGGATAATAAAGAGTGGAGCCATCGCTCATTCTTAATAAGTACTAATAATGAGCATTGGCTTCACTTTTTAATCCCCCTGAAGATGGATCCAGCAGTTTGGAGCCAAAACATCGGGATACTAAGGTTTTTAATACTTGTGAAAGGAGACAGCTCTTTGAGATGTTTGTAATATTATTTATTTAATGGACCATTAATTCCTATTAGAGAAATTTATTTACATAAATTTCAAGGAATTACATAAAATGTTTAAGTGAGTCGTATATGTCAACAACAAAGTTTAATTTGGGTACAATTGGGGGAAGCATGATATGGCTCTCTTGTCTACAAAGGCTACTTCCTGTGTGTTAATTGATACAGTTCTCTTAACTAGCTTTTCCTCAAGGATATCATCATTGTAAATTTCACTTGATTTTTCCACAATTTAGCTGTGTTTGGCTTAACTACACCTCAACTACACTATTTGATTATCATCAGTTGTTAAACATATAACTTTATTTTCAAAAGAACTTCGTTCATGTTTTGTAGTTTGCAGTATTAAACATCATTTAATTTGTTTTATCACAAGTGTTGTCATCCTGTTATGTCTGGATGTCAACAGGTGCATGGTCCAGGTGCAGATATTGACACATTGTGTGTTGGTCCTGATTATGCAAATCGAGAGGTTAGTGTGAATGAGAATATTTATTGGGATTTAAAACATTAGTGTTTACAAAATAGCTTCTGGAGAAATCTTTGTGAGAGAGAAAAGAGATGGACATTTTGGGTGACATTTCTCTCTTTTCACTCATGCCATTTTCTCCAGAAGCCTTTTTGTAAACAATATGGACTGTGGAAGTTTGTCTTTAACATTAATGTTGTTGATAGAAAGATAAAATTTAGTTGAATGTCAGTGTGAGAGATTCTGTTCTGTTGATGCAGGAGGATTTTTTCATTATTCTTCACGATGTTTTGGCTGGTATGCCTGAAGTGACAGAGTTGAACCGTGTTCCAGATGCTCATGTACCTGTAATGAAATTTAAGTTCAGGGGGATTTCAATTGATTTGCTTTATGCGAGTGTTGCTCTCCATATTATCCCTAATGTGAGCGAGAACGATCCTTTAGTAGTTAAAGCTTATATTGTATTGTATGTTATAATGTTGCCATGTTCTTGTTCCATTATTTGTTTTGCATCATAGAAAAAATAATTTTCTATACAAACTTACATGTTCCATGTCTATCATAGCACTTGTTATGTTGCCTTTGCAGTTAAGCTTATGTTTTATGTTGTATGTTATAATATTGGTAAGCAGTCCATTATTGCCTTTGCATCAAGGTAAGAGTAATCTGTAAGACAGGCTTATGTAATTTGATTATTCCCGTATATTGTTAGCTATATAATTATTATTTTTGATTGTGAAGTGTTTTTGACCATCATATTGTCTTTTATAAGAAACTTAACATATCCTCAGCAATCTTTTCAGTCTTGCTACTAAGTGTAAATTGTGAAGCCGAACTTCAATCCATAAAACACCTTTTGTTTACACATTAACCCTCTTTTACATATTTTCCATTGGGTTTAATTGAGGTTGTGGTATGGCTGATATTTGGTGTCTGTAATCCTGAGTTAGTTTGGCTCAGGTAGTGGATGTGTGGTTAATTAATGATGGTTACAGTCATGTTGATGCTAGTAGCTATGATTTCCATAACCTTCTAGCCTCATTAAGGTAAGGCTATTTATAGGGTTCTCATGATACATTGTTATGATCCTGTTGCGTCTTGCTCATTGTCCTTTGGGAGGTTGCCCCTCAAATTCGTCCATAGCTCTTATGTATAATTAGGAGCTTGCCTTATGAAGTGGAATAAAAATAAGACCTACGTACATTATTTTCCATATTGCAGGATCTGCAAGTATTTACTATGGAATTGTTTTTTTGAGTTTACTATGGAATTGTTAGGCATAAGGGAACTTTCTAGTTTTTTAGAAAAATGACTTTTCATCTGCCTATTTGGAATTTGAAACTGAAACAAGTGACTTGTAGTGATGTGCTTTAGGCATTTTTGTTTAGATGGTTTCTCATTTAAATTTGGGGTATTAAAATTTTTCCAGCTCAAGGGCTTCATTTACTGCTTGTCCATTGTTTAATTCTGTTCTTAGCAGGTATCAATGACTCATAATATCCCAATTGAACTCTTTTGTCAGTTTTACAGCTAGTAAGAGTTGGCACACTTTTCTCTGCAGGACTTGGATATTTCACAGGAGTCAATACTATACAATTTGGATGAACAGAGTGTTCGGAGTTTGAACGGGTGTAGGGTTATTGATCAAATACTTCGTCTTGTTCCTAATGTTAAGGTGCAACATTTACAAGGCTTCACTTGTACTATTGTCTCGGGATCTTGTTTTAAGGTAGTCCAGTTGACCTGATAATGCTTGATATCTTTCCATTATCTTGTTTGGTCTTTGCATGTGATTGCAGAATTTTCGTACCACACTTAGATGCATCAAGTTCTGGGCTAAGCAACGAGGTGTATACTCAAATGTGAGTTAATTGTGTGTTCTGTAGGTTATGTTTCCTCTTCTTTCAGTAGGACGAGTTTATAAATCCTGTTAATTTTGTGTAGGTCACGGGATTTTTAGGTGGTGTAAATTGGGCATTGCTAGTTGCTCGAGTCTGTCAGCTTTATCCCAATGCTATTCCAAGCATGTTGGTGTCTCGTTTCTTTCGTGTTTATACCCAGTGGCGCTGGCCAAATCCAGTAATGCTTTGTTCAATAGAAGAAGAAGAGTTGGGGTTTCCTGTCTGGGATCCGCGGAAAAATCCTCGTGACCGAACTCATCATATGCCTATCATAACGCCAGCATATCCATGCATGAACTCTAGTTACAATGTATCGACAAGTACACTTCGTGTAATGACAGAGCAGTTTCAGAAGGGCAACAAGATATGTGAGGTAGATGTTATATATTGGCACCCTTTTCCTGTGCGCACTGAAGCTCTGTATATTGTTTTTATTTTGCAATTTCATGTGCATGTCAACTCTTTTTAAAACAGGATATTGAGATGAATAGAACACAGTGGAAAACTCTTTTTGAGCCTTACCAATTCTTTGAGGCTTACAAAAACTATTTGCAAGTAGACATTCTAGCTGTTGATGAAGATGATTTACGTAATTGGAAGGGTTGGGTTGAATCCCGATTAAGGCTACTTACATTAATGGTATGTAAGTTTTTGTGCGCTGATCATCACATTTGATAATGATATCTCCTATAATGGTAATTAGTTTGACATGTATTTGTGATCATCCATTTGCAGATTGAGCGGGATACCCTTGGGATGCTGCAATGTCATCCCTATCCTTGTGAATATGTTGATACATCTAAGCCATGCTACCATTGTGCCTTTTTTATGGGTTTACAACGGAAACAAGGTGTGCCTATACAGGAAGGTCAGCAGTTTGATATACGACTAACTGTGGAAGAATTTAAGCAGTCAGTTGGTATGTATATATTCTGGAAACCAGGAATGGACATTTATGTTTCACATGTACGCCGTAAACAAATTCCTTTATATGTTTTCCCTGGAGGAGTTCGTCGGGCACGCTCTGGAAGAGTTCCAAATCAAACTGGGAAGACATCTCCAGGGGGTAGAGAATGTTCACCAAAGACCTCTAATGGTAACTGTGGGGATGATACAGTGGAAGAATGCAATGGTAATTCTGCTGAGAAGGCAAACAAGAGGAAATACGAGTGTGCGGTAGATGTGGGGAAGGCAGAAAAGCGAGCTGCTGTGAGCCTGAATGATGCTAAATGTGTGTATTCTTTGGTCTCGGATGTTGCAAACAAGCCCAAGCTGTTATCTCAAGCTTGTTCTGGTGAAGAGGCTGATATTCTGAACTCAAATGTTGGTGGTGTAACTGTTTTGAAACACGTGGAAATTGTAGAGGGATCAAATGAAGGTTGTTTTAAGAGTGATAATCAATTCCAGGACAAAAGTTATAGTCAGAAAGAAAGGACAGAGGAGATTGGTTTTGGCACAGAACTCCCAAATGGTTGTGTGTCGAGACCTGGAAAATTTCAAAATGCCCTGGAAGAATTAGAGGTCTAAGACTCTTTAACTTAAAAACCTGTTTTTTGAATTGTTACTTGGTTTCTTTCTTATTGTCAATACTTAGTTCTGCCTTATTGTCAACACTTAATTTCTGCTGGATTGTCAAATTTTGACATTATGAAGTTTAGGAACTCAATTATATGGAAAAGTTATACCTTGTCATTACCTGTATTTTTGATATGTTTGATCTACTTTTTAATTGATTCAACTGTGATGATATTAGGTTGTGTGCTACTCCCAGATTGATGTCTTGTTTTCATGTATGTTTGATCTTTTTTTAATAGTTTTCCCTGCATGTATTGTCACATATGTTTGGCCTGTCATATTTGCATGTATGCTTTGCCAGGCATAACTAACGTAGTTTAAGCTTTTTATGCCATGCTGATTTGATTTGCTGGCATGCTTGCTTTGCTGGTACTGGATATGTATATGCATTCGGCCTGCAGTAAAAACTATCACACTCGTGTATTTTTGTATATGTTTGATCTGCATTTTTTAATGTTTTATGCAGTGATATTAGGTTGATATGCTGTTTCCAAAATGTTCTGTATTTTCATGTATGATCTATTGTTTATAGTTAAAACTGCATGTATTTTCACATGATTTTCAAATATGATTTATCTGTTGTATTTGCACGTATGGTTTTACTTGGCACAGGTGTATCAGTTTGATTGGGTAGTGGAAACTTCCTTAGTTTAATGTTTTAATGATATGCTGACTTGATTTCCTGGCATGTTTGTTTTGCTGGTACTGGATTTGTATATGCATTCGGCTTGCTGATGATTAAGCCCTCAGTAAATCTTGGAGTGGTCTCTACAACTCAAAATGGACTAAAACCAGAAACTGTGCAGAAGCCAGTTTTGAGGCAAGTTATTAGTCTGTTCCACTGAAACTATGTTACTTTTCCTTGAGGATAGAATTGACTAAATATTTTTTGGCAATGGTTGCAGAGTAAGTCTTGCGTCGACGGCATGAAGATTTGGTAACTTTTTTCCAGGTCCTTCCAATGTGACTGTCATTGACCCCACTGCAAGATTTTTCCTCCTGCTTAAGTGACTCTAGCCTTGACTTTGTTAATTGAATCTTCAGATTTCTATCATCAGTTCGGGTTTCTTTTGGACACATGCAAGTGATTATTTAATATTTTAATTATTCAACGAGCTTAAAGAATTCACTGGTTTTCTGGGAAGAATGGTAACATGTTTTTAAAAAACCAACCAAACTCCATCCAGTGAAGTTTCTTGATGCACTGCAGCTCTTTCAAACCTAGGATGTCATCCGACTCTATAATTGTGTCTGCATATTTGTAGTTTACATTGTTTGTTCACATTCATAGTGGAGAATGCTCTATGATCTACTAGAATTCCTTCCCATTTTGTCATATATGCATGGTTATCCCCCGTGCTGCAGTAGCTCAATTAAGTGCGACAAAGGACGGTCAATTTGCTGCCTCTTCAACTGCAGTGTATCTCTGCTGAAATGTAATGTTTTACATAGTTGGCAGAGGATTCAGCGATACAAAAAGTGACTTCACTCCGGAGTATATATTTGTTGTATTTTACAAACTTCAGTTAGATTTAGGGTATTGGGTAATGTTATCTAGTATAGAGAAGGATCTGAACACTTTGTACAAACCTCCTTGTAAAATGACGTAGTCTATATTAAACACTTATGTTTGGATGGATTCTCATTGTCTGAATGTTCGATGTTCATTTTTTTTTTTTTTTGTATTATGCTATAATGCATAAATATCAAATTGGAAATTGTTGAGACAACTGAATTCGTTTTTGTAGTAAGGTAGATTTCTGGATGTGCTGGCTTTATACAGTATTTGTAAAATTTGTTTCACTTTCTTTTATCTGATTATAATCTAGCATCTGCAAAATTTGCTTGGATTAGGTGATGTTGGTATTTGCAATGTGCCCAGCCATTACCGGGTAGCATTTCTGGTTATTTGTGCTGAGTGGCACAATTTAGTCTCCACATTAATTTGGACTTTTAATGTGTGGGGAACGTTGACAGCCAATATTTTTATATATAAGCAACCTATAGAGGTAAGAAAAATGAATAAATTTTTCCAGGGAGGGAGGTAACTGCAAGTGAATTGTTTCTACAAATTGAACTATGAAGAAGATAGGTAAAGTCTATTGCTACCATAGATCCATCTTAACAATAATTATACAAAAGTGCTCAAAGGTGGAAATCCCATCTCATAGCATGCTTAACATGGGGATTGGCAATTTGGCACCTTTAGATTTTTGGATTCCTCTCCGGCACATACACGGTCTGTGCACGTACATGGATTTGCACCATGATTTTCATCTTTGAAGGAAGGTTCCAATTATGTGATTTCATTGTGGAATTGTAATCTTTTGCCAATATGACTGAACAAGGAGCCTGTTCAGGTTCACATCCACCCTGGAATGCTCATAATATAAATCAAAACCCAGAAATTTTCGTAACCACCGTTGACTGTAGAGGTAAATTCCAAGGAAACTCTTGAAGACAAAAGAACATTTGAACAAAAAAACTTAATGTTTGTTTATACAGTGAAGCTATTGTTTGGCGAACTTTGTCACTGGCTTCCCTCATACTCCCGATCAAACAGTGTTACCAGCGGATATGGTAAAGAAAACTGGGGACAAAATGTACCTTAAAAAAAATATGATCAAATAGAATATGTATGGTAGTAAGTTCAGGAAGTAACACCTTAAAAACTCCGCAAATACAAGAAAACTTAATTATAACTTAGAACAAGGCTACAGATTGGCTAATGCTGCTGCGAGAATGTATCTGGATTGAGAAGCTGCGAAGCATCTGTTATGCTGCCATTATGTAATTAGCATATAAAGTGGCTGTTATAGTTACCATGGTGTCCTCAAAATAAACATGTAAGATTTATTGTCACCGCAGTGTCCAGGATTGTTAGGGGATGATGATAAATGTAATTTTTCAACAACACGGGCAAGTAATTTTTTGGGAGGGCCTCTATTCAGGAATGGCCATCAAAACTATATGATTCTTAGTGATTGCATTGCAGGAGCACGTAGTCATGGATGAATTTATTGTTTGTGCAGACAATTCAAGATTTCATGACCAAACGTCGCGTTTAATTTATTTTCTTTTAATATAATTATAATTGGTCGGAGAGGATAGGATGTAAATGTCACTTCAGACTGTGTAGGCCATTAGGATAATAGACGAATATTTATTTCCAGTTATGGTAAAAAAATTATCAAGTTTTCCGTTAAACATTAGAACTTCCAACTTTTTAAAATGATCATCCGTTCTGTTCCGATAACATAAAAGCTGCTCAGGGAAGGTTTCGATGAGGCCGTATAAAAATATGCGGGGGGAAAAGTCAACTCAAATTTAGAATATATATCGGACGTAGGGAGATGCGCGTGCAATAAAACGAGCTGCAAGTATGGAACTGTACGACTGCGTAAGTAGGACTAATTTGGCAAACCCATCAACAACAAATGCCACAAAAGAGTCAATTGAAGGTAGGGAGGGAGGGAGGCACACGCTTGAGTAAAAGAATTGTATATGGGTAAAGCCATTGACCAATTGTCTTGGAGAAGCACATGGTGGAGTAGGAGAATCATTTTATAACCATTAAACCAAACCTTCTTTCCCTTGGCGCCAAAACAAAGGGGGCGAGTGGTGGATAGTCTTGAAGGTACAAGGTAGAGTTGGTGGATTACTAGAAAATCATTTTAAAACAAAGTGAAATGATGGTCAATGGGCTATGGATTGAACCATTGGCAAATTGCGTTTGCTATATTTTAATATTATTGTCCATTAGAGGTCAAGAACGGTCAATGTGATTGAAGAAAATATTATATGATTGCAATACGTAAAAGGAATGTAAAATGTATCTATAAAAGACAAAAAGAAGTTGAAAAATATTTAGTGAGAAGTGCAACTGTTTTGTAAAATCTACATTGGTTGTAAATCTGGTCCATGTTTTTTTGGACGTGTTTTCTTGTAATTTTTGAAGCTTGTTCTGAAATAATAATTAATATTCTTAGAATTATCTGTATTTGAAGACTTCATTGTGAGTGTTCTATGTTGAAGTTAAATGGCTCATAGACAAACATAGTTAAAAATGTCTTTTGTCATACTGAATCCACATATATCTCCAAAAAGACAAGGTATCTTCCACGAATTTCATGGTAGATAGAGTGCTTAAATGCAAAATGTCTTCATGTTTAGGTTCTAAAAAACACAATTTGCATATGCCCCTATTGCGTGGGAGGTCATGATCAAATTCTTTTTGGGGTTGATGAGAGCTCGTTCAAAACTAAGTTAGGGAGATCTTTAAATACGATGAAAACAATATCATGTGCACGGGAACTTGAAGTCGATTCTTACGGAAGCATGGACAAAATTGGAAGTAATGAAAATTTTTTGGTTTCGAAGGTTCTTTTGAACTAATCAATGTAACATTAAAAAAAGATTAGTTCTCTTCATGAATACCTTTGTTAATTTCTTGTTTAGAGAGCTAAGGAGAATTAATAAAAACTCAAGAGGAGATAGTCTTTTTATATTGATATCCAACCTCTGGAAGAGAGCTATAACACTTGCATACCAACAAGATTTGCATCCTTCTTTGGCAAGTTGTGTAGAAAATTCAAATACTATATACATATCTATTTTGCATAGGGCAAGAATACACGCATCAGAGCCTATGCAACATAGTGATAATGAGGAAAACTAAATAAATAAATAGAGGACATGCTTCAAACTCTACAAGAGTTAAGAGTGTTGAACTGTTATTTGGCAAGTTGCATAGAAAATTCAAATACAATATAAGTATCTACCCTGCCTAGGGTAAGAATACATGCTTTAGAGCCTATGCAACATAGTGATAATGTGGAGAACTAAAGAAAAAAATAGAGGACAAACTCTACAAGAGTTATTGAGTGTGGAATTATTAATTTGGCTTTAATATTTTTTTGATAACATGGAGATGTAAATAATTTCCAAACATTTGAAATCGTGAGTCTCAAGTATAGGCCCTAAACCATATATCCATGCAACAATGAGAGTAACTAATGTTTGAAAATGTCAAATATTTGTTTGAATATATTGACATTGGCATTGAAAACATTGTCTTTCCAAAGATGTCGATGCTACATATTCTTTGTTAAGTCTTGCTTCTATTGCAAGTACAAGGTTTAAAGGTGGCCCAGAAAATACCACATTTAAGTAGGTGAAAGAGTGCACCACCTTGACCCATTGTGTTTTGCATGTAATATTGAACGTCATCGCTACTTTCTTGGTTGTATTTAATTCCATGATTTGTTGTCTTTGCAATATTTAATTCAAGGTCATTTTTACCCACCAAAAATTGTTCAACACATCCCAATGATTTTGAGGCCCTGTAATTGAGTGTGAAAGCAAAATAATATCATCTGCAAACAATAAAATAACAATGCGAGCCCCAAAGAGACTACAACCACTTAGTGCCCAAATATTTGGAGATACATCATTTAATTCATCAATATAAAACCTAGAGTGTACATGAGAGTGGATTGTTGGAGAGTTAATTAGATTGGTACAACATCGAGTTTATTGTATTATTGGTTAGTCAAATAGATATGTCAGTATGATTGTTAGTAGAGGTTTCAAGTGTCTCACAACCATAGAATAAAATATAGCTTGAGAATATGTATATGTTTAATGCAAATTTATTTTGGTATGGTGCAAGTTCCAATATTTGGTATTTGAGTGGGGTGAAAGGCTTGCAATTGAGAAATTATTAGAGCAAGAGAGTGAAAACGGGAGTCCTTCTAAGAGAAGGTAGTTTGTGAATGAAAGATTAGTTTATGGTTTTATTTAAATTAATTTTTGGAATTTGTTGTGTTAAATCTCTATAGGACACAATTTTGTGTGAGTAAAGGCAAAACATGAAATCAAATAAAGGTGTAACCTGCTTCCTCATCTTATAACTTGTATGTGATTCGTCTCTAAAAAGGAGGTCATTTGGTGTAATGCTTCGGAATATAAGGAGAAACATTGAATTTTATGTGACTATTTGTAGTTTGATTGGAGTGCAAGAGGAGGGCTTATTCCAAATTGTTTGTTTGGGTTTCGTTTTAATATATTTTAGGATCAGAGCATGGATTTCTTTGGAGATCAGAACATAAAATAAATAAATAAGAAAGCCAGGGTATTGTCATGTAAGCAAAATTAACATTTTGTATGACCGCTATATTATAATTATGTGAAAGTGGTGCAACAATATGAAGGTGATAAGAGGCACATAGAAACATTTAGATCATACTAAAAAACGGGTTAAAGATTTGCTAAATAAAACCAGCTCCTCAGTGTGAAAGTGTGAAGCAACAACCCATGAGAAAACAATGGAGTTTGCAACAATGCAATAGTCTCAGTCTCAATAGCCCAATAGTGCAACAAAGAATGGTGCCCAACGTTATGCAAAACACAACATGCATATAGTTTTGTTTTGTTTTAGTTTCTACTAAAAAATCATTGCAAGGTATTTAATTATTATTTTTATATAAAATTCAAAAACTATAGAATAATCTTTAAATATTCCTATGTCTACTTGGGACTCAAATTAATTTGGTATCTCCCAAATTTGGGGGAGTTAGCGCTCGAAAATTCACCACATTGTCCTAAATAAAATTTCAAACTTTTGCTAGAAGGATTTTGATCTAGCTACAAATTTCCCAATTTAATTGTTTTTGTGAAAGCCTACTTGGAATCAATTAATCCGATTTCTTTGGTACTAGGTAAAATCTTACCAGAGAATTGGTTAGATTGTGTCTTACTATATTAAAACTTTCCACAAAAGTTTATTTGTATTGCTCATATATGCCTTTAAATTTAATTGTTTTTCTATTGTATTAATTCTTGAAAACCTTGTATTAATTGCATCTCTTTTAAATTGGGAGTCATTTTCATGCAAAATTTTTCCACATGATATAAAATTATGTTTTGTTTATACTAGCAAGCAAATTTGGCATGAAACCTTATGGTTTTTGCGAAACAATTGTTTTTCTATCAAAACTAAGCTTTAATTAATTAATTTATTATTTATATATGTGTATTGTTGGTTATACCCCACACCCATACATATGTTTATTCTTATGTGAAAGATTATAAGAAAAAATGTAACATTGAAACCATTTGCATGCATCATGGAGGGATCCATGGCCCATAGGTCCATCGGATTCAATCTGGCTGAGTGAACATAGTCGACTAGAGGTCAGAGGAAACAAAGGAAGGAAACCCAATCCAAAATTGAGTTTGTCGCTAACTTAGAGGTTGCTGTTCATTATAGTGGAAAAATTGATTGTGCTCAAAATATATTACAACTGAAGAGTTGTTAGTCATAAGAGATAGTGATGATGTACTTCAATTATAGAAGATTTAGAAGCCCTTTATTTGTTCAATGAGGCCCAACCAACCAGAGGAGCGAAAAAGAAGAGAAGTGGAGACCCATGCCATATTGTTAGTGGGTAGCATGTGTGTCCCTACTCATTTATTGTAAAGGCTACTAAGACTTAACCAACTGATCTCGTTATGAATTGTGTATGTATATTCACAATTGATCGATAACGTGTGACCCTATCCATTTTTTATACGATCTTGGATAAATGAGTGTGTCCACATCCATGATTAGAGATGTACCGACACCATTCCCACTATTCTTGTTGGATTGAGGGTATGTTACCATCCAACATTGTTCAACTTGAACTAGTGTGTGTTCCAATTCCTTATACTATAGTTCATTTCCCTATATTCAATTAGATTAGTTCAACATAGAGTTTGTTGTATTATTAGTTAGTCAAATAAATATGCCACTAAGGTTGTTCGTAGAGGTTTTGGGTGGTTGCAAAAATAGCCATAAAATAGAATATAGGTTTAAAATTTGTAGGTAATAGATATAAATCACATCCTAAAAAATAGGATGTCAAATGTGCTATATATTTGTATATGTTTAATGCAAATTTATCTTGGTATGGTGCAATATCTGTCAATATGGACAACCTTGTTTCACCTATATGGTACTATAGATGTTATTGGTAGTGCTCCTTTTGTATGAATATGATAAAAAACTACCTCATATAAAGTCATTCAAAGATAAATTCTTAAATTTTAAAGACCCAAGTCTTTCCATAGAAATTACAATTAAGCCTCTGAACCAAAAGATGCCTTGGGATTGTATGCCCAGAGTCATTTTGTCTTTGCTCACTTGGAGATATAATCACCTAGAGTTATAGCAAAAAGCTTAGTCAGAGTATGCCCAATCATGATGATATGATAGTTCCATGGTTGAAGACAATCTTCAGATTTGAAAATGGGATGAATAATATGAAATGTCCAAGTTGGGGGAAGACCACACAAAACATTAAAATTAAAGATATAAGAGATACAAACAACGAGAACAACTACACTATGTTTTGAAGGATTCAACATTTAAATTTTCCACATCTTGGGCTTTATTAGGCTTAAGTTTACAAATGGCCTTGAGGACCATCTTGTCTGTAAAAAATGACAGTTAAGTAGTTTAGGATGGGGGATTGATTGGGAGCATCATAGAGAGGTGTCATATGTATACCATGTATTGGGGTTGGTAGTGATACAAATATTTTTTTTTGGTAAAAATGCTCTCCAGATTGACTTGGGATTGAACTGGATTTCATGTAGGATAGCTCTTTTTTTGTTATACAATTATTGTCATTTTTTATTTCTAAGAACAAGTCAATATAATTTTTGGTTGAGCTTGGCTTTAGAGGGTGGTTGGGTCATAATATGGTTGGTTAACTTGCGCACATATTTGCAATCAACATCATACCAAGCATTTCCAGGTCAACAACCATGGATATTATGGGGTCAGGTAATGTGATTGGAGTGAGGAAAGGCATTAATAATAGTAGTTATAATTCCTTGGGAAACCTATTAAACCTCTCGACTGAATCCATAGTAACTCTCATCATATGCATAGTCAACATAGATAATAGCATGTTGATGAGAGAGCCTAGGGGCAGAAGTTGTACTAGGTTTGACAAGTGGTGTATGAAAAGAGATAACATGATTTATAAGAGGTGGAGGTGGTGGGAGGTGGGGGAAGCCAACTATAGGTCATAGATACTCAAAAAAGAATATTTTCAAGAAATCATATAGTCTACTACACTTGTTTCTCTAACACAAGGAAAACAATTAAAAAAATCTAGATTTATGAAAGTGTTATATACCATTTTGTTGTTCCCAAAATCCATCACTTGCTTTTGTGGACAACACACTGACCATTTTTGTCCTGTAGACCAAAACTCTCTCTTTTCTTTCTAAAAAATGTTCTGAGAAGTTAAGTTTTTCAAATATTCAAGCCTTTTCAGCTAAGGAAGTCACAGGTTCAACATGCGAGCTTTCTCAAAGGGAAGTTCAAAACACTTAAGGCATTTCCTTAGTGTTTTGATGATGGTTCAACACCGAGGTTCAATCAAAATACTTAATGACAGGCTTCAAACAATTGGAATGAACCATTGAACCCCGCCTCTGAAAGGTTCAAAGGTTCAACGACTTCGACAGACTTAAAGAAAAGAAGGCTTCGAAGAGTTAACATTGAATCATTGAACCATTGAACCTTGAACTTCTAAAGGTTCAAAAGTTCAAAGGTTCAACAGGTTCAACAAAGTTCAAAAGACTTAGAGAATAAAAGGCTTCGAAGAGTGAAGAATGAACCATTGAACTGTTGAACCTTTAACCAAAAGAGTTCAAAGGTTTAACAAGTTCAATAAGTTTGATGGACTTAGAGAATGAAAGGATCCAGAAAGTTCAAAGCTTCAAAGGCTTAAAACAATTAGAATGAACCATTGAACCGTTGAACCTTGAACCTAAATAGTTCAAAGGTTCAAATGGTTCAAATAGTTCAAAGTTTGAAAAGAAGCTTCGAATGGATGAAGGAAGCAGAAGATTCTAGAAAGAAGTTCAACCAAATGGTTTAGCCGAAGAAGAAAAAGAGAGCGAACACGACCCTTCACAAAACATTGAACCATTGAACCAAAAGAGTTCAAGGTTCAAGGTTCAAAGAGGTTCAAGGCGACCAATGACGTCCCCACAGACGTCAATTTCAGGGTAATGGAATAATCGTTGGTTTTCAAAAGACTTAAGAACAAGCTCAGCGACCAGCCCAAAAAGGAGCTGAAAGAGTAGCAGAAAGTGAGAAGATAGCCCCGAGAGCTCAGATCGCCAAGGAAAGACAAAACATGGCAAGGAAAGAGAGAACAACTACAAGAAATCTAGAAACATTTGCAGGAGAGTTATTTACAGTAGGTGGAACAGTCCACTAGGTGGACATCAAAGAACATAAGCATTCAAATGTGCGGCCTATTTTTTTGCATTAAATAAAGGCAAATGGACAGCCACGTAAGCATCATAAAGAAGACCAGACAACCCATGCTTAAGAAGAGACATTTGAGATAATTCAGAACACCAAAAGTCAAGTCCGATTACCTGTTCCACCATGGCCCTTTCACAGATATTTCAATGCATTCAATTCAGCATGGGCCGTTTTCATGAAAACAAGCGCCCAAGTCTTTCTTGTAATGCTATATATTGTAATCTCTCATTTTGTATAAGCGAGATCTCTCTGTTATTAGAAGTGAAGTTTTGCCCAAATTGAAAGGCATTCCTGAGACTTTGAGCTCAGACTGTTAATCATATTTTGTTAAATGAATGAGAAAGCAAGCAACCTTTCAGACTTTGTGTTGGAATAAGCTTGTGTCATCTAAAAAATTGTTATTATGTCTGTTTCCTAAATACAGTCTTGTCCATTTAATCAAATAAGCAGAACAAGTGGAAATACTCTGGAAGATGTCCTGAAGCTGATTGTGGGAGACTTTGTGCTACCATAATTGTCTTCAGTCTGTGTTTTGTGTAAATGATACTAGAGAGACTTTGAGCTCTCTTTATCCTTCGTAATCCTTTACTTTGTTGTAGTTGAAGTGAAGACTTTGGGATACGATTCAAACTACTGTGTTCCTTTGTCCTAATTAGTAGGAGAGACAATGAAAGACTTTGTGCTTTCATTGGTTTCTTGTGGTTTCTGTTACTACCCATGAAGAATCTTGCTGTTCGCTGAATATCACTTCTGAAAGAAGAGAAGTGCTTTTAGTAACTACATCAGAATTATCCTCTATTGTGTAAACATCATCTCTAAAAAAAGAGAGATGGATGGTATGATTTCACCCCTGTGTCTATTTTCAGTTTATATATATATATATATATATATATATATATATTATAGGGAACCTCCCCTTGCTGAGAGGAGAAATTTATCTCATTCTGGCTGTGGTCACCACACCCATTATACCACATAAATATCTTTATGCTGTGGTTGATGTAACTATTTTGTCGTCAGTCAGCTAGTGATAAAATATTCACCCAACAATTTTTGGTGACTCCGCTGGGGAAGAACAAACAACTTGAAGCATCAAGCATCAAACTAAAGTAGTTCCAATTCTTTTCCATTTCCATTTCCATTTTACACTCTGACAGATTCACCATACACGTGAATCCAGAGAGCTCAAGGTATTGTTGACCCTGTATTTGAGCTTGTGTAGCAAAATAATTTTGATCTTTCTCCTTCACAAACTCACCTTTAGCGAACTAGGAGTTTTCCTCCTACAAACATTAGGTCCCCAATACCAGGCAAAGTTGCTCTTTCCTCTGCTAGTAGAGCTTTCTCTATACATATCCCATAGAGATTTATTATCCCTCCTTTCAACAACCATATCATGGTAGCTCAAGGCCCCTAGGGTAATACTTTTGGTCCCCTGAATCTGACCCCACCTCTACATAAGCTACCCCGTAGCTCAAGAAAGAATTTTTTCAAGTTCTATGGTGATGAGAAGGTTCATCCTGATGAACATATTGTAGCCTTTTGCATAGCCTGTGGTGTGATAGGTGTTGAATATGAAGACATTGCAGTCAGACTGTTTGTGGAAACATTGCAAGGCATTGCTGTAGATTATTTTTATTACTACAAGCACAAATAGTGACTGACTGGAATACTTTTAAGGCTAAATTTGAGGCTAGATTCAAACTTTCAAAAGATGCACACGCCTTGTTAGCCCAACTTACACAAATGAAGAAGGAGCCTCATGAACCAATGAGAAACTTCATTGCTAAATTCAACAAGCTGAGGAACAAGATTCTCACAATTGCTCAGCTGACACCTGAGAATCTCAAATGCTTCTTCATCAATTCTCAGCTTCCTGAAGTGAGTTTTCTAGTTGAGGCAGGCTGGCCACATAGATCTTGCTGCAGCTTAAATTTTAGCTACTGAGATTGAAGATGATCTTATCTTAGTAGGAAAGATAAGAAGAGATCCTAACAGAGGTAAATCTTCTTCATCTTCTGAATATTCTTCTACAGGGACCACTGATCATATGATGTAAAATCTAGCAAATGAATTGCTAGCTTTGAAAAAGTAAATGGCAAAAGGGATGTTTGCTCCTCCTTCTTATCAGGATATACCAAGGAGGATGTTTTCCAACTAGTCGTATTAGGGCAATGCTGCCAAAAATCAAGGGCAACCAAATCGCCTTCCTCCCCCACCAAGAAAGCTTGCCATTGAAGCAACACTAGCTAACTCAACAGTTGGTTATCTTGAAACTGAATCTAATTTTTCTTTCCAACCTGAGTTGAACCAAGAAGATGATGCTGATCTCTTTACAAAGAACCAAGAAGAATCAACTAGTGAATCCAACATTGGTTTCTTGAATTACCAGGATGAACCTAGAAGTAAAGGTGAAGCATTTGATTGATCATATGCAGTATTTACCAGGTCCCAGAACTAGTTAGCTTAACAAGTGGATAAAGAAAAAATAGGGGAAGAATCTTGACCAATAATGTCAATTACTAAACAAGGAACTTCACTGCCTTTCCAATTAAAGGACCCGGTGATCAACAAAAAAGTAAGTACCTCAAATATTCCTTCACCTTCTGCTTCAAATTCGCAGACTAGTCCTACACCTAGCAAAAACCATATTGATGGACTGCCTCTCTCTGTCTCTAATTTATTTCAGTCATTTGATATAATTGACCATGTTAAGAAGACCAAAATTCAAATGTCTAAGTTTGAATTCTTGCAATCTAACCTTGAGCAGTTGGATAGGTTAGTTCAATGCGTCAAAAATAAAACCATCCCTGTAGAACAAGAAATCTTGAAAGTAACTCCCGTTCCCCCAAAGAACACACCTGCCCAAAATAATCTTGGATTACTCCTCTAGCTGCCCCTGAAAAGACAAAATTATTTTATGTCTCCCTGCTAATAAACGGTCATCAACTGAACAATTGCATTATAGACTTAGGAGCTTTTGACAATGTCATGCCCGCCAAGGTGGTAGAATCTCTTGGTATCATATTGACTAAGAACTTTAGGAGATGTTTCTCCATGGAAAAAAATAAGTGCCTCTGCTGGGACAAATCAAAGATGCTCAATTTGTATTTGCAGCCTTCCCAAATAAGAGAATTAAAATGATAGTCTTGGTGGCCGACATCCCAGCCTCCTATGGCATTCTTCTTAGAATTTTTTTTTGCAAGGATGTTGGTGGAGAATTGAGCATGAACCTATCTGAGGTGAGGATTCCTGTCAAGGGCGTCATGTAAAGGCTGCTTCCTGAGAATGAATCAAAGTACACTGTCACCCAAATGTCAACCCTTAAAGCTCAAATTTTGTTTGAGTCTTCAGGAATGGGTAATTACTTTTTGTCTACTAAAGATGTTCCTATTTTAGCAGATGAAAGCTTACTAAGTCACAATCTAAAAAATTCAAATGAAATATCAAAAAAATTGGTAGGATGCAATACAGATAAAAAATGATCTCTCCCTAATGAAGAAAACTCTGAAAGAAGATCAGATTCCAATGATGTCTGGATTCTAGAATTCGATGGCAGCAATTTTCATACTGGTTTTGGAATTGGAGTAGTTTTGATATCTCCTCAAGGAGATATTTTCTCCTATGCATATAAGTTGTAGTTTAGAAACACTAACAACACTGTTGAGTATGAATCACTTTGCTTAGATTAAAGGCTGCTCAATATAAATGTATTAAAATCTTTCATGCCAAAGGAGATGTTGAGCTGGTGGTTTGTCAGGTGAGGAATCTGTATCAAATTAAGAACGAGAGATTGTGACATTATCGCAATTTGGTGTGGGAATGCATGAAAAGATTTGATGCTTTTAGTATTTTTGTCATGCCTAGAGAATCCAACAGTCATGTAGATTTATTGGCCATCTCTACAACTCTCTTGGTCCCTCACCAAGATTTTAAAGAAGATAGGTACACTATCGAGTTGGTATTTTGACCAAGTATACCTGATAATGCTAACCATTGACAAGTATTCAATGGTGATAACCAAATCATTAATTTTTTGGAACAAAGAGATAGCTTTGAAAAGCTTCAATTTGAAGGCAGTGAATCTCCACCGTGGGAATCAGCTCTAAAGATAAATTTAAAAGCTGATGAAGAGTTTCTTCAGCTCAAAGGGAATAAAATTCCTAAAGGATTAGTTTCTCTTGAGAAATTTTTTGACAAGCATGATAGGTTTATCAAAGAACAAAAAACGGATTCAAAATTCTCTAAGGATTTTTTTCAAATAAATTTGAGTACAAAAGATAATCCAAAAATGGTCAACATCGAGAATTGTTGTACCCCTGATGAAAAACTCAAATTTATCACTTTGATTCACTATTAAATTGATGTTTTGGCATATTCATATGATGATCTAAAATATCTCAGACCTGAAGAAATCAAACACAAAATTTCTCTCAAGATTGGGTCGTTGCTTCACAAGCAGAAGCAAAGGCAGTACAACCCCAGGATATCAAGCATAATTTTGTCTGAGATACAGAAAATGTTGAATGCAAAGATTATTTTTCCAATCCATTATTCCACCTGGATTGTGAACATAGTTCCTGTGAGAAATAAGAATGGAGAAATTTGTCTGTGTTGATTTCAAAAATCTGAATCAGTCATCTTTAAAAGACAATTATCCCCTACCCATCATGGATCTGCTACTGCAGACAGTGACTGGCACTGAGATGCTATCAATGCTAGATGGTTTTTTGAGATATAATCAAGTGAAAGTTGGTGAAGTAGACCAGCATAAAACTGCTTTCACAACACCTTGGGGCACCTTTGCATATCACAAAATGCCTTTTGGCTTGATCAATGCTAGCGCCACCTTCTAAAGAGTAATGGATCTTGATTTTAAAAATGAAATGGGTAAGTTCATTATGGTATACCTTGATGATTTGATAGTCTTTTCTAAGCATTGTCCTGATCATGTGCATCATCTACAACAAGTGCTGGAGCGACGTAGGCAAAATGGTATTTCTCTTAATCTCAAGAAATTAATTTTTGGGGTTACAAAAGGTAAACTTTTTAGTCACACTATGTCCCGAGAAGGCAAAAAGATCGACCCAGAAAGGGTCAAATCCATTCAAGAGCTTGCTCTTCCTACCAGTAAGACTGCAGTTCACTCTTTCTTTAGAAAGGTGAATTTTATGTGAAGGTTCATACCTGAATTCACAGAGAAGACTCGCCACATTGTAAATATGATGAAGGGCAAAGCCACTTTCAGCTAGACTGAATAAGGCAAATCCATATTTCAAGACATCAAGGAAGCTATTACCCATGCCCCCATCCTGATTTGTCCTGATTACACCAAAGACTTTGTGATGTATAGCTATGCTTCTGAACATATGCTTTCAGCCATCTTGGTTCAGCAGAACAAAGAAGGTGTGGAATATCTCATATTTTCATGAGTTGTCCTCTCAAAGCTCATGAGCTGAAGTATTCAAACATGGAGAAGCATGCTTATGCTGTGGTAAAGGTGGTAAAGCACTTCCATTTTTACATCTTGAACTCACACACTATTTCTCTAGTTCCTGATACAACAGTCAAGTCCATACTAACTCAGCAGGAATTTGGAACTAAAAGGGGCAATTGAATTGCTAAAATCTAAGAGTTTGATCTTATTATCAAACCAATGAAGCTTGTGCGGGGAAAGGGTCTCTACCAATTAATTACTGATAATATACCAAAAGAAGCAGATTATGAAGAAACAAGAGTTGAAGACATGCCAACAGTTCTCTTTGTCACCACTACGAATGAGTGGTATTCAAATATTTCTCATTTCTTTACATATGGTGAGTGTCCTGCTCACCTGTCTCGTAAAGAAAAGAGGATTGTTAAGTTGAAATCTACCAACTTTGTCCTATGGGAAAATGGTCTGTATAAGAGGAACTTTGATGAGGTATTCCTTCACTACGTGGATAAAGTGCAACAGAACAAACTTTTGGAGTCCTTCCACAATTTAGCTTGTGGAGGACATTTTTTTTGTGCCTGTGACTACCCATAAGATTTTATGAGCCAGGTACTATTAGCCTACTCTATTTAAAAATTCATACACTTAGGTGCATATATGTGAGCTATGTCAATAGTTCGTTGGCAAACCTAAGTTACTACGTTACCTCTCAAGCCTATGGTGATAGAAGAGCTGTTTCAGCAATGGGTGATTGATTTCATTGGCACTGTAAATCCATCCTCGAGTGCTAGACATGATTTTGTCCTCACAACCACATATTACTTTACCAAGTGGGTGGAAGCCATTCCAGTCAAGCATGCTACTTTAGAAGTAGTGTGTAATTTTTTCAAAGAAAACATCATTTCCAGATTTGGAGTCCCAACCAAGATTATAATAGACAATGCAGCCTATTTGTCTTCTCATGAGATTACCTAGTTCTGCTATTATTATGAGATTATTCTCTCCCACTCATCTGACTATTATCCACAAGGAAATGGTCAAGCAGAATTGAGCAACAAGAACTTGATGACCATTATCAGGAAGCTAGTAGATGACAATCAAAGAACTTGGCATAAAGCATTGCTTGACGCTTTATGGGCATACATAATTACACCCAAGAAGCCAATTAGTATGTACCCATTTCAACTTCTGTATGGTCTCAATGCAGAGATACCAATCACCCTGGAATTACCAGTGTTAAAGTTAGCAAAGGCAGTATAAGATTCAACTTTTGAAAGTTCCATCGCCAAAAGGATCATGTGCTTGACTGAACTAAATGAGCAACGAACTATGGTGGTGGACCGAATTGCTGTGCATCAAAGTCTAGTGAAGAGACTCTTTGACCAGAAAGCAATGATCCATGATTTTTAGGTTGGAGATCAAGTCTTGTTGTAGGACAAGAGGAGAGAACCAAAAGGAATGCACAAAAAATTGGATTCCCTGTGGAGAGGCCCATTTGCCATTCATCATTTAAATGGTGAAAATAGTTTCTTGCTAAAATATCAAGATGAAAAGCCATTTAATTTGCCTCACAGTGGAAAACATCTGAAGCACTTCAATCTTTGAAGTATCAGATAAGTCTATTTGTATATATGTATAGTCTTTCTTTGTTTTGTGTTTTTCATCTATTTTTGGAACCATTTATTTTTGGCACCTTTCTTTTTGGATAGCATAAATCCGTAGCCCAATGGCATAGATGAAGGCACTGAGTTTTTGGATTCTACTCCCTTTGATTGCTTCAATTTCAATCGATGGAAGTTCCCCAACTAGAGCCAGCTGTTGTTCCCAAAATCCATCACTTGCTTTTGTGGACAACATACCGACCATTTTTGTCTTGCAGACCAAAACTCTCTCTTTTCTTTCTCAAAAATGTTCTGAGTAGTTAAGTTTTTCAAATATTTAAGCCTTTTCAACTAAAGAAGTTGCAGGTTCAATAGGCAAGCTTTCTCAAAGGGAAGCTCAAAACACTTAAGGCATTTCCTTAGTGTTTTGAGGATGGTTCAACACTGAGGTTCAATCAAAATACTTAATGGTGGGCTTTAAACAATTGGAATGAACCATTAAACCATTGAACTCCACCTCTGAAAGGTTCAAAAGTTCAATGAGTTCAAAGGTTTAATGACTTCGGTGGACTTAAAGAAAAGAAGGCTTCGAAGAGTTAACATTGAATCGTTGAACCATTGAACCTTGAACTTCTAAAAGTTCAAAAGTTCAAAGGTTTAACAAATTTCCAAAGACTTAGAGAATAAAAGGTTTCAAAGAGTGAAGAATGAACCATTGAACTATTGAACTTTGAACCAAAAGAGTTCAAAGGTTCAAAGGTTCAACAAGTTCAATAAGTTTGACAGACTTAGAGAATGAAAGGACCTAAAAAGTTCGAAGCTTCAAAGGCTTCAAACAATTAGAATGAATCGTTAAACCATTGAACCTTGAACTGAAATAGTTCAAAGGTTCAAAGGGTTCAAATAGTTCAAAGTTTGAAAAGAAACTTCAAACGGATGAAGGAAGCGAAAGATTTTAGAAAGAAGTTCAACCAAATGGTTCAGCTAAAGAAGAAAAAGAGAGCAGACGTGACCCTTCACAAAATATTGAATCATTGAACCAAAAGAGTTCAAGGTTCAAGGTTCAAAGAGGTTCAAGGTGACCAATGACGTCCCCATGGATATCAATTTTAGGGTAATGGAATAACCATGTTTCCAAAAGACTTGAGAACAAACTCAACGACCAACCCATAAAGGAGCCGAAAGAGTAGTACAAAGTGAGAAGATAGCCCCGAGAGCTCAGATCACCAAGGAAAGATAAAACATGGCAAGGAAAGAGAGAAAAAGTATAAGAAATCCATAAATATTTACATGAGAGTTATTTCCAGTAGGTGGAACAGTCCACCAGGTGGACATCAAAGAACATAAGCATTCAAAGGCGTGGCCTATTTTTCTATATTAAGTAAAGGCGAATGGATAGCTATGTAAGCATCATAAAAAAGACCAAATAACCCATGCTTAGGAAGAGACATTTGAGATAATTTAGAACACTAAAAGTCAAGGCTAATGACCTGTTTTAGCATGGCCCTTTCGCAGATATTTTAATGCATTCAATTCAGCATGGGCCATTTTCATGAAAACAAGCGCCCAAGTCTTTCTTGTAATGCTATACATTGTAATCTCTCATTTTGTATAAGGGAGATCTCTCTGTTATTAGAAGTGAAGCTCTACCCAAATTGAAAGGCATTCTTGAGACTTTGAGCTCAGACTATTAATCATATTTTGTTAAATGAATGAGAAAGCAAGTGACTTTTCAGACTTTGTGATGGAATAAGCTTGTGTCATCTAGGAAGTTGTTCTTATGTCTGTTTCCTAAATACAGTCTTGTCCATTTAATCAAACAACTAGAACAAGTGGAAATAAGCTGGAAGATGTCCTGAAGCTGACTATAGGAGACTTTATGTTACCATAATTGTCTTTAGTCTGTGTTTTGTGTAACGAATACTAGAGAGAATTTGAGCTCTCTTTATCCTTCGTAATCCTTTACTCTATTGTAGTTTAAGTGAAGACTTTAGGATACGCTTCAAACTATTGTGTTCCTTTGTCCTAATCAATAGGAGAGACAATGAAAGGCTTTGTGCTTTCATTGGTTTCTTGTATTTTTTGTTACTACCTATGAAGAATCCTGATGTTGGCTGAATATCACTTCTGAAAGAAGAGAAGTGATTTTAGTAATTACACCAAAATTCTCGTCTGTTTTGTGAACATCATCTCTAAAAAAAGAGAGATGGATGGTATGATTTCACCCCTATGTCTATTTTCAACTTATATATATATGCTATAGTATATAATAAATTATAGGGAACCTCCCCTTGCTGAGAGGAGAGATTTATCTCATTTTGGCTGTGGTCACCACACCCATTTTGCTGCATAAATCTCCTTATGCTGTGGTTGATGTAACCATTTTGCCGTCAGTCAGTTGGTGACAAAATATTCACCCAACACATTTATAATATCAAGGTCATGTGATTCACCCAAAGTTGATTAGGTATCACCCATAAGCATTCATGATAGTTTTCAAAATATATTTGGAGATCTAATTCATGATGAAAACCTTCATAAATAATTAATAGGTCACTATTAATATTAGACACCGTAGTTGGCTAATCCAATTATAAAGTCGTTAATAAGTATCTCAACAATAATTGAGTATTTTTGTAATTTTTGGTTGCAATTTTACAAAGGATGAATCACCCTTAGGAGAAATATCATAGTTAAGAGTACTCAAGCGGGAAGTAACAATCATCAATGAACAACTTCCTCAAATGAGGTCTTCTTCCTAGTGATATCCATAAAAGTATTGCAATTTTTTTGAATCCTTCAATTCAGATAGAGGATTGGAGATGATTTTTATCTATGAAGGTAAGCTACTCCATTGGAGCCTTTTGTTCTAATATTGGAGCTCCGGTTAGTGTACCTTGTATGTGAGGGGGTGTATTTCTCTTTGGTTTCATGGGTTTCTATGAGAAAAATGATATCTAAGTTAAGAATCATATCCTCAAAAGAACATGGGGTGAAGAAAAGAGAACTACCTCAATTCTAAACTGCAATTGTAATTGAATTTAAAGATTGAGGTCCAGAACTCTGGCATCATGAAGTAATGGGCCAATTTAGTCCACCAATCTAGTGGAAAATATTTGATCCAAACTCTTCCATTATGAATCACAACCCACTTTCTTTGCTTATAGGCTTCCAACACTTTCCATCTACTTTCTTTAATCTGTACTTGTTGTACCCTGGTTATATCTTCATCAAGATAAATTTTTGTCAGCACAACCACATAACTTTTTATTTGATCTCAATGCCTCCAATAGGTCTTGCGATGTGCAAAAGTAAATGATCAAGGAGTCATCATATTTATTGAACCAAGCTCTGTCTAGTGCTAAATTATGAAGTCTTAAATTAAGACTTATGAAGTTAGATGCTATTTGGATGGAAAATTAAAAAACAAATTCAAAATATTCATTTGACCTCATTTTAAATTTTAAAATAAATGTAGTGAGTTGGTGGTGTAGTGGTGAATGGGTATATTTAAAATTATAAGACCTAGGTTCAAATTCCATCCATGATAATACAACTAACCCCTTGATTGACATTCCTATAAATTAAGCATCACAATAATGTGGTTAAGTCCATTGGCACGATAATGTGCTTAAGTCACCATCATAAATATAGAACCACAACCAAACTCAAGCCTGGTGAGTCCCCTTGATCATCATCAATTTTTTTTTCCAAAATACACATGTAACCTTACTTTTTTGGGGATTGTTGGAGAGAAGAGAACAATGCATATAATTTTTAATGCCATCAAATTATTGGTTTAAAAAAAAAGTATGTTATATCAAGAATAATTGCTAAGAGATGATGCTTGACATATTTTTTTTCACAATAATTTTCATTCAAATAAGGAAATATCATAACACCTAACTAAAATATTGAAAGACTAAATCAATTACTTACGATAATGGTGCAGAGACCTAAATTACATTTAGTGTCGAAATGTAGCTAAAATATATTAATTATTCTTCTTAACATAATTCATGACATTTTTCTCTTCTTAAAATAATTAAATAAATCAAATTAATGAACAATTGTGCACACTTTTAAATCCTTATTTAAATCTTAAATATGGATTTTACACCTCACCTAATATCTTCCACCTTATTATCCCTCATGTTGACTCATCCCAACCAAACCCATAACTTCTTCAACCTCCTTTGAGTCATCCCTAGAGTTGTCAAAAAGTTTGACTCATTCTTGGCGACTCAGTTATTTATTTCCATACTTATCTCAACCATTTGAAATGGTCATCATCCTCATGGATGAGAACTCATTAGCCACCGTAAATTATTTAGATCATTTAAAATATCCAAATAATCTTTCACCGTTGGATTTTCCTCCATAAATATATAAATAAGCACAATAACCATCATTTTCATTATCTTGACTTATGCCAAAGAAGTGATATCAAAATCACAGGCTAATCCAAAGCGAATCCAAGTTACCAAAGATCATTTTGCACCAAAATGATGCCCATTTTTACCTTGCATTTGAAGAGTGAACAACCAAAATTTGAAGAGAAAATCAAGTTTACATCACAATGGAGGAAACTTGCATATTTAAGGTATAAGTTTGTATTTACTATTTTATTTGTTTGTTGCTATCTTACGTTGAATTTAGCTTAGATTAAGATTGCATTATTAGTTGATTTCTTAGCACATCCAGATTTAGTTCAATACATTTTGGCACGCTCGATGGGACCTTTCACTCATCCTTTTCATCCTACATTCATCATAATTATATTTAGAAAGTGTTTTTCATTTAATTTTTTAAATTTCTATTTGCATATGCGTTTAATCTTGGTTTTGTGAGCGCTGGTTCAAGTTAAAAATCACTTTTTAATATTTTTTGCTCAGTTGTGTGCGATACTTGTGCAACTATAGAATTGGAAACATTAAAAATGAAATTGTACCTCGTAACAATGAAATCATCTTTTGTCATATTTATAATATATTTTTTCTAACTTTACTTCCACCATCATTTTTATGTTCACTTTCTTCTTATGTCTGTGCTTTTAGTTTTTTATAACTCTCTGTTAGAATCAAATTGTAATTTTGGCAACCTTTTTAGTGAAATCGTTGTTCCAAACTACAAATTCATCTTAATTGGTTGTGAAATCATTAACCTTCGTAGCAAAATCATCTTAAAACTATGAATTTGTTCCTCTATTTCTCTATGGTTTCTATTCTTATTTTTTACAGGTCTAACAATGAAATTACACTGTAGTCATGAAATCATCATCTTGAAATGTGAAATCATCATTCTAAGTAGAAAAATCATAATTTATATCAATGAAATCATTTATGCATACTGTGAATTCATCAATTTTGTCAGTAAGATCATTTATATATTTTTTAAATCATCATTTTATCCAGCAAAATTGTTTTATAAGTACAAATCTATTTTGTTTGTGTTTTTATGTATTCTATTTATTTTTTGTGATTAACTTTTTACAATTTTGCTTTTTTGTCATTCTGTGTAACTATGAATTTGTCAAAAAGAAGTATTTTTTGTGGTTTTTATTTGTTCCATTATAAGTTACCTTGTACCAAGCCTAAAAAAACACTCTAACTAATTGTTTGCATAACAATTGTCAAAGAAAATCTATAAACAAATCTGTTTACTCTGTGTTTTTTTGTATTCTGTTTATTTTTTGTAGTTAACTTTTTACAATTTTGCTTTTTTGTCATTTTGTGTAACTATGAATTTGTCAAAAAGAAGTAGTTATTGTGGTTTTTATTGGTTCCATTGTAGGTTACCTTTTACCAAGCCTAAACAAACACTCTAACTAATTGTTTTCATAACACTTGTCAAAGAAAATCTGTAATAAGGCTAAACAAAAAATTAATTTATTTTATTTTGCTACAAATATTTTCAGTTTAATTTTTTAAATTTTTAGTAATTACATCACATTTAGTTTGGAGTTAATTATTTTATTTTCATAATTTTGTTGGTAATTGTGGAATTATGTATGCTCTTCCCTTGGCATCACATTGGCGATGATACTCGAGAATAAAAAACAATTCCATAATTTTTTATGTTATCCAGGTGGTGTCTGTGTATGCTATTTTCTTGGTGTCACATTGATGGTGATAGTTAGAAATTAGAAATGAATATTTACTTTTTATTTCTTTTTCTAGGAGCTCTATTGATCATGGATTTTACCACCATATAGTAGGTCAAATTCTATGTACCGACAGGGTATATAAATCGAGATCCAACTATTTTAATTGCCTAAGTGGTTATGTATTTTAAGCACACCATGACATGAGGTGATTTCATGCTCCAATACCTAGGGTTTCAATAGTCATTTTGAAATATAATATCATTGATTGTCAACACATTGAAACCTCTACGATTGTGTTGGACACTTTGGGATAAGACCCAATTGTTGAGTTGTGGAGCTAAAAACTTCACCAATGAGCTACACAATAACCGGCATCGGCAGAATCGGTCAGAACCAACTGACATCGGTTAGGGGTCGACCGACATTGGTCATTATCAGTCAAAACCAATCGACATCGGTTAGGGGTCAGCCGGCATCGGTCATCTATAGACTGACATTGGACTTCTGTGCATTTCCAGAATTAGACAACATTTCTAATTTTAGGAGAACAACTAGTTTGCATGTAAAGACTAAAATTAGTTTTGAGTTTGTTTTTCTAATTATTGTTTACTCTCAATTCTATTCAAGAGACCCATGGGGTAGTATTGTAATATGTGTGTGCAAGATCAATTAGATCTGCGGGGTAGCAAGATCAAGAAGATCTGCAACACAAGAGGGTGTGCAAGATCAATTAGATCTACAAGGAGCAAGATGAAGTAGATATGCAACACAAGGGTAAGCAAGATCAATTAGATCTACAAGTGAGCAAGATCAAGAAGATCTGCATAGAGGTGAGCAAGATCAATTAGATCTGCAAGGTGCAAGATTAGGAAGATCTGCAAGGTGTAAGATCAAGAACATCTGCTGGAAAACAATTCAGTAATTGAGTTGGTTGTAATTGAGAGAGAGAGAGAGAACTCTTGAAGGAGAATTAATGTACATTTGAGAGGTGTGAGAAGAGAGATTTCTTCATTGTATTTCTTTTTGGAAGAGTTTAATACAGATTGTATTGTTTCTCGTATCTCTTATTCTTTGCTGTTTCTGATTTCTAGTTACTTATTACTTCTGGTTCAATTCCGTGTTTAGTTGCTTATATAAAAGTAATCAATTATACTCTAAGGTCCTGATAAGCGGTATCAAAACTATGTGTATCCACTAACAATTGGTATCAGAGCACAGGTTAGTTGATTACATAATTCACTCACAGGTGTTTCTAATTGAGTGGGAGTAAAGCAATGGCAGAAGAAAGTAAACTAAGAATGGAGAAATTCAATGGCAAGAATTATCAATTATGGAGGATGTAGATTGAAGATTATTTGTATCAAAAAGATCTATATTTACCATTGGGTGGGGTTTCAAGGAAGCCCACAAATATGAAAGATGAAGAATGGAATGTTCTTAATAGAAAGGCTCTTGAATCTATAAGGTTGAGCCTGGAATCTTTTGTGGTTTCCAACTTATCATAGGCAAAGACAACGGTAGAGTTAATGGATACTTTGGAAAATTTATATGAAAAACCCTCAGCTTTGAATAAGGTATATCTTATGAAGCAATTATTTAATTTGCA
The DNA here is from genome assembly GCA_037957365.1 of Torreya grandis. Taxonomy (NCBI): domain Eukaryota; kingdom Viridiplantae; phylum Streptophyta; class Pinopsida; order Cupressales; family Taxaceae; genus Torreya; species Torreya grandis. The sequence continues at coordinate 1,833,389 of JARHVA010002196.1, forward strand.
AATGTAGGAAGGTGGATCTGTATATAGTCATCTTAATGATTTCCATACAATTGTAAATCAATTAAATTCAGTCAAAATAGTTTTTGATGATGAAATTAAGGCTCTCTTAATCTTATGCTCTTTACTTGAAAGTTGGCATAGTTTGGTAATGGTAGTTAGTAATATTGCATCTGCTTCAAATATCTTGAAAGTTGATGATGTAGTTAGTGTAATCTTGAATGAAGAAATTCATAGGAAAAGCACAAGAGAAACATCAGGTAATGCTTTAAGTGTTGAAAGCAGGGGATGGCAAAGAGAAAAGGGAAAGAAAGGAAAATCAAGGTCAAAGATGGGAAGTAGATCCAAATCCAGAAATGGAAGGATAACCTGCTGGAATTGTGGAAAGAAAGGGCATGAAAAGAAAGATTGTTTTTGAAAAAAAATCAGCATGAAGGTAATAAAGAAGCAAATGATGCAGGTATTGTTGCATAAGATGCTCTTATATTTTTCTTGGATAAAGTAGAATCATGGGTTTTAGATTCTGGTGCCTCTTTCCATGCAACCCCAAATAGAGAATTTTTTAATGATTATGTCCATGGAGACTTTGAAAAAGTTTATTTAGGGGATGGTGAGCCTTGTCAAATTGTTGGAAAAATAAAATTGTAGATAAAATTGTAGAATGGCAACACATGGGTGTTGAAGGATGTCATGCATGTACCCATCTTGAAGAGGAATCTGATTTCTACATGAAAATTGGGTGATGAGGGTTGCACAATAACTCTCACAGCTGAATCTTGGAAAGTTTCCAAGGGTGCACTTGTATTAGCCAGAGGTAAGAGAGTAGGTACACTTTATCTATCTACTTGTATTATTGATTATTCTCTTTTTGTTTTATCTACTTCAAATGTAGATGCAATGTTGTGGCACTGTAGGCTTGGTCACATGAGTGAAAAGGGAATGGATGTTCTTAATTCAAAAGGTAAGCTTTCAGATTTGAAAAGCATAGATCTAGATTTTTGTGAGCATTGTATTTTTGGGAAACAGAAGAAAGTGAGGTTTCTCAAAACTAGGTCAACAAAGAAGAAGCACAAGTTGGAGCTTGTTCACACAGACGTGTGGGGACTAGCTCAGGTAGCTTCTATTAGAGGATCATAGTTGATGCTACAAGAAAGGTATGGGTTTATTGCATAAAGAGGAAATCTGATGTTTTTGACACATTTAAGAAATGAAAAGCCTTGGTTTTTACTGAGAAGGTGATGTACAGTGATCAGCTCAAGAGGCTAAATAATTTTGAGTAGGGCAATCTTGATTTGGAAGAGGTTATGATCCTAAATGAGCTCGTGGGTAAAAATTATCACTCACAAAAAAACACAAGAACCAACGTCAGTCAGGTAGGAATCGACGTTGGTCAGGTGGAATTGACATCGTCGGGTGCAGACTAACGTCGGCTAGAGATGACTGGGATCAGTCACTGTCAGAAGAAAATTTGGGCAGACAACAAGCTGTCAATGAGTCTCAAATGCCCATGAGGAGGTCTAAATAGATAAGTAAGCTTCCAATTCATTATTCCCCTTCTTTATACTACTTGTTGCTCACTGATGGTGGAGAACCAAAAAGTTTTGATGAGGCAATGCAGGTAGAATCCAGAAAATAGTGGGAGCATGGCATGAATGAGGAAATTAATTCCTTGGAAGAGAACCATACGTGGGATTTGGTTGAGTTACCAACTGAAAAGAAAGCACTGAAAAACAAATGGGTTTACAAGTTAAAGAAAGGAGAGAATGGAAAAATGAGACATAAGGCCAGTGCTATGGTATGTACTAGACCAGATATTGCCCAAGCAGTGGGAGTTGTCAGCAAGTTTATGGCCAATCTAGGAAAGGAACACTGGAAAGCAATTCAGTGGATTCTCAGATATCTGAGAGGGACCAGCAGTAGGCATTTATGCTATGGAGGATTAAACACTTCTCTACATGGGTATGTAGATTTGGATATGGTAGGTGACTTAGATGGTAGGAGAAGCACCACAGGATATGTGTACACTGTTGGTGGAACAACAGTTAGCTGGATTTCAAAGTTACAGAAGGTTGTTGCCTTGTCTACTACAGAAGCATAATACATTGCAGTCACAGAGACTAGCAAGGAAATGACTTGGATGACTTGGTTCATGGAAGATTTGGGAAAGGAGCAAGAGAGTTGCAGATTGTAGAGTGAGAGTCAAAGTGCAATTCATTTGGAAAAGAATTCAGCCTTTCATTCAAGAACCAAACATATACAGCTTAAGTACCACTTCATTAGACAGGTATTGGAGGATGGACAGTTGAAGCTGGAAAAGATCCATACCAATAAGAACCCTACATATATGTTAACAAAGCTGATAACAAAGGAGAAGTTGAATCTTCATTCAACTTTTGTTGGTCTTCAAGATTGAACTTGAAGAGGGAGAAACAAGCCAAAGAAATAAGCTAGAGGATGTTGCTATATAGGTATAGGTGCAGCTATTTATCTCTAAGTGGGAGATTATTGAGTTGTGGAGCTAAAAGCTTCACCAATGAGCTACACAGTAACCGACATCGACAGAATCGATCAGAACCAATCGACATTGGTTAGGGGTCAACTGACATCGGTCAGAATCAGTCAGAACCAACTAACATCGATTAGGGGTTGGCTGGCATCAGTCATCTGTAGACTGACATTAGACTTTTATGCATTTCCAAAATTAGACAACGTTTCTAATTTTAGGAGAATAACTAGTTTGCATGTAAAGACTAAAATTAGTCTTGAGTTTGTTTTTCTAATTATTGTTTACTCTCAATTATATTTAAGAGACCCATGGAGTAGTATTGTAATATGTGTGTGCAAGATCAATTAGATCTATGGAGTAGCAAGATCAAGAAGATCTGCAACATAAGAGGGTATGCAAGATCAATTAGATTTGCAAGGAGCAAGATGAAGTAGATCTGCAACACAAGGGTAAGCAAGATCAATTAGATTTGCAAGTGAGCAAGATCAAGAAGATCTACATAGAGGTGAGCAAGATCAATTAGATCTGCAAGGTGTAAGATCAGGAAGATCTGCAAGGTGCAAGATTAAGATCTATTGGAGAACAATTCAGTAATTGAGTTGGTTGTAATTGAGAGAGAGAGAGAGAATTCTTGAAGGAGAATTACTATACATCTAAGAGGTGTGAGAAGAGAGAGATTTCTTCATTGTATTTCCTTATGGAAGAGTTTAATACAGATTGTATTGTTTCTCGTATCTCCTATTCTTTGCTGTTTCTGATTTCTAGTTACTTGTTACTTCTGGTTCAATTATGTGTTTAGTTGCTTATACAAAAGTAATCAATTGTACTCTAAGGTTCTGATAAGTTGTATCAGAGCTATGCGTATACACTAACACCAATAGTGTGTGTTCACTTTATCTATTTATTCAATGGTTTTGGGCCTCAATGTACTAAAAGGTATCTCAAAATAATACCCTTAGATAATCTTGTTTAAATTTTTAGCCTAGAAAAACTTCGTTTGCTGTTTGACTTTGGTGTGTTGGTTAGTGGTTAACATTAATAAATTACCTTACACACACCCTCACAACTAAAATTAGTGGTCCATAGAAATGATATGATCCTCCATGATTATTATCTTGAAATATTAGGCCATAAATGAAATAAAAAATGAGTGACATCGAAAGGCCTAAATATTGTTCATGACCCTTAACCTAGTTTTTCACCTTTTATATGCAATTGCTTGATTGTTTAAAGTAAGAATTTATTTGTTGTTTTCTTATGTTTGCCACATATTATAATATCCTTGTTTGTAAATAAATTATTTTGAGTTCTTAAAGATATCAAGACATCTAAAATCAAAACTTTTTTCCAAAAACTCAAAGCAATAAGTTTAAGACTTTAAAAATTTCAGTCACTTTGGTTAGTATTGTTAGTTTAAAACTTCCATTTCTTTGAGTCATTTTATTTTTATCCTAGCCATGTCACCTATCACTAGGCAAATGACCATGCTAAACAATCCCAATGCAAGGGCTGAGGCATTTGACAATCATCCCTTTCAATTTACTAGCCAAGAGTGTCATGTAGAAATACATGAGATAACCAAACAAGAAGAAGATGAAGGGCGGGCTTACCAAGATGAGTGTAACATTAAAGTTGTCCAACCTCTACCCTCCTTTGATTATTATATCATGTCAAACAAGAATGAAGTATCACTTCAAGCCTTGGGCTCTAGAGTAAAATTCTCATCTAACTTTGACGTATATAACTTGAAATATTTAGTTTCAAGAAAAGAACCATCATCCTCAAATCCTAATAAATTTACCTCAAAAATTTATTTAGAGGGTGGCAATGCCCTCGTAACATCCTCATAAACTCATCCCCAAGTATCTCAAGACAAAGGGAAAATAATATTACATGAGGTGTCATTTCAAACAAGCCATGGATTCTCTATTTAAATTGATGCAACCTACGGAGCCTAAGAGATTATGCAATTTAAATCTCATCAAACAACCAATCCTTTTGGTAACCCCAACATGAATGTGAATCCTAATTTACCTTCACATGTTTATCCAACTAATTTGAGTTTGAATATACTTTCAAACTCACCAATCATGCACCCAACCACTCAAAACTTAAATTTTAATCCAAGTTTACCAATCATGTAATAAGTCAACCCAAACTTGAACATGGGTCTCCCATCTCAATCAATTTTAATCATTCATTTGATTACACTAAATTTGAATATTCATCCAAATTCATAAGGTTATGGTCAAATTAATCTAAGTTTGAATCTACATTCAAACTCACCAATGAACTCCAATCAGAATCTTCAAGGCTCACCAATTGTTCTCAACCAAAATCAAAATCAAAACTTGAATATTCATTCTAGCTTCCCAATCAACCATCTAATCTTAGTTTGAGTATTGCTTCATATGCACTCAACAATCTGAATTTAAATAGTGGTTTACCAAATCAATCTTCTTCCTCTAATAATTTTGGATCGGTTCCATACAATCCAAGTTCCAATCCAAAGTCTAATCCCATTCCCATTTAGTTTAATTCTAATCCCAATCCTTCATTTTCCAACCTAAATCCTAACATAATATTAAACCAAAACCAAACACCAACCAATTTGAACCAATATAACCTCAATCCTAAATTTAGCTTCAATAATCCAAACATAAATCTTAATTTTAACCTAAATCAACATCAAAACAACCCGAGCCAAAATACACTCCAATCAAACCAAGCTAACTTTAATCCAAACTTAAGTTCTAATCCATTTAATTCAAACTAAAACATGCACACACAACAAACCAATCCAAATTTGTTTAATCAAACTAATTTTGGTTAAAACACCAATCTTAACTCCATGAACTTCAACAACAATCCACCAAACAACTCAAATTTAAACCCAAACCCAATCCAACAAATTCAAACATAACCCCAACCTTGGTTTCAACCCAAATTTAAATCAAACAAACTTTGGTTCCAATCCAAACCCAAGTCAAACAAATTTTGGTTCTAGTGCAAATCCAAACCTTGGTTATAACCCCAACTTCAATCCTTTTTCAAATCCTCAAAAAGCTAATTTTAACAATCAACATTCAAACAATTTTAATAAAAAAATTCCACAAAACACAAACCAATTCATGGGTCGACCATCTAATCCACTAAGTCAAATGAAACAACTATCCCCACATCTCATACAAGAATTTCAAAACATAAAGGATAGAATTCAAGGCTTATAAGATGACACTTATTCTTGGCAAAAACAATTCAAGTTTGAGGAAATTTGCTCATACCCATATGATTTAAGTAAAATGACTACACCTTTTTCAAAGTACTTTGAACTCTTGAAATTCCACAAGTATAAAAGTAAAGGATATCCCAAAGAACATTTAAATGGATTCTATCATGCATGTGCAAATGTTGCTTATAGTAATGAATACATGTTGCGTTTGTTCCCATGAAATCTTGGGGGCCAAGCCCTTGAATGGTTTTCATGACTTACAAAAGGATCTATTTTCACCTTTGAAGACTTATCTAAAAAATTTGTTCACCATTTCTCTTATAACATTGAAAAAGACCTAACCACCTTATATTTACACAATACCCAACAACATAATGATGAAACTTTTGCTTTCTTCCTCCAAAGATGGTGAGCAATGGCAAGTCATTTCACATGGTCATTCCCTGAAACAAAGTTTGTGGACATCTTCATGAAGAATTTAAATTCAAACTTGGGACACCATTTGTTACTCCTTTGCCCAAGATATTTTGATGAAATTGTTTAAAAGGGAGTTCAAGTAGAAATAAAATTAATTAATAGAGGTATAATCAGAATATTTAAATTGGATAATAATAATTCCTCTAAACCAACATAAAAGCCAAAGTTATTTTCCAAGAATAAAAACCTTGTTGGAGATAGTGTGACTGATCTCAAACAGATTCAAAACCCTCAACATCAAACATAAATCAACACTTAACCAATCAATAACATCACAATTCCTAGTAGACAACCTAAACAAGGAAAACCCAAGCATAAGTTCACTCAATTGGGTGACACTTATGAGAATGTTTTTTGAAAGTTGGCCCATGTAAACATGATCACATGGCCTAACGCCAAACTTTTTAATGAAAATGTTCCCAAACCTGACTTATATAAAGAGGATAAGTATTGTGAATACCACCAGATTAAAGGACATTCAACTAATATGTGTATGCACCTTTAACACTATGTTTAAGACCTCATTGATAGAGGTGACATAAAAATAAAAAATCAACCATGTAAACTATCTAACAACCAAAAATTGTGGATATATCGTGATCCATTCCTAAATCATGAGTAACAAAAGGGAAAGCAGAAATAAGAGCAACGTGAATCTAGTAATGTTAATAAGGCAAGTCATCCATTTGATTTTATAGTCAATATTATTGATTCCATGCATAGCTATGCCAATGCTATTAATTTGAAATCATATGAATGCACCATTAACATAAGGTGAGAAAATATTACCCTTCCAAGTGCATCATCCTCTAATGTTGAATGCAAGTACAACATTATCAACCATCTTGAGAAAATGCCAAAAAATATTTCAATATTAGATCTTTTCAAGACATCTCCTATATATAAAGATATCTTGTATAAAGTTCTCCAAGATTAATGTGTACTTCAAGACATTAATCCTACTAATTTCAAAGTGTTAATAGGTTCTTTAACCATAAATAACCAAGTAATGTTTGATCATTTAGATGTCTATCCTTTGGGATTGGATCATAACCTCTCATTGTACATAGTTTATCATTTCTAGACACAAAGTAAAAAGGGTTTTTATAGACAATAGTTCAACACTCAATTTATGTACATTGAGGCTTATAAAACATATAGGATATCCAATAAAAACATTGGAAACAAACATTATTACCATAAAGACATACACAAATAATGAGCGATAATCTATAGGAATAATCTATCTTCCTTTGATGGTGGGGTCCATTATTAAATAAAATCTCATTCATGTCCTTGATCTTGATTTACCATATAACATACTTATTGGACATATATGGATACATTCCATGAATGCCATCCCATCCACCTGACACCAATGTTTAAATTCTCCCATGTAGGAATGAAAGTTACTATATAGGGTGATCCTCAACCCTTCTAATATTACAAGCTATTGGAAGGTAAATACCAAAAATCAAATTATTTACCAGTTATAGATGATAAATTTACTCTCATTGAGGATTATACTTTGCTTGAAAATTATTTCCATCTAGAAAGCTTATTTTAAACACCTCCCCTTGGTGGTTAAATTAATACACCAACTACCTCCATCTCCATTAAAAAGGCTTCCATCAGTAAAGCATCCAACCAACCATATGAGCAAGCTCCAAATCAACCTTCTACAAAGCAAGCTTCAAATCACCCTTCTACATAACAAGCTTCAAATTGACCTTTTGCAATAAAAGCTTCAAATCACCCTTCTATTGAACAAACTTTCACACCACCACCTACCTCTAGAGCATCCTCATCTACTTCTTCCCACTTTAAGATCATTGATAGAGGAATGAATGAATATATAATTTAGGATTTTTACATAAGTAAAATCCATACAAATCCAAATAATTATGGCCATCCCCATCATCTAAATCCCAGTAGAGTGGTTAAGAAGCTTGGCAAGACAAGATTTATAGAAGGTGGTTTCCTTTAAGATGAACATATTGAAGATTCCAATCTTTCTTAGGTTTATTTTGATGACCTAGATACTTGCTTCTCCAACAAGTATCCCATTGCCAAATCCATCATGTGTAATATAATGAACTATAATGGTAAAGGTCTTAGCCTCCATGAAAAAGGATCCATCAAACCTATCAAAATAAAATAAAATGAGGTAAAACATGGTATAGGATTTAACCCACTCAACATGTATCTCACACTTTTCTAAAGTGATTCTTCTAGTGAGTCAAAGGATGATTCTTTAGACAGTGAGATGGGTTCCATACTTCGCTACTTTGAAGACCTTACCCTCACCAACTTATTTCATAAAAATGCCATTCTTACACTTGATATTGCATATCCATCCCTCATAAAGTGGGACCAATGCAAAACACCTCAGATTGATCATTTTTAGAATGATGAGGATATTTATGAATTCTTGAGAATAAAGGATCAAATTCTAGTAGGTGATCACAAAAAAATATTTCTAATTTAGTTAGATGATTCAATATACTTTGGGGAACAAAAATTACATAACAATATCAGTTTAGATTCTACATTCAATCAAACAAAGTTTGAGGAAGATTTACATCTTCCTACACCACCCTAAAATTACAAAGATGAATCAACTTTACTTGTTGATTAAACTATTCTTGTGAACATTGGCACCAAAGAGAATCCTAAAATTGTTAAACTTGCCATATCACTTACTCAAGAATAAAGGGACATATTTACACTTTTGGTTCATGAATTCTCTAATGTATTCACATGGTCTTATGTGGACATGCTAGGATTTGATCCATAATTAGTAGTACATCACCTTGTGGTGTATTCAAATGCCAAACCAATCAAATAAAAACTCTATAAGATGCATCTTATGATTGTACTACTAGTAAAATAAGAACTAAACAAGAAATTAGCTGTTGGTTTCATATGTCCTATTGATTATTCAAATAGATATCTAACATTGTAATGGTATCGAATGGACTAGAAGGTATTAGAGTTTTCATGTATTTCTATGGTACCAACAAAGCATGCCCAAAGATGATTCTCTATTGCCCAACATAGACATGATTGTAGATTCAACTGCAAGTCATGAGATGTTATCTTTGATGGATGGATTTTTAGGATATAATCAAATAAAAATTATTACTGAAGACCAACACAAAACTATATTTATAATGCCATGGAGAACATTCTATTACCAAATACTACCTTTTGGTCTAAAAAGTGTTGGAGCTACATATCAACGGGTAATGACTGTCATTTTCCATGACATGCTTCATGACATTATGAAAGACTATGTTGATGACATTTTTGATAAATCTACATCTAGAGAACAACACCCTCAAGAGCTTCACTATATTTAAAAATGCATGAAAGAGTATAATATGAGATTGAATCCTAAGAAATGTGTGTTTAGCATGACATCAATAAAATTGTTAGGGTTCATTATTTCACAAAGTGACATCAAAGTTGATCCCTTTAAATTTTAAGCTATCATGGATATGCCTCCACCTAAGAATATTAAACAACTTAGAAGTCTACAAGGAAAAATTCAAGCCATCAGGTGGTTTTTATCTCAACTTTTAGACATTTATCACCCTTTCACATTTTTGATAAATAAATACACTCCTTTTATTTGGAATGAAAATTGTGAAAAAGAATTTGATCATCTTAAAAAATATATTTCCACCCACTAGTTCTAATGACACCTATTATTTGTAAACTTTTATTATTATACATTTTAGCTACTCATTTTACGTTGGGGGCATTATTAACACATCATGATGATAGTGGGAAAGAACAAGCAGTGTACTACTTAAGTAGGACTTTGATATCATATGAGCTCAACTACTCTCATATAGAAAAAATATGTCTAGCAGTTATTTTTGCTTTTAAAAACTATGAAATTACATGATCAACAATCAAACTAAGATTATTGCTAAGATATACCCTCTTAAATATCTTTTATCTAGAATAACTATAACAAGTAGGATGTATAAATGGGTTATGCTTCTTAGTGAGTTTGATTTAGATTATGTTAAATAAAAATTAATCAAAGGATAGCAGATGTATTGGATGAATCACTGCTTAATGAAAAAACACCTCTTGTTGTAGAGTTCTTGGATGAAGAAATAATGTCTATAGATGAGTCTCTAGTTTGGAAGATCTTTTTTGATGGTTCCTTTACCAATCATGGATCAAGGGTAGGTATCTTGTTGGTTACACCTGATGGGGATTATATTCTCAAGGCTTTAAAAATTTAATTTCCTTACACCAATAACATAGCATAGTATGAAGATATCATAATAGGTCTCAAAATGGTAATCTAATGGGGAATCTTACACCTTATTTTTGGTGATTCTAAGCTTATCATGAATCAAGTCACTAGTGAATTCCAGGTTGATAATGGTAAACTGATCCCTTACAAGTGAATGGTGGATAAATTTAAAATTGTCTTTTGAGTACATCCAATTTGAACAAGTGCTAAGAATCAATAATAGAATAACATACATTATGGATACCATTAGTCCCTGTTGACCAAGTTTTTGGTCCTACATGCCAAAATTGGGCACCCCTTCCTTTTTCTACAAAGAGTCTTTCACATCCATGATTTGGCTAAGCCATTCCTCAGTTGCCTTGTGAAAAATACCCCTTGTCAGACCTATTCCATGAAAAAGCCAAGTGCCCTTATGGAGGGCACCAGGAAGAAGTGAAGAATGAAGACAAAAGGCCTGAAGGGCACGTGCCCTTCGAGAAAAGAAGCAACCAAAAGAAAGAATTTTTGCCATGCTTTCCTTTAAACAAAATGTTCAAAAGAATTCTTATAGACATTTTGTCTAAAGGAATTCCTTCAAACATTTTATCTGAAGGAAATCATGGTAAAAATCTTGAAATAAAGGAGTAGAGACCATCGAGAACCCAAAGGCCCAATAAGTCAAAGACAAGCCAAGAAGAAGCCAAGGCAAAGGAGAAGGCAAGGAAGAGACAAAACACAGGCAAAGTAAAGAGAAAAAAAAGATAAAGTAAAAAATAGTTCTAGCAGTCAACAAAGACAAAGGGTATAATTAAGGACCAATCAAAACAAGATAAGTGGCATGAAAAACTCAACAAAGGGAGTTAATACATTTAGGTATAATATATCTACCAAAAACCAATAAAATAGATTGGTTTTTGAAATATAGAGGAGAACAACCCATGTTTTCATGCTTCACCATTAATGTGCATCTAAGTTGCATCCAGGTATTGAAAAGAGCATAGTCGGTCACAACAACTCAAAATGGCCTTGTCAGTTACTGGGGATGGTCTCCCATGCTTTTACAACCCAAGGACAATAGAGATAATTATTTGGATAGCCTACAACATGTCTCCTATAATTAGTTTGAAGAAAGTGACAGTAGCATGGTCTTTTGGTCTCTACATAAGTGTTTAACTTAGCATGGGTCTCCATTAATAAGGATTTGTCAGCATCTTGTTTCTATCTCTCTATATATTTGTAACTTCCCATTTGATAAAAGATATCTCAGCTATATGGTGAATCCCTAAAGGAATTTACCTTGAATCAGAAGAAGCATTTTTACCTCCATTTGAGCTTGCACTTTTGCATATGTCTATGGTTTTATCCTATGTTAAGTCATTTTATTTTCATGCTTTCATAAGTTTATTCTAGCATATCTAGTGTATTGTGAGTTATTCTCTTGCAGGTCAACAAGAAGTGTCTAGATCAGAGTATAAGTGCATGTGAATAGGCTATCCATAGTGTGTCTTAGAATACCTCTGGTAGTTCTTCCTCCCTATATCTCCATAGGACCCCCTATTGAAACACTAATGCAAGAAAGGTTCTCATTTGAATGAAGTGTATGCTTGCTTGTCTCTGGTGTAAAGTGTATGTCAAAGTTGAGTAGACTAACCATTTTGGTGCATCACCACTTTAGTTTAGGTTCTAATTTTAGTATTTCTCTCCCTTTTCATCCCCCCAAGTTATTAGCAGTAGGAAATCTAGGGCCTCAAGGTGCATCAAGGGGAGCTAGCCCCTAATCTATAGATTCACCCCTCATATTTGCAACCCACATCAAGAGGGATGTCTCCATTGTGTCACGTGGAGGAAGAGAGATGAGCCTCCCTTTAGAGGGTTTAATCCACTATGTCAACAGTTTTTGGCACACCTAATGGGATAATTTATATGTCTTATAAGTTTGAGGATTGGTGTTGGTCTTGATATTGTTAAAAAAATACAAGGAGCTATATTCAGAACCTAGTGACTCCATTCAGGAACCAAGTCTTTGGTAAATGACCAACCTGGCATCCTATGCCAAAGGTCACTATAAGATCTTATTTTAGGGGTGTCCTTTTGAATTTGTTGAGTTACCTTTGAACTCAACAAAAAGGTTGAGGTTTGCAAATACCCACCCTTACGTAGCAAGTCATTTTCCTAAGCCAGCCATAAACTATACCTACTCAAGGAGACCCCTATTGAATCCTTTCACAGCCATGGCAACCCTTAGGGCTTTCCCTTTTGTGGCCTTCAATGGTCAAAGTCCCTTGAACCTTCAACAGTATGACCTAATTCTAGGGACAACTCTCAAAAGTGTTCCTCTCTGTAGTGGAGAGGCCTAATCACTGCTGTCAGGCATATTATAAATATAGCAAACCTTTGCAACATCCATAATATCATTAAATAAAATGTAGCCATTAGATTTCTAGCCTTATCTTTCAAAGGGAAAGTTATAGACTGGTATGGGACCTTGCCTATGAACTTAGTTAGCTCATGGAATGAGTTAGGGACCCTCTTGACCAATAGGGTTGAGGAAAAAAGTGACCATTTGTCTCTAGCTGAGCAGTTAAACACCATGAAGAGATCCCCACATGAGTTTATGCAAGATTTTAACACTACATTCTAAAAGACTTGGGATAGGATCCAAATTCTTGTGAGGCCAACCCCAAGCTATGCTTTCCTTTACTACTCAAAGGCCCTAAATAGTGACATTACTATCATGATATAGTCCATGGGTGGAAACACTCTGCCCACTACTTATGAGATAGCCATAGCTGCTAAAATTTGCCTTATTCAAGTAGAAAAGATAGCTCCTAGACATCCTATGCCACTCTTTCCTGATTTATAGCCCTCAGTCCAGCCCACTTTGCCCACTCTAGCTCCTCTACCTAATCAAGAAAAACTAGATGCTGCCCTTGAAAATGACATCCATAAAGTTAAGAGCCTACTATAGAGTGTTACCAATGAGTTAGTTGCCCTCAAGAGACAACAAGCTCAAAATTATAGGCCAAATCAAGGCTACCAACAGTTTGGGCAAGTAAATAGGCCTCCCTTCCAAAATTATAATCAAGGTCAAGGTCAAATTACACATGTCAAGCCTTATCAAATCTATAATCCAAATGCCCCTTCATCTTCCAAGGATCTTATCCTCACTCAAAATAATTTGGTGCAGGAGCAACCCAACTATCTACCCTTAAAACATGGCCAAGAACATGTTACTTATGTCAGTGAGCTACCAAATCAAAACATGACTACACAAGGTGATCAAGCAGCCTAATTCTCAAATTTTGAGATGTCAACACAACTTGGGATAGACATCAGGTAGGCTCAATCTGATTCCACTCTTATGAATCACTTGGAAGGAGAGTTCTACGCAGTCAACTATGTGGGGAGCACAAGTAATCAGAATGTTGGTGTTGCATCCAACACTAGATCTAAAAGGAGAGCCATTGATGAAGCTCAAGCAGCCAATCAAGCCCCTGCATCATATCCTTCACCCAATTAAGTAGGAAGTGTACCTGAATCAACCTCAAGACCATAATAAAATCAAAAGATTCCTAATTACAAGTTAATGGTTGTAGCTTTAGCTCTTCAGGTTGCCCCACTGGTTACGAATGTTCCTAAGGATAACTCTATATTGGGCAATCCTTCAATTAATATAGTGGACCAAATGAAGAAGCTGCACATGAACATCTCATTGTGGGATTATTTAATACTACCAAGAAAAAAAGATATACTCCAAAAGGAATTGTACGGGCTGGGTGAACAAGCTATCCTAGTAGGAAATGATAATGTGTTGGTAGTAAATGGGGATCCTCTCATGGCTGGTCAAGCAAAGAAAGATGAGAAAGTATCTCCCTTCTATTTGTCCATAATTATTGGTGATTTTTTGATCCACAATTGCATCATTGATAGTGGAGAAAGCACCTCAATTATGCCCAAATGCATTGCTGATAAGCTAGGCCTCAAGTATGAGTAAATGACCAAAGGAGTTCTATAATTGGATGGATCACCAGATAAGACCTTAAGAGTGGCAAGAGGCTTGAATTTGACTCTCCATGCCTATCTAACCTTCTCAATTCCCCATGATGTGGTAGTGGTAGATGTTCCTCCTTACTTTGCTCTTTGCTTGTCAAGGGATTTCACATCCAAGATAGGTGGATACTTGGTAGCCAACTGGTCTTACATGGTTTTTAGGACAAATTATGGAACTAAAGTGAAGATTGAGTCAAAGCCCATCCAAAAAGATCACTTGGAGCCATACTCACCCAAAGCAGTGAATATGAACTACTCAATCATTGATGAAGAAGAGCTCCAGGTGGATCAATCTCTATCATTTTCCTTTATAAGAGTTGCTAACCTACTCCTAGATGAATAGGGAAATGACAAATTTGAGCATGATCCTTATAAGTTCATTGAAAAATTTGGTCTTAGAGTCTACTACATGCATGAGAAAGATGCTTTCATGCCAAAATTGATGAAGATAGACCAAGAGGACTATGGTTTGTGATAGCTATTCTTTGATGGATATAAAAACAAGTTTGGAGTTGGTGGTGGGGAAATGCTGGTTTCAAATTCAAAGGATAAATACTTCTCAAATTTTAGGTTTTAGTTCTCCTATACCTATAACATAGCAGAGTATGAGGCCATTGTTCATGGCCTAAAATGGGCAAGGAAGAGAGGAATCAAAGAATTGTAGGTGTTTGGAGACAATGAGTTAATTATGAACCAAGTGAGAGGTCAAAGCTTGACCAAGAACTCCTTACTCAAGTCTTACAAGCATAGAGTGTGGGAACATTGTATATAACTTCATTGATTTCAACATCACTTCCATTCCAAGAGAGGAGAACAAGCATGTTGATAGACTAGCAACAACTAGTGCTCAGTTTGACATCCCAAAGGGGATGAGACAAAGTAAGAATCAACATCATTTAAAGGTGATTGTGAGGCCCTCCATACCAGACAATGTCACCAATTGGTAGGTGTTTGAAAGTGACTATAAAATTACACTTTTATTGTAGGAAGAAGCTGATTTTGCTTCCAAATATTAGTCCAAGATGCAACAATAGTATGATGGGCAGATTATTCAACTAAAGACCAACAAACTTCTCAAAGGTTTGATAAGTCTCAAGAGCATTTTAAATGAATATGACCAACTCAAGAGAGACAAAGAAAGTATGTCAACCAAGAAGGAAAATTATGAAAGGATATAGATCTATAAGGATAAGTTGCTTGCACTTGGGAAGGTGTGTACCAATGAGAAAAAGTGTTCTTTCATTATGTTATGTCAAGATTTTGTTGATGTCTTCACTTTGGAGTATGGTGATTTGAAGTGCCTTGATCCAAGTTTGGCCCAACACACCATTAAGTTGGAGGAAGGTGCCAAACCCATCAAGCAAAAGCAGAGGCTAATCAATCCAAAGATTGAGCCTCTCATGAGGAAGGATCTCACCAAACTGATCACGTCTAAGATCATTTTCCCTATCAAACACTCTTCTTGGCTAGCCAGTTTGGTCCCTATTAGGAAGAAGAATGGAGAAGTTAGATTATGTGTGGATTTTAGAGACCTGAATAGAGTCTCACTGAGAGATCATTATCCCCTTCCAAGTATGGAGTAAATTATTCAGATGGTGATAGGTAGTGAAAGGTTCTCTCTCTTAGATGGCTACTCTAGGTACAATCAAATCTTGGTGCAAGAATGTGACTAATACAATATAACCTTCACCACCAAGTGGGGAACATACGCCTACAAGAAGATTCCATTTAGATTGTCAAATGCTAGAGCTACCTTCCAATGTGCTATGGACATGGATTTCTAAGGTTTTATCAATGACATTATGCTAGTTTATCTTGATGATGTGACAATCTTCTCCAAGGAGGCAAGTGAACACTTGAAGCACCTATGGAAAATCTTTGAAAGGTGTAGAGAGTTTGGCATCTCTCTAAACCCAAATAAATGTGTGTTTTCCATCCATAAAGGTAAGCTCTTGGGCCATGTCATTTTAAAGGAAGGCCTATCCATTGATCTAGAGAGGATAAACACCATCTTAGCATTGTCCTTGCCTAAGCACAAGAAGGGCCTGCAAATTTTATTTGGTAAGATAAATTTCGTTAAGAGATTAATTCCTAACTTTGATGAGCTTTTCAAGCCACTAACTTCTATGCTAACAAAAAATGAGACTTTCACATGGATAGAAAGAAGAAGAGAAAGCTTTTAAGGCATCAAGCAAGATATCTCCAAAGCTCCTACCCTAGCTAGTCTAAACTTCTCCAAGGAATTCAATATATACACCTTTGGGAATGAAGAGGTAATATCTGCTATGCTCACTCAAGAAAATGGTGAGAGTTTAGAATAACCTCTTGCTTTTTTCAATCAAGTTTAGAAGGATATGAGGTTAGATACACGTATGTTGAGAAGTAGGTGCTTGCAGTCATAAAAAGTTTGAAGAAGTTTAGACATATGTTTTCTAATAGAAAAATTCACATCATGGTGCCACATCTTAGTGTAAAAGACTTCTTG
Source organism: Torreya grandis (assembly GCA_037957365.1). Taxonomy (NCBI): domain Eukaryota; kingdom Viridiplantae; phylum Streptophyta; class Pinopsida; order Cupressales; family Taxaceae; genus Torreya; species Torreya grandis. The sequence continues at coordinate 1,850,391 of JARHVA010002196.1, forward strand.
CTGAACTTAGACTTGAATGAGAAAAGGGTAGGTTGGATCACCAAAGTAATGGAGTATGATGTAGAGATCAAGACCACCAAGCTGGTAAGAGGAAGAGGGTTATGTGAACACCTTGATACATAATTGAAAGAGCCAAAGAAGGATGTTTTGGTACTCCAAGATTAACCTACAATAACTTTACCTACAATCATGAAGAGAAAAACACAAGACATGGTTCATTTCTTTTAAATTGGTGAGTGTCCACAAGGTCTTGATAAGACCAAGAGAAGGTATTTCTGACTCCAATCTCTTCCTTATGTCCTAGTTGATGGAGTGATATTAAGAAAAGACTTTTTAGGGGTGATCTTGAGATGCATTGATTCAGACCAAGTTGATAAGGTACTGTCTGAGTTCCATAATGGACCAACTGGTGGCCACTTTGATCCCAAGGCCATAACTATAAGGATTATGAGGGATGGTTACTTTTAGCCTAGTTTTTTTAAAGACACTCATGCTTGGGTGAGGAAATGTCAAAAATGTAACTTCTTTGATGGGAAGCAATGCCTGGCTACCATGCTTCTTCATCCTATTCAGGTGGAACAACCATTCATGTAATGGGGGTTGGACTTCATATGGTTGATCAATCTTCCTTCTAGTGATAGACACAAGTGGGTTTTAACTACCATATATTATTTCACAAGGTGGGTAGAGTTTTCATATTTAAAAGATGCCAATGAGAGTGTAACCCTAGACTTCTATGAAGGCATAATGAGAAGATTTGGGGTCCCAACCATAATCATTTCAGACAATGCATTGGCTTTCTTGGGAACAAAGATAAGTGAGTGGGCATTGAAGTATGGCATCCATATCAACACTTATTCCAACAAATATCTATAAGGAAATGGGCTAGCTGAGTCCACAAATAATAATTTGAATAGGTTCATAAAGAAGATAATGGAGGAAAATCAAAGGACTTGGCATGCCAAGTTGAAGAAAACTCTTTGGATAGATAGGATCCATCCAAAGAGGGCAATCGAGAATTCACCATACACACTTGTATATGAAATGGAAGCTAGAATTATTATCTCACTTGAGTTACCAAACTTAGATATTGCCCATCAGTTGTAATTGATGGAGAGTGATAGCTTGGAAGTCAGATATTGTGAGTTAATGGAGCTTCAAGAAGCGAGAGACCAAGCCATGGATGCCATGACCAGCTACCAAAAACAAACAATGAATCATTTTGACAAAAGGTCTACACCAAGGAGATTCTCAAAAGGTGACATTTTATTGAAGTGGGATGAGGACCGAGCCAAGCCTGGAAGGCACACAAAGTTTGACACTTTATGGAGTGGCCCATATGTCATCACCCAATGCAAGTAACATAATGCTTTACAACTCTCCAAGTTGGATGGTGAAGAGCTACATATCCCAGTCAATGGGATATACCTTAAGCATTATTGCTAGGTTTATTTTATCATGTACATAGTTTTCCTTATTTTTTCTCATTTTCCCTAAGTGCTATTATGCATATGTGTCATGTTTTTAGCCTCTGTGTATGTTTTTTCCTTATTTGGGGTAAAATATTTACTGGTTCATAGGTCCTTACAAGGCTATTGTTAACTTATCCAAGATGCATCCTGACTCTATGCCCAATGGATGTAGAGGCTACCAATCTTCCTAAGCATAGCAGACATGCTTCCCTTGTGAGTCACAAAATGTGTTGACAAATTTTTTGGTCCTACAAGACAAAATTGGGCACCCCTCCTTTTTCTTTGACAAGAGTCTTTTACATCCATGATTTGGATAATTCATCACTTAATTTCCTTGTGTAAAATACCCCCTGTCAAACATATTCCATGAAAAATCCAAGTGCCCTTGCGGAGGGCACCAGGAGGAAGTGAAGAATGAAGACAAAAGGCCTGAAGGGCCGTGCCATTCTAGAAAAGAAGCAATCAAAATAAAAAATTTATTCGAACAAAATGTCTGAAGGAATTCCTTTAAAAAAATGTTTAAAGGAATTCCTTTGGACATTTTATTTGAAGGAAAGTATGGAAAAAATCTTGAAATAAAGGAGTAGAGACCGTCAAATACCTAAAGGCCCGATAAGTCAAAGACAAGCTAAGAAGAAGCCAAGGCAAAGGAGAAGGCAAGGAAGAGACAAAACATGGGCAAAGTAAAGAGTGGAAAAAGACAACATAAAATATTTCTAGTAGTCAACTAAGAAAAAGTGAAAAATTAAGGACTAATCAGAACAAGACAAGTGGCATGAACAACTCAATAAAGGGAGTTAATACATTTAGGTAGAATATATCTACCAAAACCAATAAAATAGATTAGTTTTTAAACTATAGAGGAAAACAACCCATGTTTTGATGCTTCACCATTAATGTGCATCCATGTTGCATCTAGATATTGAAGAGAGCATAATCGGTCACAACAACTTAAAATGGCCTTGTCAATTGTTGGGGATGGTATCTCATGCTTTTGCAGCCCAAAGATAGCAAAAATGACCATTTGGACAGCCTATAACATGGCTCCCATAGGTAGTTCAAATAAAGTGATAACAACATGGTCTTTTGGTCTCTATAAAAGTGTTTAACTTAGCATGGGTCTCTATTCCTAAGGATTTGTCAACATCTTGTTTCTAGCTCTCTATATATTTATAACTTCTCATTTGAGAAAATATATCTCAGCTGTATGGAAAAACCCTAAAGGAATTTACCTTAAATCAGAAGAAGCATTTTTACCTCCATTTGAGCTTGCAATTTTGCATATGTCTATGGTTTTATCTTGTGTTAAGTCATCTTATTTTCATGCTTTCATAAGTTTATTCCAGCATATCTAGTATATTGTGAGTTCTTCTCTTGTAGGTCAACAACAAGTGTCTAGCTTAGAGTATAAGTGCATATGAACAGGCTATCCATAGTGTGTCTTAGAACACCTCTGGTAGTTCTTCTCCCTATATCTCCATAGGACCCCCTATTGAAACACTGATGTAGGAAAGGTTCTCATTTGATTGAAGTGTATGCTTGCTTGTCTCTAGTGTAAAGTGTATGTTAAAGTTGAGTAGAGTAACCATTTTGGTGCATCACCACTTTAGTTTAGGTTCTAATTTTAGTATTTCTCTCCCTTTTCATCCCCCCCCAATTATTAGTAGTAGGAAATCTAGGGCCTCAAGGTGTAGCAATGGGATCTAGCCCCTAATATAGAGATTCATCCCTCACATTTGCAACCCACAAGAAGAGGGATATCTCCATTGTGCCATGTGGAGGAAGAGAGATGAGCCTCCATTCAGAGGGTGAAATCCACTATGTCAACAATTATCAACTAGATTTAAGCATAAAACATAACAAATTTATGGTTGAGTACTTAATGATGCTGACTTATGATACACTTGATTCAGAATTGGTTTGTGATGTGGTTGGTCCTACTTCTCCCTATTACTAAAATATCTATACCTACCTTCATAACAATACCACACCATATAACTTATCCCCTAATCAATGCAAGTCCTTTATTTAATGCACATCTCATTACACCATCCTTAAAAACACCCTATACTATAGAGGCTATGATGGAAATATTTTACGATGTTTAAATTCTAAAGAATCTACTCTAGTAATTAGAGAAGTCCATGACGAAATATGTGGATCACATTTGAGTGGAATGGTCCTTATAAATAAGCTTCTATGAGTAGGTTATTATTGGCCTATAATTAAATCCAATTCATGTGCCTATGTCAAGAAATGCGTACCCTATCAAAAATATGGAGACCTTATCTATAGTCCATCATAAGCTTTACAACCTATCACAACACCTTAGCCATTTTCCACATGAGGGTTAGACCTCATTGACAACATAAATCCTTGTTATTTTGATAGACATAAGCATATTATAATGATAATAGATTACTTTACCAAATAAGTCGAGACACTGCCCCTAACCTATGTCATTAGAAAGCAAATTTCCAAATATATCTTCAACCACATTATTTTATGCTTTGGTATTCATTCCACTCTCATTTCTAATGATGGAAAATCATTCAAGAATAGATATGTTAAGGATCTTTGTCAAACCTACCACATCAAGCATAAGTGGTCCACTCCTTATTATCCACAAGACAATGACCAAGTTGAGGAAACCAATAAAAACATTTTGTATATCTTTAAGAGAGTTATCAATGAAGTTGGTTGTGACTAACATACTCAGCTATATCCTACCTTTTGGGCATACCACACTAGCATCTACACACCCACAGGGGCAACACCTTATTACATTATATATAGTAATGAGTCTATTCTTCCCATAGAGGTTAAGATTCCATCTTTACAAATATCCTTACAACAAATCATCAACGAATAATCCTATTGTACTTCATGCCTTAGTGAACTTGAAATTTTAGATGAGAAATGACTTAATGCTTTAAACCATTTGTACATTTACCATAATCACATTCATCGTAGCTATAATAAGGAGATTAAAGCCAAAGAATTTGAAACCAAAGATCTTGTTCTTAAGGAAAACCAATGAAACACCAATGTTGAAAGAGAAAAGAAAGGAATGTTTGAGCCTAATTAGTTAGGCCCATAGCTTATCATTTCCAAGTATGGATTAAGATTAAAAATTAGCTACAGAAGATGGAGATGAGCTTGATGAACCCATGAAAATCATGCACCTTTAGCAATTATATGCCTAAATTTGTTCTATATGATGTTATTGATATCCTAGGTGTTTAAATAAAATAAAAAATCAAATATAAAAAAAGATAAAAAATTAAGAAAAACTACATAGATCGTCCAAAAGTGAAAACTAGTTTATCAACACTTTGGGCAAGTATCATGGTAAAAATTAAATTTCTAGTACCATGTGTAAAAAATCATCTATATTCACCCTAATTAGTTGGGGGCATCAAGTTTTAGTAATCCATTGTATATTCTCATATTTGTCCTTTATCACTTATTTGTTACTTATCCTATAACATGCTAGCTTAAGGTTTAATGTTATTAATTGTGAACCTATGACTTTGCTCATGGTAGAGTAAAAAATATTTTATATTCCTTGTTTTAAAATCCAAAAAAAAAAACAAAAAAAAAAAATAGTGTAAAAACATCCCAAAAATATGTGAAACACTTCTCTTAAAACATTTACCACCCTAAATATCTCCCTGCATCATTCATTCATTTTTTTGGGTGGGTCACTCATGCATATTTTTCATCCAACACTTAAATACTTCATCAATCACCCACTTTCTCATCACTTCCCATGCTAGTATGGGAGAACTACATCTGGACTAATATCCCCACATGGACTTTGTCTAGCATAGATTATGTAGCCAATGCTTAGAGACATGGAGTATCTAAGGTTAGCTTATCCACCATCTTCCCCATCATCCATTTCCTAGAGAATGTATTAGTTTATCCTTATACTTTCTCACTAATTATTTGGTACTTAGCCTAGCTCTTGGCTACAACTGTCAAATTCTTGCTTAGGATGTTGAGTCATTGATTATATCTTTTACTGCTCGATCCTTTGTTTGTTTTGATTGTTGTATTATTTATTTTCTATCTTTAGCCACTAAGTTGGTTATTAATCTCTTTCTATCCTTAGACATTAAGTTGGTTATTTATTCCTTCTATCCCTAACTATTAAGTTGGTTATTAATCCATTTAATTTTTAACCATTCACATGGTTACTTATTTTTTAGTTATTTGGTCAATTATGATTGTTTTACTTTAGTATGTCAATTGTTTATCTTTATAATGTTTACTATTTGTTTGTTCATTTGTGTATCATTTCTATTTTTTTTGCATTGTCATTTTGTGTGTGTTTACATCATCTAGATTAATTTTGTTTTCAAATCTTGCTTTAATTGTTTTATTTTTGTATGCATGGAAAAAGATTATTTTGTGAATTTAATAATATTATGGTTATGGTTTATCTATATCATGATGTAATTTACTTTGACATAATTTATTCTTTACTTAGTTCATGTGCCCAAAACATAAACATTCATGATGATTTATCATTGGTGGTAATGTGTTTTATGCTATATTAAAAATTAGGTTGCTCAATACTCTTTATTATTGGAAATCTAATGCAACGAACCAAAAAAAAAAAAAAAACAAATATCTCACATCATTATCTATGCATTCATAAATCAAATCATACATGACATAATCCATAATAATATGTCGAGAAAGAATTAATACATGCTAGTGTGAATCAAAATGCAAGAAATATAACCAGTGCTCGATATATCCATATATCCATTAGCCATGAATAAGTAAATATAACAAATCATCCACAATCCATATAAAGTCCATAATATCCCTCCACATAGTACAAAGTCTCATAAAAATCATGAATATATATATATATATATATATATATATATATATATATATATCAAGTATGTTTCTACAAAAAGATACATCTAAAATATATGTATACATCAATACAATCATCATACCAACATATGTGTCATGTCTTACCCTATCCCTCTAATGGAGTATCTGGTCTTAGACTAGGCTCCTCATTCCATGGTGTGACTCATGGTAGATCCATCACTTATTTTTTAGCCTACCCCACAGACTTCTTTGACTCTATCAGCTATACTAATCTCCCTAATGAAGTAGAATATTCTCTAAATGATGGTGTGATTTGTGTGTATGGAATAGCCTCCTCATATAAAATCCTATAATATGTGGCCTAGTCCATGGCCATCATATATCTATCTAATGTTGCAATATCTCCCTGTCCTACAAGTAATACCCTCACCTCTGCTAGCTCTATCCTAACAATGTCTCTCTCTCTTATATATAACATTGTGTCAATGTTGTATACATTGGAGTCTAAGTTTCAACGTCATGTGTCATAACTCTAACTATTGCAACCATACCATCTCTCTCCATCCTCTCATTTTAAACCTATAATCGATCAACCTTAACCTATAATAATCTAATATTAGATGTTTGATCCCCTTTACTATCTATAAATCCATGTAATATGGATACCTACCTATGTAAATCATCTATCTCCATGTCATGAGCATTGATACCCTCATGAATTATATCCACAAGTGTCTATTCCTCTTGAGATCTCATTATGTTTGATGGACCAACCATATCACCTTTATTTGTTTGTGTATCTTCTATTGATCTCATAACTATGTCTTCCCCATCTCTATCCCCCTCATTATCAATAAATATTAGTGGAGTCTCCTTTCTAGCTCACTACTCTATATCCACGTGCATATATGTATCCCCATCTACATCCACACCTGCCTCCTATAAAATATCCACATATTCCATCTTAGTAATCTCAACATCATATAATTTACTAATCTCCATAATACACCCTTTGACTTATGATCATGACCATCCCATATCTCCTATAATAACTCCCCTAATTTGGGCTCCCTATCTTGTGCCTCATGGCTTCTTATTCAAGCTCACCACTAGTCTCTATCTCTATGTCTTTGGTGGTGCATATGGTGTAATCAATATTAATGATCACTATCAGGCCCACCAATCTATGTAACCATCCATAGCTCCTACATTAATCACATCCCTCCAGTCACTCCATATAATTATGACTAGTTATTATCGACTATCATTGGATTAATAGTCATCTACCACTATGCTCTCTCTCATAGCTCGAGCAAAGATATATGGACCCACTAAAATGTGATGCCTAATACCAAACTACCTCATCACCCTATCAAGATGATATCTCTCTATAATGTAGTCATGTGTCCCAATAATATAACACTGACTCATCATATAGTCCATATGCAAATCATCCTATGACCACTAAAATACAATCTCTCTATAAGGTCTCTAGATGATCTGATCATCACCTAGCTCATCAATAGCCCTCCTATAAAGCTCTAGGTCACCTAAATGTGGTCCAAGAGTACCAATAATCATATGACATTTGTATGCCAATGGCTCATCCACAAATCAAGTAATCATATAACCAACTGGCCTTGCTATAATAATGTGCTCCTAACACCATACATATAATAATGTATATGGTCCAATTTCCCTCCCATATATATGTTGCATGGTATAGGTCCCTATATAAGTGTGATAATATCCGTATCCAAATGCAAACTACTCACCCATCTATATCATGTCTCTAATAACATCCAATAACCCAGTCAAACATAATCTCCTGCTCTTGTTAGGTAGTATAATGCCACTGAAAACATACATAAGAATAATAGTCAAGGAATCCATCTTTAATTTAGTGAAATAATCAATATCCACTCTGCCCCTCACACTCAAAATTATTCCATCACTAAAGATATTGTATAATGTCATCTCCTATGGACTTTGCCCCCAGTACACTCATCTCCCTTGCATCAAAATATCTAGAATATAATAAACATCCTATAATGTAACTATCATATCCCTTGTCGACAAGTAAAACATACTAGTCTCACTATACCATCTCTCAACAAGTGTTGTCAATAAAACCCTATCTACCAAATCTCTAGAATCTATGCAATATATGATAAACTAGTAGCCTTTAGAACACCAAACTCATACTCTATAAAGCTAACTATCCTCTCCAATGCACCTAGCCTCCTCTCTTATGTAGTCAACATTGGTAATACTTCCTACACATAAAACATGTTAGCATCAAGTTAATTTTATTTCTCAACATAATAATCCATTTTACCACTACATTAAAAAAAAAAATAAAAAATAATGAAACCAAAAACACTGTGAAAACAACATTTCTAATCATGCTATTCTTATGCCATTCTCATGTCACTTATTTATCATTTCTAAATTCTTTTTCTCCTCTTTAAAACCACATTTTCTCTTCTCCAATTAACATTTTCATTCTTCCCTTTTGAAAATTTTCACTTCAATCATTCAATTTTGCATTTCCCTATTTAAATTTTGCCCTAAAATGAATTCACATCTTATTCTAATGATTTTGTGACTTATTCTAACAATTTTGCTTCTGTATTCCAAGATTTCATGACTAAACAATTTTAAAATCACAAATTTGACCTATTTTTACCCCTAACACAATTTCACATTCCTAATATATGAATTCACTACTTAGGTCGATGAATTCATAGTTTGTTATAGTGATTTTATAACTTTAATTACCAAATTTATAGATAACTCATCTATAAATTCATTCATGCCTAATTTTAGCCCTAATAAATGACATTAAATGAAAAAAGCTAAAAACAAAATCTCACTTATCAGAGGCCTACTCCTCTCAGGTCTATGAAATCTCCTCACTCACTCTACACGGTGCTCATGGTGTGGAATACAACCCATATTTTGGCAACCTCTCAAAGCGAATCTCCTCAATCAAATTCTCTTAGCTAATATATCTAAAAATAAAGTGTGCACAAATGAAATTCCTTCCCCCTCTTCCATTTATATTTTTACCCCATTTAAAATATTCCTCCCTATCCCTCCATTATTTTCATTTTTCATATATTTTGATTCAAATCTTAGGACACATTTAATCAATGTATTCTAGATTTATTTCAAGATCTTGTAATAATTAATCTATGTATTTTTTTCATTATAATTTGAAAATCAATATATTTTTCTATTTTTAGATCCATAATTTATTATCGATGAGATATATCATTCCCACAACTACTCCATTAACTCCTCCATCATAAGCAAACACTAAGCATGTAACCATCGAATGGTTAAATATATTATTCTTCCTAATTAATACTCTAGTTTTAATCAACTAGGGGCACCCTATTTACACAACTTAAATGTTCTAAATTTGACATCAATTCTATAATAAGTTGATTTTTTTCTGGTCCAAATCACTTTATCTATTTCCTCTTTTCATAGTTTCAAGTGTTTGTCTATTTTATCGCACAAACCCTTGAGGGTGCATCATCACAGTCATTTTCACTTAGTTGGGGCAAATTTTTTCTCCTTAATCATCAACACTCTACTTATACTGTTATTTGAAACAATATTGATTCACAACACTATTTCAAAGAGGGGAAAATGTAGACACCTAAGTTATATTTAGTGTTAAAATTCACCTAAAACCTATTAATTAAATTCTTAACATTATTAATGACATTTACCTCTTCTTAAAACAATTGAATAAATGCAATTAATAAATAATTATGCACACTTCTAAATCCTTATTTAAATATTAAATATGGATTTTACACCTCACCCAACATCTTCCACTTTATTCTCCCTCACATGTTGACTCATTCTTGGTGACTTAGTTAACCATTTTCATATTTATCTCAACCATTTTAAATGGTCATCATCCTCATGGATGAGGAGTCATTAGCCACTGTAGATGTTAAGGTGTGGAGCCTAAAAGCTTCACATATGAGCACATTACCAAAGTTATAGGTTTACACAGTCACCAACATCGGTCAAGAGCGACCGACGTCAGTTCGGTGCAGTTGAAGAGATGTCAGCGTCGGTAGAGGATTGGCTGACGTCGATCACAGACAAGCAGGCAGGAACCAACGTCGGTCACCTGTGCATCCAAAATACTATTTCTGAGGATAGAAGTGAGTGTTTGCATGATGAGTTTAAGTCTTAGTCTTAAGTTCATGTTTCTATTATTAGTAAGATTGTTTTTTAGAGCCCTTATTCAAGAGGCTTAACTATTGGTTGTAAGTGCATGCTCAAGTCTCCTAATTCTATATGTAGAATTAGATCTTCTTAGCTTAGTGTGATTATTGTAGTAGTTCATTGTATGTGAATGTTGAAGAATAGTACAGAGTTGTATCAATCCAGGTTGTTGGAGTTCATTGTACTTGAGAGAGAGAGCTCTTAAGGGATAGAGATCTAGAGAGAGATCTTGTGCATCTAAGAGAGGTGTGGAAGAAAGAATTTTTTTCAATTGTATTCCTTTTGTAAAGAGTTCAATACAAGTTTTTAGGATGGTTTCTTGTATCTCTTGTTCTTTGCTATTATCTGATTCTAATTACTTATCTATCTGATTTAATTCCATGGTTTATTGCTTTCATAAGTGTAATTTATTGTTGGTTGATCCCCAACAAGTGGTATCAGAGCCTTGGTTGTAGGTTTAGAGTTTGATATCCAATAATTGGTATCAAAGCTCAGGTTCACTAACAATCGGTTTAGATCTTTGTAGTGTGTATTGATTACAGGTTGCTCACAGGAGTTTCTGTAGGGATTTCTATTTGAGTGGGAGAAGCAATGGTAGATGAAAGTAAACTGAGAATGGAGAAGTTCAATGGCAAAAATTATTAACATTGGAGAATGCAGATAGAGGACTATCTATATCAGAAGGATCTATACTTACCGTTAGGTGGGATTGCAAAGAAGCCCACAGACATGGAGGATGAAGAATGGGAAGTTCTTGACAGAAAGGCTCTGGGGTCTATAAGACTGAGTCTAGCATCCACTGTGATATCTAATTTATCACAAGCAAAAACAACGGTAGAGTTGATGACTACTCTAGCAAATTTATACGAAAAACCCTCAGCTTCTAATAAGGTATATCTTATGAAGCAACTATTTAATTTGCATATGCAGGAAGGTGGATCTGTATCTAATCACTTGAATGATTTCCATGGTATTGTAAATCAATTAAGTTCAGTCAAAATTGTATTTGATGATGAAATAAAAGCTCTTTTAATATTATATTCTTTTCCTGAAAGCTAGCATAGCGTAGTAATGGCAGTTAGCAATACTGCATCTGCATCAAATATTTTAAAAGTAGAGGATGTTGTTAGTGTTATCTTGAATGAGGAAATTCATAGGAAAAGCACAGAAGAGACATCTGGGAATGCTTTAAGTTTTGAGAGCAGGGGAAGGCAAAAAGAGAAGAGTAAGAAAGGGAGATCAAGATCTAAGTCTAAGGGAAAAGGCAGATCCAAATCCAGAAATGGCAGGAAGCCACAATGCTGGAATTGTGGAAAGATGGGGCACATAAGCAGAGATTGCTGGTCAAAGCCTAAGGAGGACAATCAACACGAAGGAAAAGAAGAAGCAAAGGTTGCAGGTATTGCACAAGATGCTTTAATATTCTCTTTGCATAATAATATAGAATCTTGGGTGTTAGATTCTGGTGCATCTTTTCATGCTACCCCTAATAGGGAATATTTCTGTGACTATATCCATGGAGATTTTGGAATAGTATATCTAGGGGATGATGAACCCTGTAAAATTATTGGCAAAGGTAAAGTGCAGCTGAAAATGCAGAATGGCAACACATGGGTGTTGAGAGATGTTATGCATGTTCCTAGCTTGAAGAGAAATGTGATTTCTGTAGGAAAGTTAGGGGATGAGGGTTGTACAGTAACTCTCACAGTAGAATCTTGGAAGGTGACCAAGGGTGCACTTGTTATGGCCAGAGGTAAGAGAGTAGGTACTCTCTATTTGTGTAATTATGTTACTAACAATTCTCCTTCTGTATTATCTACTTCAGATGTGGATGCAAAATTGTGGCACTCAAGGCTTGGCCACATGAGTGAGAAGGGGATGTCAATTCTTAAGTCTAAAGGTAAGCTTTCAGATTTGAAAAGCATGGATCTAGAATTTTGTGAGCACTGTGTATTTGGAAAATAGAAAAGTGTTAGTTTTCTCAAGACTGTGTCTACAAAGAAGAAGCATAAGTTGCATCTTGTTCACATAGACATGTGGGGATCAGCTCAGGTAGCTTCTATTGGAGGATCACAGTACTATATTTCGTTCATAGATGATGCTACAAGAAAGGTATGGATCTACTATATTAAGAAGAAATATGATGTATTTGAGACCTTTAAGATTTGGAAAGCTATGGTTGAGAATGAAATAGGCAAAAGATTAAAGTGCTTGAGATTTGACAATGGTGGAGAGTTCTACAGTTATAAGTTCAACTATTATTGTTACATGCATGGGATCCATAGGCAAAGGATGATTCCAAGGACACCTCAACAGAATGGAATTGCTGAAAGGATGAACAAAACAATCATGGAGTGTGCAAGATGTATGAGATTGCATGCTGGTTTGCCCTTAGAGTTTTGGGCAGAAGCTGTTGACAGTGCAGTGTACCTGATTAATAGAGGACCCTCTATAGCTCTGGATGGTGGATTTCCAGAAGAGACTTGGATAGGTAAAAAGGTAGATCTCTCTTTTCTCAAAGTTTCCAGTTGTGAAGCCTTTGTGCACGTAGATAAGGAAAATAGAAAGAAGCTCGATGCTAAGTCTATGAGGTGCACATTTATTGGCTATGGCTCAGATGATTTTAGTTTCAGATTTTGGAATCTAGGAACTAACAAGATAATTAGGAGCCGTGACGTTATTTTCAATGAAAAAGTGATGTATAGTGATCAACTGAAGAAGTTGAATCAATTTAGGCAGAGCAATGGTGAATTGGATGAGGTGACGGTCCAAAATGAGCTCACGAGAAAAAGAAATAATCACTTGCAAGAAAACACAGAGACCGACGTCGATAGGATAAGAATCAGCGTCAGCAGAACAGAAACCGATGTCGGTCATACAGAGACCGATGTCGGCAGGACAGGCACCAGTGTCGGTTAGGTAGAATTGGCGTCGGCCAGTAACAGGTTTGGAGGTGACCGAGGTCGGTCACTATCAGAGAATTTGGGTGGACAGCGTGTTGTGAACGAGTCTTAGACACCCATCAGGAGGTCTGAAAGGGTAAGTAAGCCTCCAATTAGATATTCTCCTTCATTATTCTATTTATTGCTAACTGATGGTGGAGAACCAGAGAGTTTTGAAGAAGTAATATAGGTGGAGTCCAAGAGTCAGTGGGAGCATGGCATGGTTGAGGAGATGGAGTCCTGAAGAGAGAACCAAACATGGGATTTGGTTGAATTGCCAGCTGGTAAGAGAACACTAAAGAATAGATGGACCTATAGGTTGAAAGAAGGTGAGAATGGACAAATGAGATATAAGCCCAGATTGGTAGTGAAAGGATTTGCACAAAAGCCAGGTATTAATTTTGGTGAGATTTTTTCTCCTATTGTTAAAATGACTTTTATACGAATTATACTATCTTTGGTTGCTGTTGAGGATTTGCATCTTGAGCAGCTAGATGTTAAGACATCATTTCTTCATGGAGATTTGGATGAGGAAATCTATATGGAACAACCAAAAGGATTTGAGGTCAAAGGTAAGGAGAAGTTAGTGTGCAGATTGAAGAAAAGCTTGTATGGCCTCAAACAAGCTCCTAGACAGTGGCATTTGAAATTTGACAGGTTTATGACTGAGCATGGCTATAGTAGGTGTCAATCTAACCATTATGTGTATTTTAAGAGATTGGATAATGGTAGATATATCATTCTATTGTTGTATGTAGATGATATGCTGGTTGCAGGATCACACATGCAAGATATCTCTGAGCTTAAGGTGAAATTAGCTCAAACATTTGCTATGAAGGATTTGGGAGCAGCAAAGAAAATCCTTGGCATGAGCATTAAGAGAGACAGGAAAAATCACAGGTTGATATTGTCTCAAGAGGATTATGTGGACAAGGTGTTGAAATGGTTCAATATGCAGGATGCTAAACCGATAAGCACACCTTTGGCTGGACATTTTAAGTTGAGTAAAGAACAATGTCCTAATTCACATGATGAGGTAGAGTACATGAGTAAGGTTCCATATTATTTCGTAGTAGGAAGTTTGATGTATGCAATGGTGTGTACTAGACCAGATATTGCCCAAGCAGTGGGAGTGGTAAGTAAGTATATGGCCAATCTAGGTAAGGAACATTGGAAAGCAGTTCAGTGGATCCTTAGATATCTGAGAGGAACCAGCAGTAGGCACTTGTGCTATGGAGGTTCAGATACTTCTCTACATGGTTATGTAGATTCAGATATGGCAGGTGATTTAGATGGCAGGTGGAGCACTACAGGATATGTTTTCACTGTAGGTGGAATGACGGTTAGCTGGATATCTAAGTTATAGAAGGTTGTTGCCTTGTCAACTACAGAAGCAGAATATATTACAGCCACAAAAGCTAACAAAGAGATGATATGGATGACACGGTTCATGGAAGAGCCTGGAAGGGAGCATGGGAGTTGTATATTGTATAGTGACAGTCAGAGTGCAATCCATTTGGCTAAGAATTCAGCTTTTCATTCAAGAACCAAGCACATACAGCTAAGGTACCATTTCATACGACAGGTATTGGAAGATGGTGATTTGAAGCTAGAGAAGATCCATATAGATAGGAATCCTGTTGATATGTTAACCAAGCCGGTTACAAAGGAGAAGTTGAATATTCATTCAACTTCTGTTGGTCTTCATGATTGAGTTGAAGATGGAGGAGCTAGAAGATGTTGCTGTACAGGTACTGGTGCAGCTGTTTATCTCCAAATGGGAGATTGTTAAGGTATGGAGCCTAAAAGCTTCACATATGAGCACATTACCAAAGTTGTAAGTTTATGTAGTCACTGGCATTGGTTGGGAGTGACCAACATTGGTCTAGTGCAGTTGAAGAGATGTCGGCGTCGGCAGAGGATCAGCCAATGTCGGTCACAGACAAGTAGGCAGGAACCGGCGTCGGTCACCTGTGCGTCCAGAATGCTATTTTTGAGGACAGAAGCGAGTGTTTGCATGATGAGTTTAAGTCTTAGTCTTATGTTCACATTTCTATTATTAGTAAGATTGTTTTTTAGAGCTCTTGTTCAAGAGGCTTAACTGTTGGTTGTAAGTGCATGCTCAAGTCTCCTAATTCTATATGTAGAATTAGATCTTCTTAGCTTAGTGTGATTATTGTAGTAGTTCATTGTATGTGAATGTTGAAGAATAGTACAGAGTTGTATCAATCTATGTTGTTGGAGTTGATTGTACTTGAGAGAGAGAGCTCTTAAGGGATAGAGATCTAGAGAGAGATCTTGTGCATCTGAGAGAGGTGTGGAAGAAAGAAATTTCTTCAATTGTATTCCTTTTGTAAAGAGTTCAATACAAGTTTTCAGGGTGGTTTCTTGTATCTCTTGTTCTTTGCTATTATCTGATTCTAGTTACTTATCTATCTGATTTAATTCCATGGTTTATTGCTTTCATAAGTGTAATTTATTGTTGGTTGATCCCCAACAGTAGATTATTTGGATCATTAAAAATATTCAAATAATCTTCCACCATTGGATCTTCCTCCCAAAATCTGTAAATAAGCATGAAAACCATCATTTTCATCATCCTAAATTATGCTAACGAATTGCTATCAAAATCATAGGCAAATCCAAAGCCAATATAAGCTACCAAAGAGCATTTTGCACCAAAATGCTGCCCATTTTTACCTTGCATTAGAAGAGTGAGAAACCACATTTTACATTGCAATGGAGAAAACTTGCATGTTTAAAGTATAAGTTTTTGTTTACTATTTTATTTATTTGTTTCTCTATCTTAGGTAGAATTTATATTATATTAATATTACATTATTAGTTGTTTTCTTAGCACATCTAGATTTAGTTCAATACAAATGGAAAAAATAATTTGATTTTAAACAAGAAAATAAAATATGATATATATCAATAATTTAGGATGGATTTTAGTGAAAAATCACATGTGACCCAAATCCTCTTTCATACATGCATAAGAGGCAATAGGGTTGAGGGGATACAACCTTCATGTGGTATAGGCAACACACTGTTCATGGTGGATCCAATTAGAAGTTTTGTCACACCTATCAACTTTCTGATAGTTATCACTTTAAAAGAAGACATTGTTTGAAGATTATTCAAATTATTGTTGTGAGCTATTATCCTTCTCTTATATATTCAAACACTTTAATGTAATGTGGTGACATTACCGATAGAGTCAGACATCTGTAACAAACCATAACTATTAAATTATTACTAGTATTATCCTAAGAGGAAAAATTAATGATTTGGGATGTGATGATAGTCTAATTAGGATTATTAAGTGTTCTTACATAGACTAGGGTGATTTTTAATATGTACATTAGTAAAATGGGTTAGGTTAACCAAGATAATAGAAATGGGTATATGGATAAGGAAATTATGCATAAGATTAAAATGTGTATGCAGAAGCCCAAGTATGTTAAAATATGCCAAAGTTGATGTTTCCAAGTGTCTAGTATCAAATTTTTGTGTGTAAAAAATCCCATATTTTAGTCTAGTATTGAAAATTCTAGATTAAAAGGATAAAAAAATAAATTTTGTGCATGTGATTAATCATACTTGATATTAACCTGTATGATCCAAATGTCCATTTCGATCCATGTAAAGCTTGTAAGGAAAAATGTATAGATCAATATCCATTCATCATATAAAATTTAAATTAATCTAGACCATTGAATTATTTAAAATTGGAAAGTCAATGAATGAATATAGTCAAGGGTACACAAAATAAGTTTCCACTTATTGAATTCATTTGGAGAATGTCATGGGGTGATTATGCCCCAAGGAGATGCAACTATTAAAACCACAAGTTGAGAAGCCTCAACCTTCATTGGAGATGGATAAGTGTTAGAATTTGAGTGTTGTATAAACCTCATCTACTCCACTCTAAATATAATTTTTTATGGAACCCAAAAATAGATTTGTATAAAAAGATGGAACCCTGAAACAAGTTCGTATGTAAAGAAAAAATCCCAAAATAGGGTCATATCTAATGGTGGAACCTCAAAATAGGTTTGTATGTAAATCAAAACTCTAAATCAAATAATTTAGATGGTTTATGCACTAAATTATGCTTGCCCCACTAATTATTCTAGTTTATATTGATTTGGTTTAAATCCCACTTTTCCTAACTAAATTAACTATTAGCTTAATAACCCCCATCTTATTCCTACATCCTACATAACCTTTATCCCATCCCAAAACCAATTAATCCTATCATTAATCCCTAAACAAAACCTATTACCTACTAAACCTACCCCTAATGCCACTTACCAATTAAAAATTCAAGAAAATCCTAGCTACCCACCCACCACTGTACACTAGCCTTTCATAAATCCCTAAAAACCTATGAGGAGATATCTATAATTCTAAAAATCTCTCCATTATAGCCCTCTTCTTCTATAATTATATATTTTAGAGGATTCCATGGAATTAAAAATTGTATAGAAAATCCTTCAGCCTAGATCTTGATGGCCCAAAATTAAAATTTGGACCATAGGATCTCCCTCCATGAATTTATAAAACCAACACACCCTCACTTGCTCAAGATAATGAAGAAGTGAATGAATGCATGAAGGAATAGGACAAATATAGACACAAGCCATTGTCAAGCCTATCTAAGCCATTATCAAGCATCTACAAGCAATCTAATAATCAAGTTAAAGCATACAAGTCTTTGATCGGAGCTATGAGAAGGTAAAAATGATGGTAATCATGAGATTTGCATTCAATTTGCCTTTTCTATCCCTTCCTATTGGTGTCATTATCTTTGGGTTTCCATTATCTCTTTGATAATATTTTGTTTGAATCCCAAATTTAGTACATATTTTGGTGACCATGGTTAGACAAATCTCCCATATTTAAGCTAACACTATTGTTGGAAACATTTTAGATCATTACAGGGCCAACTAGAAGAGAAAACAAGCATGGAATTTGAATTTTCACTTATTTTCTAATAGTCGTGGTATTGATTTACAAGTCACAATATTGCACCGATGATATCATTGATAACAATCATGGTATTGGAAGCCAAATCACTAATGATCGAGGGTATTTAGGGTTCATTATCTTTTAACAATGTCACTACTTTTATAGTCACGATATTGTCCTACTATTAACAGTATCATCATTCCTACTAGTAGTATTGCAACCCAAAGTTTTTCACATTTAGACAGCTAATGGATTAACTCAATATTTTCATTAGGTGTGTTTTTTATGGTGTGTAGGGAGGACATTATTTTTTGAGGAACCACCAATGGATCATTTAGGCGTATTTCAACAATTCCACTACTATAAAAGTCATGGTATCATCATGAAAGTAGTGGTATTGTTTATCACAATCATGGTATTGTAAATTACAGAGATAGCCCCTATATTATTGGTTATTTTGGACTAATTACTATTTTTGTAGCCTCCTTGTGTTTGGTTGTCTAAAATATTTGTAGGAGGGGATCAAATGATAAACATCATCAGGGTGGTAAGAATTTTGTGTCCAGCTTTGATAATATCACCACTTTAATATTAGCAATATTGGATTGTAAATAGCAGTATTATTATTTATAGTAGCAATATTGTTTATTTCACAAAATTAGGTTAGAACCCTTCCCTATTGGTCTATTTTTTTCCAATCTAGCACCTTTTTTAGGTTATATCTTTACAGACAAAAGAGGATATTAGGGGCTATGAAGTTTTTACAACATCATTTTAAGCAAGAATCACCTGTTTTAACTTTTGATCATCTTGAATTTTTTTTCATATTTGGTGATAGATATTTAAATATCTAAACTGATTAAGGGTGATTTTTATCCTACAAGGTTTATAACATCCAAGGGAAGACATTGGAGTTTACTCAAACTTGATAATACCACTACTTTTAAAGTCACATGATTGTTATATAGAGTAGTGATATTGAACATTAGTATTTTAGCAATTAATTTTAGATTTTAGATAATTTTGATATCAGTAATTATATTAAAAACAAATCCCTATAATTATTTTTAGTCTATGAAAATTTTATAATCTGATATAGTAATTTTTAGCTTGATTTAGGATAGACAATAGTGGATAGATTAAGCTTTATAATTCCATAACTTTCTTGGTAGCGGTATTGTTCTGTGAGTAGCGATATTGCTCTATGTAGTAACGTTATTGTAGTTTCAAGTTTTCTAACCATTTTACAAGTTTTGGAGGATTCTTAGCAAGACCCTAGTGAATTTCTAACCTTTATATTTTAGGAAGGGGGGTGCCCATTTTTGATTAATCTTAGTTAAGTGATTTATAATTGCTTGATTATTAATTAAATATTTAATTGGTGATTTGTGTCTAATATTTATGTGTGTAACTTGTTTGATTGTACATAATTTATTATATCATATGAAGCTCACATAGGTAATTATAATTGTTAATTAATTATATCATGAGTTTGCCTATTTGTATAAGCCTTTCCTAGGATAACATGTGACATGGATTTCATCACCATGCATGCAAATTAGTATTTAGGGGTTAGTATCATGGATTTCACCACCACATGCTAAGCACACTCCATGTTTCAATACAGTATAAAAATCAAGAGAGCATTGTCATTACGGCCTAAGCAAAATTATCCATAAAGGGTTCTATGGAGTGAAGATGATTAAGTCCATATACCCAGGGCAATTAGATAGCCTCCTATACAAACTTAGGCCCGAATGTACCTTCACATATATAGGGGACTCATTTAGATCCTTATGTAAAACTTAAATATGATCTTATGGCCATAACAACTATTCCACTACTAGCATCAGTATCAATGCCCAAGTGACCATTAGGAGCAAGCAAGGTCGAGAGGGTTCAGTTGATTTTGTAATAGGTCACTAGCCTATAGCCTCACTTGTGTAGTTATTATGTGGTGTGGACATCGAGTTACACTCCCATATGGTTTAATAATTAGGGTTGTATATGTGCATGATTTGTTTGTGTGTTGTGATAAGGCCTATTTTATTTTCTATCTAAGTTTGCCACACCTATAATTTTTACATACATACCTTAGAAAACCTATATGATCACTTCTATTATTCCATCATCATCTTATCTTAGCTATCCATATCACATCATTTCCCTTTTCCATTCCATAACATTTCCCTTATAGTCCACATCCTTTTCATTCTCTTTCACTTTCCATACTCATCTTAATATCACCCTTCTTCCTTAAGTAATTTGCATATTTTGATCAATATTTTGATCTTCACCACTCCCATCACCACATCATACCACTCCCTCATCCTACACTTAGTCAATATTGCCTCTTGGGTCCATACCCTACCCATAATACTTAACATCCACTACCTTCTTTGTCATATCCCATTTTGATCATCATATTCACCCCTCTATATCATTTTCTTATCCTATCCACACCTCATAAAATTCACCTCACTTATCACCATCATCTTTTCACATCCTTCCACATTTTAAATTAAATCCATATCATACTTCATATCCCCCAATCATTCTCTTATCTATATCCATCCCATAAACATCTAGTGCCTACTTCCATCCCACATCCTTGTATATTTGACCATATCTCATTTATTCCATAACACATTCCTTACCCTTTTTTCCTTGTATTAATCATCATTGCATCCCACATATAGTGATTATCTATTTTTCTATCCATTATATCTATCATTTATTACCCATATCCACATAGTATTTACCTCTGTCTATAATCTCATTATCATCTTTCCTATTTTTATATAGTAGTTTAGAAGATCATCCTTTATGTCATTATCCATCTTTTTGATCCATCTCATCTTCATAATCCATCCTTTACACCAATAATCCAATCATCCCATCTCTTACTTGTATCATCTCATCCCATCACTTTTTTTATCCACATAGTCCAATCCTTACATCTATATCCATCAATCTACCCATTTTATCATTAGCATATCATATTTCAACATATACTATTCATCCCCCCATCCATATTATCTGTATACCACTATATCCACCCTTAGAATTTATTATCCACTTAGCCCACTATTCACATCTATTATTCCATCCCCTTGTAATTATTTTCTCCATGTAGTCCATACTTCATAAAAGTCATCCATTATCCACTTATATTATCCTCATCCCCTTGTATATATCACTATCATCATATTAATATCTTTATCACACCACATTCTTGATCCTTCCCATAGACACCTATATGCTCCATATAGTCACCATCAATATCTTGACCTATTCCATATCCTAGTATCACTTGGTTATCACCCACAAAGATCCATTCCCCTCCTTGTGATCCAATAAAGTTCCTTCATCACCCATTCTTAACACCTAGTCCATATCCCATATACTACCCTCCACTTCTATCACCCTCATTCATCATAAGTCATCCACTTTATGAGAATCACTTGGGTCCACATATTACTCTTCTAATTCCTTAATCACATCTGCATCATCCCTACCCATTCATCTTGGTTAGTATTCCTTTTCCATACACCCTCTTAATCACACCCCATTATCACCCTTTCTCCACCTCGTCTCTTTTTTGAATACTAGTTGAAGATAAAATATCAAACTATTGGTGGTAATTTCCTTTCTACACCATCATCATCCTCTCTTAAATTGAAATTATTACTGAACATAATCTTATAATAAATGAAACAAGTACCCATAATTATCCTCAATCAAGTGTCTTTTATCTCTAGCACCCATCAATTTGTCCACTTGCTAATTGAAAAAATTATCTAATAATATCACCCCTTTTCCTTGCTAGTTTGATCACTTAAAAGAACTATTGTTCTCTTGATAATTTCTAGTTATCTTGACCACCAGAATTTTCTATTGACCACTAGTAGTCTCATATTTTTCACTATAACATAATAGTAAAAATACCTTCAAGAACACCTCATTCCACCTCACTTTCCTTTCATCATGGTCATTCAAACCCAAACCCAATTATGCCAAAGATAAGGTTCAAATCAAGAAGACTATATTAGGGGGTAACTCATGGACCCAAATTAAGAATTGAAGATTTCCATAGTGACATTATTATGCCATGGGGGGAAAATGACAACACTAACCCTTTAAATAACCTCCTTCATAATGAAGGTGTCCATCAACTCTTAGAATAATATGTACAACAAAATTGAAATATGGAAATTAGGGGCACCCACATAAATAACATAGACTATCCATTAACCCCACTACACAATAATCACCAAGAAGTAGACCATGGATTCCTAGATGAAGTTGAACAATAACCACCCCTTATTAATTGACATGCTGAGTCTAACAAGAGATAACCTGCCATTGAAGATCACCTAAACCAACTCACACAACAAATTAACCTTCTCCTCCAAGCTCAATGCAATAATAACAATAATGTCCACAATAACAACCACACCAATCATGCCCCTCATAACAGTCATCATACCCATATCCCACAAGGAAGTCAAAACCAAACTATCAATCCTCTTAGGGATCTTACCTTCACCCAAGAATGGAAAATGATGAAATAAACCCTCCAATAAGTGGACCCCAGGTCACAAG
Source organism: Torreya grandis (assembly GCA_037957365.1). Lineage (NCBI taxonomy): Eukaryota > Viridiplantae > Streptophyta > Pinopsida > Cupressales > Taxaceae > Torreya > Torreya grandis. Next base: position 1,873,495 of record JARHVA010002196.1, read on the forward strand.
CCCTCAAATATAAATATGAGGATTTTTGTTCATCACCTTTGGACAATAATGTACTATAGGTTCCATTCCCTCCACAATTTTAAATTATAAAATTTGAGAAATCTATGGGAAAGGGAGACCCAAGGGATCACGTGCAAGAGTTATTCATTGCTTGCCATGAAGTATCACAAGAAGATTCCCACCTATTAAGGATTTTCCCTAAAATTTTGATAGGACCAACATTAGAGTGGTTCATGCATCTTCCTAAAGGGCCAATCTACAACTTTTGGGAATTAAAAAAGTAATTTGTTAGACATTTTTCCTTCAACATAGAGCATTATATGTCTATTATTTACCTCTATAAAATAAAATAAAGAGATGGTGAATATATGGTTTATTTCTTGTAATGGTGGCACAGATTGGCAAGTCGATTGAGATGCATCATACCTAAAGAGGAGATGGTAAAAATATTTTTGGACAATATTAATACAAAATTGAAATATTAGTTAAAATTATAGTGTGTGAAGACTTTTGATGAGATTATAGAAAGGGGATTTAAATTAAAAAATCCCTCATAGAAAAGGAATCATCAAGCCATTCTCTCATAATGAGCACACTACAAATTTAAGAAATTATTTTTCAAATAAGCCAAAGGTCTTCAACAAAAATAATAATGTTGTTTGAGATGGAGTGAAATATTCCAAACCACAAGCACAACATGTCCAAAATATCTAAAGAAAAGGGCCCCCACCGTAACCACACATATCTTCTATCAAGGTTCCTAAGGGAAAGCCAAGACCCCATATAGGCAGGTGACCTCTTACAAGTTTGGGTATCCTTTTTGTGACTGTATTAGAGTACCTGGTTATATCCAACATGATTAATTTTCTTGAGATTCAACCTATCAATGATCATCAACACAAACCAAATTGGTATCATGATAATGAATATTGTAAGTTCCATAGGGTAAAAGGCCATGATACCAATAATTGCATGCAATTCAAACACTATGTGCAAGACTTAATTGAAAGAGGTGGCATTGAGTTGGAAGGGGAACCTACTTCTACCCAATCAAGAAATGGATAGTTGGGAATTTATAAAGATACTCTTCCTAAGCATGAACAAAGAAGTCAGAGACCACAAAGAGAACAAGGATAGGCATCATCTTCTAATTGTATTGTTTATCATAATGTGCCATACCATTATATTAATACCATAAAAATTTGACACATACCCACCTCTAAGGAGCCTCCCTCTCTAGTTTTAAAAATAAATTTGGCCACATCTTATTGTACCATTACTACCATGCATAATAAAATCACCATCCCAGTAGCACCTTCCCAACAACCATCCACTTCTTACACTATATTGAGGGGGAATACCTATAACAAAGCCATAAATAGGATTGATAAGTCTTATGACATTATTCAATAACTATAAAATAACACTACCCAAATCTCCCTTATGAAACTTCTAAAAACATCCACTTTGCACAGGGATATATTAAATCAAGTGCTTAATGACATACAAGTACCCAATAACTTATACACGAATTAGTTTCAAGCACTAGTAGCTCATTTATCCCCCTCCCCACAACTCACCTTCAAAACTCAAGATCTACCACTAGTTGGTCCTCATCATAACTACGTATTATACATTGAAGTTTCCATTTCCCATCACCATGTCTCCTATGTCCTTATAAACAAAGGATCAATGCTTTACCTATGTAATGTGGAATTCCTTAAGAAGCTAGGGTACTCTGAATCATCATTGGGGCCTAATATTATTATGATCAAAGTGTATGATGATAACTAACAACCATATATTGGGTCTATTTATCTTCCCATCATTATGGGGCCCATAGTCCATCAAACATTGGTGCATGTGGTTAATATAGAATTTCCATATAATATACTTTTTGGGAGATCTTGGATTCATGAAATGCAAGATGTCCCATCCAATATTCATTAGTTACTTAAATTACCCCATTTAGGGATGAAAATCACCATCCCAAGAATTATTGACCATCACAACTATCAAATAGATCAAAACCCTTCTCCATCATTATCTCGAGGCCCTAAGAATTCCATCCTCAATCCTACAACTACCAAATATGTCTCTCCTAATCAATTAGTCACCACATCTACCCTAGATCCTAACCTTACCAAGTTAAAAATCAAATCTATAGGTTGTGGTGGATATGAGTACAAAACCCTTTACATTGGCCATCTCCCATTGTCTCCCCAAAGCTACAGGTCCCCTATGATGAAGTCTAGACTATCAAGTATCAGTTTGGGCTCATGAATTTTGAAAGTGCAAGATTTTTATTAGATGAATAGATTAGAGATGGTGATTATTTGTGGCTATTATTTGATGATGATACCTTCATCTCACCCCAATAAAAATATCCTATTGTTTATCACATGATGGAAAACATGAACTATAAAGGAAAAAGACTAGGCAGGCAAGAGTAAGGTTAGATAAATCTTATTGATGTTCAAGATAACTCATCTTATTATGGTCTATGGTAAAAAAAATATGGTGATGACCCTCTCAATGTCATTTTAGATTCTATCTTGACCAAAGAGCAAATTCTCCCAGATGAGGATACTAAAATAGGGTCTATTTGTAGTCAATTTGAAAAGATAGCTACCAACAACCTCTTTTTTGACACCTCCATCCTCACCATTGACATCTCCCTCTGTTATCATTCCCTCATATATTGGGATACCAAAAAAGATCCCAATTTTTACAAATTTTAAAATAATGAATCTATTTTTGAATACTTAGGGGTAAAGACTTTCATGCCATCATGGGACCACAAGAAAGGGTTCTCAATCAATCTCTGTGAATCAACATATTTTGGAGAATAAGAGTCACTAAACACCCAAAGTGATGATGAAAACCTAAAGTAGAAGGGGAACCTTCTATATAACTTGATGACATTCCAGATAATCTTATTTAATCAGAAGAATATATAGATGTTGATATTGAGTTTCTAGGAATTATCGCCTCTGACATGCCAAAAATCAAATACCCCCTTATCTATCAAAATAATCTCCCTCACTCATTGAGGAAGTTATTGAAATAAATATTTTAATTGAATAAAAACCCAAGATCATGAAATTGGGGGCATCTCTTATGAAATCATAATGTGAAATTATCAGTGCCTTGATTAAAGAATTTATTGATGTCTTTACTTGGAGCTATGAATATATGCCTAGGTTGGATCATTTGCTAGTAGTCCATAATCTTTATGTCCATCCTAATGCTAAACTAGTCAAATAGAAATTATGAAAAATGTATCCAAAGGTGGAATTGCTAGTTAAGGAGGAACTACAAAAATTCTTAGATGTAGGATTCATTCATCCTATTGACTATTTTGATAAGATATCTAATATAGTCCCTATCTCAAAACCACATGGTGGGATTAGGATATGTATCAATTTTTGTGACATCAATTAGGCATGCCCCAAATATAATTTTACACTTCCTAATATTGATATGATTATAGATTCAACTACTAGTTATGATATGTTGTCTCTCATGGATGGATTTTTAAGATACAACCAAATCAAAATGGCTCCCAAAGACCAACATAAAACAACATTTATCACCCCATGGGGTACATTTTGCTATTAAGTCATGCATTTTGGCAAAAGAATGTAGGGGAAACATGTCAACATGTAATGACTATTATCTTCGATGACATGATGCATGATATTATGAAAGATTATGTTGATGATATCCTAGGAAAGTCTCAATCATGATCTGAGCATCCCGTAGTCCTTCATAAGATCTTTAAAATACTATGAGAATATAAGGTGCACTTAAACCCTAAAAAGTGTGTCTTCAGTGTAACATCAAGAAAGTTTATAGGGTTAATTATCTCTAAGAGAGGCATTGAGGTGGATCCAACAAAAATTAAAGTAATCACCAAAATACCACCTCCTCAAACATTCAAAAAACTTTGAAGTCTTCAAGGTAAACTCCAGGCTATTAGGAATTTTATCTCACAACTCACTGATAAGTGTCATCCATTCACTCGCTTAATAAAGGAGAAACTTTCTAATGGGATGAAAATTATCAAAAAGATTTTGATAATCTCAAACAATACCTATAAATTCCACCTATTTTGTCTCCACCAATTCCAAGAAAACCATTATTGCTATATATATCTACCACTCCCTATGCCATTGGAGCGTTACTCATGCAACATAATGATCAAGGAAAGGAGTGAGCTATTTACTATCTTAACCATACATTAATAGTATATGAGTTAAATTATATGCCATTTGAATGGGCATGTTTAGCTATGGTCTTTACCTCTAAAAAACTTTGGCATTATATGCTCGATAATCAAGTACACCTAATTGCAAAAATAGATCCTTTAAAGTATCTCCTATCCAAAGTAGTGCTAATAGGTCATGTGGCAAAATGGATCATGTTGCTTATCAAGTTAATATTGAATATATCCATCAAAAAGTAATCAAAGGATAAGTTATAAAAGGTCAATTGGTAAAATATCCATTAGAATTAGCTGAGCCACTTACATTTCCCTTTCCAAATGAACTATCATGAGCACCTCACAGGCAGAAAGCTAAAATTTATATTTTGATGGTTCCTTCACCACTCATAGATTAGGGGTAGGAATCTTTCTAGTCACCCCACAAGGTGATCTCATTCCTAAAGCTTTTCATCTTGCATTACCTTGTACCAACAATATCTTAAAATACAAGGCCCTCATAGTAGGGCTTCATCTTGCCATACATTGGAATATCTATTACTTATAATTATTTGGGGACTCTCAATTAACCCTAAAATAGGTAAATGAAGAGTTCTAAACAAAAGATGAGAAGTTGCTCCCTTATAAGTAACTAGTTGATTAATTGAAAACTAGTTTTCAACGTATCACATTTGAGCAAGTGCCATGTGCTAATAACAAGGTAGCTAACTCTATGGATACTCTAGGATCCCTCATTGATCTTCCTAAAGGAGTCTTAGAGGGAAATTGTTTTATTGAATAATTGATCACCCCAACTCATCATTCTTTAGCTCCTACACACATTTGTGCAATTAATAATCCCAGTCTCCCTTGGTATCATGCCATCTACCAATACCTCCATGATAATATCTTACCTCCTAATCTCACTCACCATCAACAAAAATCCTTTCTATATCAAGCATCCCATTATACCATTCTAGGCAACATGCTTTATCAAAGGGGTTATGATGGAACCTTGTTGAGGTGTCTGACCTCGAATGAGGCAGCTCAAGTGGTCAAGGAATTCCACACTAGCATTTGTGGAGGGCACATCAATGGGATGACCTTAGCCAAGAAGCTCCTCTAAATTAGATACTATTAGCCAACCATGGAACATGATACTTGTCAATATGTGCAAAAATGTGAAGCCTATCAAAGACATGCAAACCTTATTCATGCATTGACACAAGATCTGCATCCTATCATGAGCCCATGGCCTTTTTATATATGGGGCCTTTACCTAATTGGTAAAATTAGTCTTACTTCCTTATATGGGTAAAAATTTATTATCATAGATACAAAATATTTCAAAAAATGGGTTGAGGCAATGCCACTAACACAATTGACCTCTAGATATCTAAATTCATCCTCAATCAAATCATTTTCCACTTTGGCATCCCTACCAATAAAATCTCAGATAATGGAAAGTATTTCAAGAATCAGGATGTTGAGGCCCTTTGTCAAAAGTAACACATCATGCAACATTTCTCTTCCCCATATTATCCCCAAGGTAACAGACAAGTAGAAGCAACCAATAAGACTCTAGTCAAAATCTTGAAGAAGACAATCAATCAAGCCAGGTGTGATTGGCATATTCAATTATATCCAACATTATGGGCCTATCCTACTAATGTCTACACACCCACAAGGGCTACCCCTTATGCCTTGGTATATGGAGTTGAATAAATATTACCCATGGAAGTAGAGCTCCCTTCTCTTTGTCTCTCATTATGGAGCATAATTACTGACCATAATTTCCAATAACAACACTTACAAGAGTTGGAACTCCTTGATGAAAAATGATAGTATGCCTTAAATCATTTTAGGGCATATCAAAATAAGCTCAAGAATTAATACCTCAATAATATTTAGGCTTAGGAGTTTGAATTAGGTGACTTGGTCCCCAAGGAAAATAAAAATAACATTAATGTAGAAAGAGATAAGAAGGGAAAATTTGAATCTAATTGGTTGGGTCATACATCATTATTGCCAAATTTGGCTCAAGAGCATATAAATTGGCCATGTTTGAGGGAGCATAATTGGATGATCCCATAAACATCATGCATCTCAAGTGTTTTAAACTTAGTCCCTGTATCCTTTGTCTATAGGACCCATCCATCCCATCTATTCATTAAAAAAAAATCCATCCAATGATGAAAACTAGCTCATTGGTGCCTTGGGCAAGTACCTTGGTGAAAACCAATTCTTAGTGATATGGAAAGGATATCCTAGCCTTAGTCTCAATAAGTGGGAATATACAACAAGGAATCATGCATCGTCTATCATAGAATCAATAAGGGCTACCTTTGGGGCATTTGTTAGAGAAATCTTCTCAAATCATCTACCCATTCTTGTAGACATTATTCATATCCCCAAGATCCTTGATCACTCCATCTATCTCTACCCACTCTTTTGGAAAAGATTCTTCTGATAGATATGTCTCATCTTATCCCTAACCACATCATACTAAATATTTTCCACCCATGCAACCATACACTCCCACTATCACTAACAAAGGTCAATGGAACACAGGGGTTACTATGAATCTAATTCCTAATAGAATAGTCCATGCCCCTTTATTTTTGGATTTATGATTTGAACCTTGTCCATATTTCATACAATCCCATATCAATTACAATTAGTCAACTATCACACCACCACCACCACCACCACCACCACCACCACCACCATCATCCTCATTTTCTATCCATGAATTCCCATCATCATCATCATAATCCATTAGCCAGAACTACATTGGCCTGAGGTCTTTCAGACTATGTAGGTAGCACTTGGTCACCTTTTTTTACCCAAGGATAACTCAATTGCTATCACTCCCATCTCTTCATCATCCCCACCTCTAGCTTCCATCCTCATTTCATAACCATTTAGAAGATTATGAATGTATTTTTTTTAAGCATGTGTGTGTTTTGTGTGATCATTGTATTGATGTGAATATGATGTAGTTTTGTCTTTTTGATTAGTTTAATTTTCATATGCTTGTACATATAGGAATAAGTATGGTAAGGGTTGACCATGAAAATAAACACTTATGGATGGCTCATCCCATTTTGAATGGAGTTCTTGATATACATCTTTAATATAAATGTCATGGCCCTATCAATACCATTGACATATCTCATAAATATGTGACATTAACATGGATTACATAAATTCTTGACAATCTTCCCAAGACTCCAATCTTTCCCTCACAACCAATCCCAATCTATATCCCCCTAACCATCCCTAAGCACCATAAACTAATACTTTCCTACGCACCCTCATCCCATAATCCTTTACCTCAATGATGTATTTATACCAAAGCATAAAGGACAATCATGAAAAAAGAGCCATATCCATTGTACATACATAAATTAGCAAGATCACATCATATACACCCATCATATTCATATGCATCGTAAAAATATCCCACCACAAAAATATGTGCATCACTCATCACATGGCTCATATCCATAAGTACAATAACATAACATTGTAAATAAAATTAAGTACATCATCATACTCATTATCATAATCGATAACACAACCATCAAACATCATAATAAAACATCATAGCTAATATATCCCATCTCACATTTATCATAACAAGAACTAATAAAAACTTAATATCATCATATGACATCATCATAAGCACCACCACAACAAATATATCACAAACATAAGATCACATCATCATCACATTATGTTTTCCACAAGCTAACATAAAACATCACAAAATAATCATGAGCTCATAATATACATCACCATAAATAATCAAAAGCATGAGACCATCATCATAAATACATAAACATGAATAACATAATCATCATGAGTCTTCATATATCCACATTCCATCACATCACAACAATATACATAACCATCATAGTACATGAATCTAAAAAGAATGAATCATATATATATATATATATATATATATATATAAGGGTCCTTTATACAATATACAAAATAATGTCTTAATATGAACATCAAAAATTTGTCTATCATGGCAGTGGCAACAAGCATGGCCTCAACCCTCTACTCCATGAAGGCTATCTCACTGAAGACTAGCTAGCTCTAAATGACTTTGCATTGTCCTCTAATGTTATAGCTACCTCATAAAGAGTTTAGTAATAATGAGCCTCCCATGTCAATAGCATTATTTGGTCACCATCCCCATCATCCCTTATCTATAAAGGCTACACCTACAACATCTTGAGCCCTTTTAGCACTAGTCAAATCCCCCTACAAAGCTTATATCCATGCATGAAGTGGCCCTAGATATCTAAGAAACTCATCCACCTATCCTTATAAAGTCACAATCTATGACTGTGCCTACTCAAGTTTGATATCCCACTGGTTGACTTATGCCTATAAGGTAACAATCTGTACATCTTGCTACTATACCTAACCCTGGGGAGCTACCACCTCTACTTGAAGCTAAGATAATTCACTCTCTCACTAATTGATACATACATATAACTTTATAACCTACCCTTATCTACCATCTCCCTAGACCCTCAATGCTTTTAACTATACATAGAGACGGTCTCGCTCCCTTATAATCCCCTTTATCTCCATGACTCATGATTGGATCTCTCTCTACAATTTAAAAATAAACACCTCATCATCAATAGATCAAATAAGGTGAGATGGTCCCACTCATCTAGATGGCTACCTAAGAATCTATGGCATAAGTGCCTATACAATTAGTTAATTTAGACCCTGATCATCACCAGGTCCCTAACCCTACCCATCACCCCCACATCCATGTCTATCACATCCTAGGTTGGTACTTATCTTTGATGTCATACATATTCTTGAATGCAAGCTCATGCTGATATACCTTCCATTCTACTCTCTTCATCATCACATGAGGTCAGGTCAACCATCTCAGTACCTATCCCTGCCACCACACCTGATACTTGGCTGTGACCCTTGGGTCTAGTATAAATATCATAAAATCCCACTAAAACTATGCCAAATATTGATAGTTAAAGAGAACATCCAACTTTGCCAATGGCCTCCCCCAATGTGGCCTCTCCTACACACTTCATGTAAAAATATGCTTAAGATTAGGCACATCTTGAACAAACCCAAATTGGTGATGGACTCAATTTGGCATATATATCTTAATGATATAACCTCACCTCCTAGTAATATAGCATGGGGTCAGCATGAACTGAGTATATGCCTCATCTCCCCACCCAAAAATGATGCCTAAGTATGATATCTAGGTAGTTTGATCGAGACACAAGGTGTCGAATGCCTCTCTATAATATAACAAATCCCCTATATGCTCCTGTGCCATGCTTACAACCAAATGCCATTGAAATACCATAGCTTATCCTATTTCTAGACCGATAAGAGACCCTAATGGCTATTGAATCATAATATGCTCCTAAATCCATATCTATAATAGCAAGGAGGGCCTAAAGCTCTGTACATCCCTATAAGCACCAAGATGTATCTCACTATACAATTGAACCAACATGATAGGTCCCCATGTAAAAACTCACTGATCATGAACCATATTAGCCACCACCTCTCCTAGGCCAAGATGGAACCATCTCCCACTCTTATTTGATAGTAGAATGCCAGATATAAGATCCATAACTATTAATGTCAATCAATCTAAAAACCCCTCCTACTAGCATTGATCTAGGTCAATCGATCCATCATCCACACCAATCTATAAACTACCACCCAACCATTGTAATGTCTAGATCAACATATATGATCTCCAGTAAATCATCACACCAATCATCAATAATTGGAAAATATTATAGACATCCTCTAAAGTAATAGTCATCTCTCCAATCATAAAATGGAATGAGATGGTCTTAGAGTGCCACCACTCTACCAAAGCCATGATCAATGCTTAGTTAATCTAAATTAGTGGCATGGTTACTATATCATGTAGTCTTATTAGATCTAAGACCTTGTACTCTTCATCTGTCACCTACCACATCTCATGTAACACCTATGGTACCTCAATCGAGATGCCAATATCCCTAATCACTCTTATATCATGAACACATAATCAACCCACTCATCTCCCCATTTTCCCTATTTACCTCTTCTTGCAATTACTCTACCAAATTAGCCTATTTCTTTGACTAAAGACACCTAATCCTTAACTAGTCCCCAAGTCATTTTTCCCACCTATCCCTCATCACAATCTTGCTAATTTTTCTAATTTCCCCAATAGTGGTATTGAAATACTGCTACTTCTTATTCATGGTATTACAATACCATGATTCCCTTCTCATGGGATTGTAATCCCATGTTTCCTAAGTAGTAGGATTACAATCTTGCTACTTCCCTAGTAGTGGGATTACAATCTTGCTACTCTCCCTATGTGGGATTGTAATCTCACTATTTACCTTCCTAATCCTACCAATCATGTCTACAATACTGTGACTATAGGCACAATTCATAGTCATGGGATTGTAAGTCCATGGCACCCCATTTGTTTTCTACCCTAAAAACACTTACCAAAAACACCAAAATTCTCAAAAAATGAACATGAGAGATACTTACTAGTGGTCCTACCTTAGGCTCCCTTTGATACACCTATATCTACTAACTATGATGTGAAGATCGAGGAATATGGTCCATGGTTCTCAGATAGAGCTCTATATTTATGTAAACAAAGAATGAAAATGACCTCCCAAACTCACCATTGGCCTATATCAAATGCCCCCATCCCCCCTCCCCTAGCCAATCTTCCCATCCACCTAAACCAACCTAGATTCCTATCCTCTATAATCCTCATTTCTATCCTAGCTAACCCCATATTGGCCCAAGCTCCTACCCAAAATCCTATCTCCTCTCTTTCTCCCTTGCATGTTCCTTTGCTTAGGGCATCATCCTAATCCTTTTGGTCACTTGATCATATCAAATTTTCTCTATCATCAACAAAACTATCTTGATCATTATCACTTTCACTTGCACTTATCATTAATCTTATTAAATCATCTATTTATTTGGGCTAATAGTTATCCCTTACATGCATCCTTGCTTGGGATATGACTACGGGTTGAAACCCTTCAATCCTATCATCAACCTTATCCTAGTCAATAGCTCTCCCTTGCATGCATCCTTGCCAAGGGCATGATCATCAATTTGTGGTTCATTAATTAGGTTAACCTCATTTTATTACTCTTCTATCCCACATATTATATCCCATTCCCTTATCTAGCCATCTCATCCCACCCATTCTTTCTCCTTTTTGACTAGCCAACTAGCTCATTCCTCTCCGCATGTCCTCTCAATGGGGCATTATATCCTCCCCTAATATCATCTATTAACAATCACCCATGACATGGTTTTTCTTTGAAAGACCATTACTCCTTCCACTTTGTCAACTTGTAATACCCTTTCAAAGAGGGGAAAAATGTATGCACTAAATTATGGTCACCCTACTAATTATTCTAATTTTCATTGATTTGGCCTAAATCCCACTTTCCCTAACTAATTAACTATTATCTTAATAACCCCCATCTCATTCCTACATCCTACATAACTTTTGTCCCATCCCAAAACCAATTAATCCTATTATTAATCCCTAAACAAAACCTATTACCTACTAGACATACCCTTAATCCCACTTGCCAATTTAAAATTTAAGAAAATCCTAACTACCCGACCACCACCCTACACTAGCCTTTCCTAAACCCATAAAACCCTATGAGGAGATCTCTAGAATTAGAGAATTCTATAAATCTCTCCATTCTAGCCCTCTTCCTCTAGAATTCTCTATTCTAGAGGATTCCATGGAATTAAAAATTCCATGAAAAATCCTCCACCCTAGATCTTGATGGCCCAAAATTCAAATTTGGACCATAGGATTTCCCTCCATGAATCTATAAAACCAACACATCCTCACTTGCTCAAGCTAATGAATAAGTGAATTAATGCATGAAGGAATAACACAAGCAAGGAAACAAGCCATTTTAAAGCCTATCTAAGCCATTATCAAGCATCTACAAGCAATCTAACAATCAAGTTCAAGCATACAAATCTTGGATCAAAGCTATGAGAAGGTAAAAAAGATGGTAAGCTTGAGCTTTGCATTTTGATTTGCCTTTTCTATCCCTTCTTATTGTTTTCATTATCTTTGGGTTTCCATTATCTCTTTGATAATATTTTGTTTGAATCCCAAATTTGGTGCAAAAAAAGATTTTATATCCAAAGTACTTACATATTACCATCAATCCTCAATATAATTTATTCAATTTGACCTATTTAATCTATCTCATAATGTCATAGAATTTATCAACTATTCTTCATAATCATGTATAATTCCCCATGTATGCCTTGCATATGTCTTAGGAAACTCAATATATCCCAATCACATAATTTGATTTAAATAAGATAAAACTATGAATATTCAAATTATATAATATATAACAATAATCATATAAATTTGAATGTAAAAGGGTAGATTGATATTACACACAATATTAGAATTGAAAAGACAAAGGGGAATAAATGCACTTAGAATATTTTTGATTTATATTTCTCACTTCCTATGCCATAGTGTTTGAAACATTAGCTATGTAACTATCCAGATCAAGAAATAGGGCCTCAAAACCTACATGGATGATATTAGCGAAGCTTAGACCTCTATAGTTAGTGATACTATCCAGGTTGACTATGTAGGTTTGTGTGGCCTTATATTATGATACAAATACTTGTAGATGATTTATGTATATTTTCTTGCCCTTGGTCATGTGTGCTGATTCTTGATTTTCCTTTCTTTGATTCAAAACTATAATTATTATTTTGGCACAAGATTGACTTCAAAAAGGGGTTAAGAAGATGGGTTGGACAACTCAAACCACTCACTGTAGAGTGATCGAGCATTTCATAAATTCCAATACTCAAAATAGGGATGAAACCACATCATGTTCTCCCACCTAAGAGTGTGTGTGCACCATCATTATCATGCTAACACAAAATAAAATGTTTAATTTTTGACACTTGACAACTACAAATTTGACCCTAGATTTATATTCAGACTTGGCTCTGAGGTTTCTCCCTTGAGAGGTTTAGGGATCAAACCACATGTATTTCTCCCACCTAGGTGTGTGCATGTGCATAATTATGATCATTATAACATGCAATGTAATATTCATGTTTCAAACTTGACAATTGTTATTTTGGCCTTGCATTTGTATTTAGATATGGCTCTAGGGCTACTCCCCATAGGAGTTTTAGGATGTGTATACTTTTGTGGTAATGTCTCAAGAGTGATAATTGATTTATTAATGTGAATTCATAGGTAGTTAGTGAATGACAAAGTGAATAATACCTTAATCTTGATTTTTATTTATATATGATTCTTTGATATTTTTTTCCATGACTAATATATGCAACATGTATGGGAAAACCTAATGGAGATGTTTCAATTTGAAAAGTAGACATTAAGTGTTTCAAGGAATTAATAACTATTATACATCAATTTTTCACCCTTTAGAAGGTAGTTCAAGCCTTCAAAATTTGATGTAACATGAAAACACCTCAAGGTTGTAGGTTCCTTATTGGAGAGGTGAATCTCTAGGTTAAAGGGATAGCTACCCTTGAAGAATCATTTAGGCTCAAACATTACTCTGACACTTGCTAGTAAAAGGGAGAGAAACCTACTCTAATAGAAGTGATGCACCAAATATTAACTGATCAATACCAACCAAATAAAATTGTAATTCAAATAAGAGCCTAACCTATACATGAAACTAATCCAAATCTACCTTCCTACATTAATATTTCTCATGAAGGTTTATGAAGCAAGTTTGAGCTAGGAGGACTAGTCCATAGGTCATGACATAACACTAAAGAAAGATAACTCACTAAAACCATACACACTCCATTTGAACACTTCAAGAGACCTAAAAAAAGGATTTAAAATTGAACATGAATGCTAAATAAAGAACAAATATGTCAAAGAAGTAAGCCTATCACATAGCAAGATCAACTAATCAAGCATGCATATTAAATTCAATCCATGGAGAAGGAAAAATAAGGTTATTATTCATTGATAAAAGGGTAAAAATGGGCACATATTCACCATAACTAGGTGGAGGATACAAACTTAGCCAATAAGGATGAATATATAACAAAAGTGAGAGAGAAGAAGAGAAGGGAGGATAGAGAGAGATGTGTCTCATGAGTTACAATCAAGAGATGAGTTATGAAATTGTCTTAGTAGGTCCTAAATTCTATGCGTATCTCCTTTTAATATGATCCCTTAATCCAATTGGTGTAGGAGTTTAAATGCTTGCTTGACACATTGCCTATCTTTTCAAAGCTACCCTTTGTCTTAGCTTATGAATGGACAATGGCACATTGCAGTCATAAAAAATTATTGAGTTAAATATGACATTGTTATTTGAAACCTATCATTAGTTTTAGAATCTCTTTCAACTAGCATCTCATTAGTAATCATCATTCATGTGCTTAGGTGTCTTAAAACCCCTTCATCTCACTAGGCCAATCTTTCATACAAGTGTCAAAACCTGAATTCATCTTCTTCAACTCATTCTCTCCCCATGTATGGTATATTAACATAATATTAGACCTATGAAAATTCATTTGGAAGTCTAAAACCAACCCCAATAACTCATTTTCACCAAAAGTTCCATTTTGGCCTCGTTCGTTATAGCCCTGAAATCATACAAACCTCATTGTGTAGATAAGTGTATGAATGTTAATAAGAAAATAAAAGCATATTTGAGGACCCAATATGGATTTATACCTCCATGCCAAGTTTTATGTCCAAAATATGAGTGGAAGTGCCATTTTTATGCCTTTCTCTCTTAATTAGGTCTCAATTATGCCTCCTTACCTAGAGATTGAAATTTGACTCCACAAGATACCCAAATATTTGTAACCTAAATTAAACATGTGATTATATTTAAGGACCTCATGAAGATAATCCATGTTTAATTTGAGCTCTTGACCCCTTGTACGGACCTCCCAAGTAGCTTAAAATAACTTTATTTAGCTTATGCCATACAATTCCATCCCTACAAGTACAAACTAGTGGCATGGTGTGATGATAAATGGAGTTGTGAAAAACATATAGGCCATTTTAAAGTTTATTCAATCCATCTTGGGTTTTTATGAACACCATCTCCTTAATTGGGCCATTTTGGCTCTCTTAAGCAGCCTGAAAGTACCTTAGGGTCTTAAGGATTATTCATAAAGCTCAAGCATTAGATGAAAAATAAAATAAGATTAATGATGAGAGAAAAGGGGTTACCTATCATGTATAAAATATTTATCCACCATGAAACCCTTCATGAAAGATATGTGCACTCAAACTAACTCTTGAGCTGGTAGACTATGCTTGGTGAGGTCTAGAAGAGAGATTAGATTTGAAAGTGTAAACCTGATGCATAATTCATATTGTGAAAGGTTTATTATGTCTATTAAATTATTATAAAAGAATTCAATTAGTTATATTCACCATAATACTTTATTATGTCTCATGCACCTTCTTTTGTCCATACCTAGGGTTCTTAAGTTCAACACTACAAAAAACCCTCATGATTGTGTTTGAGACCTTATTTACCACTACAGGGTCTTGATAATTATTTAAATGTTGTCATGAAGTTCCCAAATATATTTATAGTCCTCAAGGTCTTCATATCATGATTTTTCAATTCAACTCCCTTCTTTATGATTGCATATGGGCTTGTGTATGTAACTAACCCTATTAGGCCTGAACATGGTTTGTCAACATTTATTTGTATATTGATAGGTTTTAGGGTTAAAATAGTTATTAATAACTATGAAAACATCCTTGAATAGTTTACCCTAATATCATATTCTCACATAGAGCTTTAGACATTCAAAATAAAAAAACTAATTCTCAAATATTTAGGCATGCTTATATAGAAATCCTCTTGAATGTGTAAGCAGGGGTTTCCATTGTTTTAGATATGAGATCTAAGTATCAAAATGAGATTTTAATATCCTTAAACATCTTCAAATTCTTTACCTTTCCCTCTCTTATACTTTTTGTTTCCTTAAGCAAAAACTTTTATGAGGCAAACAAGACTGTAGGTAAGTCTGAGTATGCAGGGTTGAGATTTAATTAAGTCAATCTCTTTGAACTCCTTAAATTATATTAAGTGTAAATGATCTCCTAAATTTATTTATAATTAAAAATATGATCTGATACTCATTTCATACATGCTTTATCTTCCTCTTATAGGCTTAAAACTAACTTGCTCACTCTAACAATCTATAGATGTTCATTGTGTATGTAGGGTTGGATTTAGCTCTATATAGTTCTCTTAATTTGTATGTTATATAGGTATGAATGATCTCAAATGGTTTGAGAAATTACTCATCACTTCATTGAGTTAAACCCCATACCTTGCATGAACTCTGTCCTACTTTCATCTTGAAACTCACCTACATTGCTTAGCAAACCTATAGGTTTTATTTAGGGTAACCTGAGTGCATTCAAAGGATTTAGGACTCAATTAATATATTTTAAATCTCAATGAATATGTCTCATTATTTTTTATATCATAGAATATTTATCAATGTCTTGAGACTCATATATTTCACCAACACCACTATTCAAGGCAATCTTCTCAATAGGTGGTTATAGGTGCTATTAGGATAGTTTGACTATATTTGAAGGTTTTAAGTCTTCAAAGCAAATACTAAAACCTATCAATGACTCTGATACTACTCAAAAGTATAGAAATAATATTAAATTTTCCTAAGACACCATATATTTCTAAGCACACACTACTCTTTGCACATTCTCAAAGTGTGGTTGTAAGTATCCATTCAGTGGGTATTGTGCATTGAAATTGAAGGCACATCTCTTCTTCCTCAGTAATTAATTGAAATCAAAAATAAAATCATATAATTACCTCCTTTCATAGGTTTTCAATTTCAAGTTTTGGTGTATAATTCAATACAATTTATTACAATACATACCTATAGATTTGTAAACTTTTAGGTCTACATTCCTTATGCTTTAGACTTTGAAGAGGTGAAAGTTGGAGTTATTGATATTAAAACCACTTCCTTGATGTTTAATTTACTTACTCATGTGTCTAATAATATTATACACCCTTGGTTAATTCAAAATAAGACATCATTACACCGTTGTAGGCTACTCCAAGGAACACAATGACACTTGGAGAATAGTACATATAGTACCCAAATGATTAGAGAACCTTCATTTAAGGGAAAATATTCATAAACATGTTCAATCAAAACTTTAATGCCTATAAATCCTATACAAATTTTGAAACAATGGAGAATACTAACAATCACTTGCACCATCCAAAAGAGTGGCTTTTCTTTCCAAGAGACCTCCCACACATGCTAAGCTAGTGGGTGAACATGTAATATGGTTTTTCAGACCTTTGAGGACCTTTTAAAATTATTTTCGTGCAACTAAAGAGTCCACACTTGCATGGGGATTGAAAAAAAATTATCTAATGGGGATTTAAGTCTTTAAAAAGTAGTTTAGCTCCTTAGAAATTATTCATAAATCTAACAAAATCAATATAATAACTAAAGACACAAATTGGAAGCTCATAGGGTTACCGAACTATGTGTCAGGAACCTACAACAATAGATATGCTCTGATACCAACTGATAGGTGACCCCTTATCCAACGGAAGCACAATTGATTACTTTCTTATAAGCAATTAAACACGGAATTATACCAGAATGATTAAGTAACTAGAAACTTGAGACAGCAAAGAATTTGAGAGACAATACACACTCTTGTATTAGATATTACTAGAAGAAAATACAATAAGGAAGATGCCACTTCTTCCTCCACCTCAAAGGCTTGCCACACCTCAAGACATTCTTCCCTCTCTCTCTTGCTCAACACAACAACTCTATAGCTTGAGTTATTATCCCTCCTTAAAAGCTTCAACTGATCTCCTTGACCTTACACCTGTAGATCTCCTTGACCTTGCTTGCTTCAATGCTTTTACTTGCCTTCTTGGTAATTACAATACAAGCCTCATGGGTCTTTAAATAGAATCCCATGGTTACAAAAATAGAAATCTAACTACAATAATTAGACACGCAGCTCGTGAATATAATTAGTCATTTGACATGCAAACACTCACTTCACTTAACTGACTATTCGTCAACAGCAGTTTTGGAACACACAGGCGACCGACGCCAGTTCCTACTTGTCTGGTGCTACCGACGTTGGCCGACTGGCTGTCGATGTCGGTTGCCTTCTGCACTGGTAATGATCAATGTCGGTCATGCTGTCGATGCTGGTTCTTCTGAAACTCAACAACCTCTTCTTCGTGTCTGCAAATAGTTGAAGCTTTTAGCTCCACACCCTAACAATCTCCCACTTGGAGATAAATAGCTGCTATTGTACCTATACCTGTACACCATCTATTTTATTCCTTTGGCTCTGTATCCCTCTTCAAAGTCACTCTTGAAGACCAACCACCACGCAAACCTGTGATGCTAAACCTATCACTTATGCCAAAAGAATTTTGCTGCTCCCAAATTCTTCATGACATACTTCTGAACCAACTCTACCCTTAGCTCAGAAAACTCCCTGTATATGAAACCCTGCAACAAGTAACACAATACAATAACAAGATAATGTAGCTAATATTATCCAACCTAGTAAAGATAAAATACAATGGTCAAACCTCCATTGTTTGCAGCCTAATCAAGACCATATACCATAGCCTTCTATCTCACGTGTCCATTCACTCTCTTCTCTAATATGGGAATCCATCCCTCTATCCAGTGCTTTCTTCCAGTTGACAACTCTACCAACAAATACCTATTTGGTTCTTTTCCAAGGACTCACACTCCTCATCCATGCCAAGCTCCCACTATTTTTGGATTCTACCTGCATTGCTTCTTCTGTCTTCCTAGTTCTTGACTATCAGTAAGAAATATAAAGAAGGTGAACAATGAATATGAGGTTCACTTACCATTTCTGACCTCCATATGGGTGTTTGAGACTCCTTGACAGCTAACTGTCCACCCATCATCTATTCTAGTGACCGATCCCAGCCATCTCCTAGTCTGCTTCTGACTGATGTCGGTTCCTTGCACTGACCCTGACTGCCGATGTCATTTCCCTGGTAGACACTGGTGTCCCTCCTGCCGACATCAGTTATGATGACCGACGTCAAACTTCTCCTGCCCGACCTATCGACCTACTGGTCTGCACATGATTGATGTCGGTATCTGGCTGACTGACATCGGTCCCATGTGATCAACATCGGTGTCTGTGTGTTCCTGTAAGTGATGAAATTTTCATCCGTGAGCTCTTCTTGGATCAAACCTCTGTCCATGCTACCCTGCTTAGATTTATTCAGCCCTTGTGACTGATCTCTATCCTTCATCTCCTCCATAAACACCAAGGCTTCTTTGTTCCTATCAAAAGCATCAAATTTTCTTTTCCTGCAATGAACTCTATCTATGCTTTCTGAATCTAAACACATACCTTTTGATTCGAGAACGTCCATTCCCTTCTTATTCATGTGACCAAGCCTATTAAGCCACATCTTCAAATCTATAGCTAAAATAGATAAACCAAAAGTAGAATCAACAATACAAGTAGACAGATAAAGAGTATCTACTTTCTTACCTCTTGCTAGAACAAGTGCACCCTTGGTAACCTTCCAAGAATCTACTGTGAGGGTTATTGTGCATCCCTTATCACCCAACCTTCCTACAGAAATCAAACTTTGCTTCATAATTGGAACATGCATGACCTCTTTCAACACCCATGTGTTGTCAATCTGCAATCTCAGCTGCACTTTCCCTTTGCCAACTATCTGACAAGGTGTACCATCCCCTAAATAGAGCACTCCAAAGTCTCCCTGTTCATACTCATGAAACAAATCTCTGTTTGGGGATGCATGAAAAGATGAACCAGAATCTAAAATCCATGATCCTACCTGACTATCCAAAGAAAGTATGAGAGCATCCTGTACCACAATATTTGCATCCTTTGCTTTTTCAATACCTACATGTTGATTCTCTTTATCTCTCAACCAACACTCCTTCTTTGTATGTCCTTTCTTTCCACAAAACCAGCAGGTAACACCTTTGGATTCGGATCTCCTTCTCGACCTTGATTTCCCTTGCTCAACCTTCTCCCTTTGCCTTCCCCTACTTTCTACACTTAGAGCATTCCCTGATGATTCACCTGTGCTTCTCCTGTGTATTTCCTCATTCAAGATCACACTCACAACATCATCAACTTTTAAGATTTTAGAAGCAGATGCAGAATTACTTACTGCCATAACCAAACTGTCCCAACTTTCAGGCAAAGAACATAAAATCAAGAGAGCCTTTACCTCATCATCAAAAACAATATTGACTAAAGCTAATTGGTTTACCAAACCATGGAAATCACTGAGATGAGTATGTACCGATCCACTTTCCTACATTTGCAAAGTAAATAGCTGCTTCATAAGATATACCTTATTAGAAGCCGAGGGATTTTCGTATAAATTTGCCAAGGACTTTATCAACTCTTCCGTTGTCTTGCACTGTGATAAGCTGGAAATCACAGACGATGCAAGGCTCAACCTTATGGAACCGAGAGCCTTTCGATCAAGAACACTCCATTCTTCATCCTTCATATCTGTGAGCTTGCATGCAACCCCACCCAACGGTAAGTACAGATCCTTCTAATACAAATAATCCTCAATCTGCATCCTCCAGTGTTGATAATTCTTGCTGTTGAACTTCTCCATTCGTAGCTTACTTTCTTTTGCCATTGCTGAACTCCCACTCAATCAGAAAACCCTGTGAATGACCTGTAATCAAGAAATTAACCTGCTTCCTGCAAACCATAGCTCTGATACCAACTGTCAGGAACCTACAATAATAGACATGCTCTGATACCAACTGATAGGTGACCCCTTATCCAACGAAAGCACAATTGATTACTTTCTTATAAGCAATTAAACATGGAATTATACCAGAATGATTAAGTAACTAGAAACTTGAGACAACAAAGAATTTGAGAGACAATACACACTCTTGTATTAGATATTAGTAGAAGAAAATACAATAAGGAAGATGCCACTTCTTCCTCCACCTCAAAGGCTTGCCACACCTCAAGACCTTCCTCCCTCTCTCTCTTGCTCAACACAACAACTCTATAGCCTGAGTTATTATCCCTTCTTGAAAGCTTCAGCTGATCTCCTTAACCTTACACCTGTAGATCTCCTTGACCTTGCTTGCTTCAATGCTTTTACTTGCCTTCTTGGTAATTATAATACAAGCCTCATGGGTCTTTAAATAGAATCCCATGGTTACAAAAATAGAAATCTAACTACAATAATTAGACACGCAGCTCGTGACTATAATTAGTCATTTGACATGCAAACACTCGCTTCACTTAACTGACTATTTTCTGGAACACATAGGCAACCGACGCCAGTTCCTGCTTGTTTGGTGCTATCGACGTTGGCTGACTGGCTGCCGATGCCAGTTGCCTTCTACACTGGTAATGACTGATGTCGGTCATGCTGTCGATGCTGGTTCTTCTAAAACTCAACAACCTCTTCTTTGTGTCTGCAAATAGTTGAAGCTTTTAGCTCCACACCCTAACACTATGGATAGAATCTTATCCCCCAACTCCACTTGTATGGCTTGTACCATGCATTTGAAAATAACCTCATGAGCTTGTGAAGGGAGTGATGGGGAAAAGAGAGTTTTCTAAAACTAATGGACTTTAAACCTGATCCCAAAATGGAATATGACCTATAGAAGATGAAAGGATGTTCTAAAACTTTTTTTCTTTCAAGTTATCTCAACATATCCGTACAAGTCTCTTAACTCCTCTCTTTGGTGTTGAAACTCAAGATTCTAAATTTTATTTGACTTGCTGACAAGTGTGGCAATTATGTAAATTATCCAAGGTCCTTTGAATGTGTCTCTTATGGATTTATCACTTAGGGAACTTTGACATACATGGAAATTAGCTAAAATCACCTATTTTCTTCATTAAGCTTACATTAAAGTCTACAAATCAACCTTAAAATTTATAAATCAACATGAAATGATTATATAAGATTATTAAGGCATGAAATTACCATGAAGGAAACCTAAAGACTTATGACACTACTTGAACAAGTTTCATGACTTGGCTATACCACTATATGACCAAAATAAGGTATTACTTTAATTTCTCCAAATTTACCTTAAAAAATGCTAATAAGGTGTTATGAAGAATTTTAGAGAGCTATATAAGGCATGACAAGACCTTGAACTAGGTTATCAAGACATGAACAAAATGTTTCACCTATAGGGGTTGACATTTTGACCTTGGGGGTTAAAATTGGTCAACACTAACAAAGGCAATAATGACTCTAAGATGTGGGTTACCTAATCTTGGGTAAGAACTCTAGGATTTTTAATGAGGCTAGCTCCTTTGATGGATCAATTAGCTCATTTACACTAAAACCTACTAATTACTTGGGTGAAAATGGAGAGAAAGATAATTGAAAGGGAAATCTATATTATTGTTGGTGATGCACCTAAATTGATTACTCATCCACTTTATTTGAATTTCTAATAACACTAATGAGACAAGTAAGAGATTGAATCTAAAACTCTAAATGTTTGTTATGCATCAATATTTCATGCAGAGGTTCACCAAGTGATAAAAAATTGAGGGAAGTGATGGAAAGGCCTGATTCAAGGCACTGACCAGTCAATGTATCCACTTGCTAGCTTCAATTAAATGACATTAAACACTAAACATGACTTGCATAACATGATAAACTAGTAGCTAGGTGAGATCATAAATTGACAATGGAGAGATTTTTACCACATATAAATCAAACTAACATTAACAGACTATACCAAAATAATGGAATCTGAAGCAATCATCTATTTATCTCAAGAGTTTACAAATATCAATCTTGGTAGAGTCTAGTCATGCCCAAGAGAGGGATCCTTTTCAAGGCCTAAAAGCCTATATTTATAGTAGAATATGATGAGAGAGATGGGGATCATGCATAGAAGGATGGAGAAGGGAGCATAATGACAAAGATTTCCAATCACCCAACATTGATTCAGTTAGAAAAGATCATAATGCCTAAGATTAATTTTGGAAGGCAGCCATAACAACTATATCAATCTCTTTCAATCTATTTTTGGCCTGTATTGATGCTCCTTATGCTTACAACAACAGGTTCAATTTAGTTAAAATATAAATTTTGACATCAAAATAATTAAAATAGCTATATCAATCTATTGTGATCTTATTCTGACATGGATTGATCCCTTTTAGTTCATCTTTGGCATGTAAGAGTGAAGAAAAGGGTCATAATCATGCTTCTATCTTTGGTGATGAACCTATCAAAACTAACGTGTCTACCTCTATGGTAACCCATTAAAATATTTGATCTAGTTTAAACTCAACTATAATTGACCTTTACTTGAAAACTCCCAACTTTTATTTTTAATCTTGACAATCGATCTTGATTTGCTCAATGAACACATGCATTGATATTTGTTTTGCTTCATCAAATGCATATCATCTATCCTTTATGCTTGACTTACGTGCACACCATTCATTTACCCAATAGTTACTATGGTCATGACACTTAGTAACTATGCATTTATCTTCAATATTCATTGAATCATTGACCTTTTTCTCTTTATTGATTTGCTTTGGCACTATGGATTATGTACCATTGATCAGCTTAGACCCACTAGCTTTGTCAGTTATTGTGCACCATTAGATCTTTGTGTGGAAACCCAATATCTAGCCACTTGTTCATCCTTAGGATACACTAACCTTTTGATTGTGAGATCATCATTGATATTTAATAGATGATTTAATGCACTCCATTAGATCTTCCAAACCCACTGACATCACTGATCATCTGCTCATTGTTAGATCTTGACCCAGAATTCCAAAATTTAGACAATTATCAAATATATATTCACTATTTTGAATCCAAATGGCTATTTCACAAGGCCTAAACTTGACATCCCCATGTACATCTTACTTGTTAAGGATTTTTTAAATCCAAATGGCTAATTACTATAACTTTAACTTGATGTCCCCAGACACATTTCATTCTACTTCAATTTTGAGGACTTAGATATTGAGATAGATAACTCATCAAGACATGAAATTTTTTGAGAAAATTGAAGGCATGATAAACACCATGTCCATTCAAATCTTTGACCCTAGTTAAACTTTCAATTTAATCTATCAAATGTGTAACCAAATTGATCTATCCATTTCTTCATGACATTTGATGATAGTCTGATCTATCTTCTTCACTTACTCAAGTCATTTGATCATTTGGTCAATCAGGAACTATGCTCAACTAATCTATCCAGACATAAGCTTTTTATGTGGGTCAAATTTGGCCAACATCTTTGGCACCTCAAAGGGAATCATGCCTACTATTCTTGAGAACTAGACCACTTACATGACCTTTGGACTCATGAATAATGACAAATTTGATCCATGACTGTAAACAACCCCCCTGACTTGAGAAAAGGAAACTCCCACCAAAGTAAGAAAAGAAACACAAAAAATAGGGAACTAACTAAACGAAGCAAAATCAAAGAAACAAATGTGCTAGGGTAGCACTTGGAGGAAAAAAAACAAATAAACTATGTACAAGAACTCAACCTCTTAGTAACAATGTTTTAGGTGTATCCCATTAATTGGGATAGGAAGCTCCTCACCATCTATCCTTGCAAGTTAGAAGGCATTATGGGATTTTTAGCTAGAGATTATGTATGGACCACTCCAAAGAGATTAAAACTTCATATGCCTTCTTCGCTTAGCTCTATCCTCATCCCACTTGAGGACCAAATCTCCTCCTTTGAAACTTCATGAAGAAGCTCCTTTTTCAAAGTCTCTCTTCACTTTTGCTTAATGGATTTCCATGGATAGCATGGAATAATGTCTTGTCTCTTCTATCTCCATAATCTCAACATACCTAATCTCCATTGGTTCATTCTCTAATAAATCAAGTTAATGAATCAATTCTAGGGTAGGAAATTTAAGAGAAATAGGCATTCTTGCTTCTTTACCATATACCAGATTATAGGGAGAGTTGGATATTTACCTCTTGTAGGTGATCCTACCAGCCTATAGAGCAAACTTTAATTTGAGATGCCATGACCTTTGATTATCTTTAATTATTATTTTTATGATCTTCAATAGGTTCTTATTTGTTGACTCAATAATACCATTGCCTTATAGGTAGTAATTTGATGAAATACTAAGAAATATGCTATGTTTAACTAGCCATTGGCTAATTTAGACCCCATAAAGGCCATAACATTGTTAGAAATAATGGTTGAAGGGAATCCAAATGTAGTAATCAAACCTTCATAGAAATCTAAAACATTGGACTCATTTGCTTCTTTCAATGCCATTACTTCTATCCATCTAGTGAAGTGATTTGTAGTAGTTAGTATCCATTTATGACCTAAGCTTGAAGGAGGATTAATGAGGCCAGTAAAGTCCAATCCCCATTGGAAAAAGGGCTGATCCACCATAATTGGTTGGAGAGCTAAGGCTGAAAATTTTACTTTTCTTACAAACATAACATACTTTTTGCATTTCCTAACCCACACATGACAATCACCAAATATACTTGGCCAATAATACCCACCTCTCATGATCTTGTGGGATATATTCCTTGATGAGTAATGCCCTCCACCATGTCCATCATGGAGCTCTTCAAGTTGCCTTTTTATTTGATGTGGTTCAATGCATCTTAACAACATACCATTGATATATTTCTTAAACAAAACACCATTAACAAGAAGGAATGGAATTGATTATAATATAAAATATCTTATTTTTAAAGGAGTTGGATGAGAGGGATAAATACCATCCTACATATATCTTACCAAATCATAAAACTAGCTGGAAGGTGAAGTATGATCAACTACAATTTCTTCATCAATTGACACCATAACCACCTCATTGGCTTCTTATAAGTCTTAGGTTAGATGCTCACAAAGTCCTTTGCCTTTAATCAACTTTGTGACCTTGATCTCGACATCATACTCCATAAACTATGTTATCCAACTAGTTCTTTTCTCATTTGTCTTTGTTTAAGAGAAACTCCTTGATACTTGGATGGGCAACCATTAAGTGTATCTTATTGTTAGACAATAAGTATCTGAAATTCTTGAGAGACATTATAATAGAAAATAAATGATTTTCAACAAAAGAGTACCTTATTTCATACTCCTCCAAGCCTTGATTGAAAAAAGCTATTGGATGATCCAAAGTCTCATGATTCTACTGTATAAGAATGCTTAAAATGGTGTCAATATTAGCATAGGTGTACAAAATGAAGTCCTTTGTGAAATCCAAGTTCATGAGCATGGGAGAACTAGCCATGGATTTATTAATTCCCTCAAAAATCTTTATTCCTTCCTTGGAATAACTACAAAACTGATTCTTATTTAGCATGGTTGTAAGTGGCTTAGCTAAAGTGGCAAAATTTGAGATGTATCTTTTGATAAAATTGATCTCCCCCAAGAAACTTTGCAAAGCTCTTTTATGCTTGGGCAAGGAAAGTGCAAGAATTGAAGCTATCCTTTTAGGATCTTTTCTTAAACCATGCTTTGAATTATATGTCCAAGAATCTTACCTTCATGAAATGAAAAGACACACTTTTTGGGATTTAGGGATACCCCAAATTGTCTACACCTTTCAAACAATTGCTCAAGGTGAACCATGTGCTCACTTGCATTTCTTTGAAAACACTATTATATCATCCAAATAGACCAGCACAAACTTGTTAAGAAGGCCTTAGAATACCATAGCCATGGCTCTCTAATATTTTTCTCCAACATTAGATAAACCAAAGGGCATCTTTTTATTTGTGAATTTCCCCCACTTTATGGTGAAGGATATTTTGAATTAGTCCTCATTCTTGACCAAAATCTGATTGTAACCACTATAGCCATCCAACAAGGAGAACCTTTCTAAACCTCTAACTAACTATAATTTTTTTTCTATAGATGGCAATGGATAGTGGTCTTTAAAGAAAGATTTTTTTAAGTTATGAAAGTTAACACATAGTCTAATTTCACCATTATTTTTATGTATTTGAACAAGGTTTGCCACCCAAGTGGAGTGCTTGATTGGAAATATAATAGATGACTTAATGAGCTTATGAATCTCGACTCTCATCAAAGTCTCAAGCTTAGGATTAATATACCTTTGTCTTTGTCTTACTGGCTTAGTTTCATCTTCTAGCTCAATGGTGTGCTGAGCTAGACTTGGGCCAAATCCCTCGAGATCACTATATTGTCATGCAAATACGTTAGCAAAACTTGCACATAACTCAATAAAAGCTTCCTTTTCTAAATAAGTGCATATTTTACCCAAATTTAAGCTCTTAATAGGTGCAACTTCCACATTAGAATAATATTATTTTTTTGTTGACAAGATGACTTTTTCTTCCTCAGCTCATCATCACCACTGAATATGTTCTCAAGTGTGACCAATCCCTTAGACAACTTATTTATTTTTATTTGCACAATCTGATCACCATATTTTTGTAAGTACTTTGACAAATTTCTTGAGGAAAACTTAGCCTCTTCTTACATAAACCTAACAATAATATTATCATCTTCAAACACTTGCCAATTATCATTATTCTCTATAATAGAAGGCCTTATAACCACCTTAATATGTGATTATATTTTTTCATTTCTTACACCATGTAGGATACTAAATTGTACCCCAATGGTAGCCAACTTGTCTGCATGTTTATTCTCATCTCTTGGTATTACCTAAATGTTGAAGGCTTGAAATTATTCAAGTAAGTCCCATACCTTATGATTATAAAATTTAAGCAATGGGATTTTCCATACATTAATACCTCTGACTTGGTGAACTAAATTTCACTTTCACCAAAGACTTATAAGGCATTGATTTTTATCTTCCTAGCCCATTGCAAACCATGAAATAGTGCTTCCTTCATATTCAACAACATTATTTAAACAAACAAATTGAAACTCAATAAATAAGAAACACCTTTGATTTTATATATAAATAAACATGATTCTAGCCTTGGTACCATGCTTATTTATTGATCCATCAAAGTATAATTGTCAAATACCATCAATAGACTCATCATCTTTCATCAAAGCTGGAATTAGTGCATCTTTCTCATGGAGGAAATAAACACTAAGTAATTATTATTCAATTAGTTTATAAGGACAATATTTATGTGAAATAGAGGCCCACTCATCAAGGAACAAATTTTGAATACAATCTAAAGGTGATTCAGTCTCCTTTACACTAGTTTCTAGCAACTCATCTGAGATGACATAATTAGTGTTTACAGTACTTGGTATACATGGCTCCAAATGGAAATGTAAAATAGGTTTAGAATATATTGTTAACTTAGTAGCATACCTATTTATAATCATAAAATATGTCCAATTATCTAATAAATATCATCTAATCTTTAAGGTAAAGTCCTTTGATAGACACATGGCAAAGTAGGGAGGTAAGTCCACTATAACTACATCTTTATTGAATGGTAACATTGGGACACGCATGTAATGTTAATTTCATATCTTTGATAATGCCCACTATATTTTTTGGTGATTCATATATGTTAGGTTGTGGAGCTAAAAGCTTCACTAGGATGTAAACAGGAGAAGTCACAGAGCTTGTGAAGGTTGCAGAGAGTTGCAGAATCAGTTGCAGGGCAACCGACATTAGTCTGATCAGCCGATGTCAGTCAGATAGCAGTGAAGAACCAACCAGTGTTGGTTACCAGTCGCCCAACATCGGTCATGGAGGAGCCGATGGCGATAGCCTATGTGTGAACATGCAGTTTGCATGTTGATTCCAGAGAGTCTATTTTTGGACTGCTAGTTTGCATGTTAGAGGCTAGTCATAGTCTTGAGTTACACATCTAATTATTGTAATTAAGATAGTCTAATTATTGTAAGCATGAGATCTATATATAGACTCATGGGCTGTATTTTAAAACTTGTATCTAGAGAGTAAGAGAGCAATAAGCTCCTTCTGAGAGAAGAGAGCAATGGTGTGTTCCTCCTAGTGCCATAGTACCAAGGTGGGTACTGGTTTGGAGAATCAGCAGGGTTCTTCATATTTGTATGATCTTAGTCAGCAGATGAGCACGGCTTCTTTTAGAGATCTACAATGGTGAGTAAGGTCTAGTGATTTGCAGGTAGCAATAGAGAGTAGGAGATCTACTTAGAGTACGGTTGTGTACTTGACGTACTGACAGCGTGTTACTGACTAGTTGGAGAGGTAAACATCAATTTTGTATTGGAGTTGATTGTTGGGATCGAGAGAGAGAGGGAAGAAGGTCTTGAGGTGTGGCAAATCTTTGAGGTGGAGGAAGAAGTGGCATCTTCCTTATTGTATATTCTTCTAAGTGATTATTAATACAATTGTGTATTGTCTCTCAATTCCTATGTTGTTTCATATTTCTAGTTACCTATTGATTCTAGTTAAATTCTGTGTTTAGTTGCTAATATAAGAAGTAATCATATGTGCTCTATTGTTGGAGCAAGATCCTGACACATGGTATCAGAGCATGTTTATTATTCTAAGTTCCTAATAAGTGGTATCAGAGCTTTGGTTGTAGGTTTAAGAGTTGATACCAATAATTGGTATCAGAGCTTTTGGTTGGGTTAACTAACAGGTGGTTCAGATCTGGTAGTGTTTTTGATTACAGGTCACTCATAGGGGTTTCAGATTGAGTGGGAGTATAGCAATGGCAAAAGAAAGTAAGCTACGAATGGAAAAACTGAATAGCATGAATGGTCTGATTGATGGAAAGAAAGAGCACGTAAAAGGAGATTGTTGGTCGGTAGAAGATTAGCGTGTAGAAGTAGATGTTGCAAGGGTCATTGCACAGGTTACTCTGGATAAAGTAGAATCTTTGTTTACAGATTCTTTTACCTCTTTCCATGTAGCCTGAAATAGAGCATCTTTTCATGGGTATGTCTTTGGAGACTTTGGAGAGATTTATTTATGGGTTGGAGAGCCTTGTTAAATTATTGATGAAGGGGAAGTGAAGCTGAAATTGCAGGCAGATAACACATAGGTGGTGAAGGAAGTCATGCAGGTACCAGTCTTGGAGATGAGTCTAATTTCTTCAAGAAATTTGGGTGATGGGAGATGCACTGTAACTCTCACAGTGGATACACTTGAATTAGATGGTGGTAAGAAAGTAGGTATCCTTTATCTATCTACTTATATTACTGATTCACCTTTTGTTTTAGAGATGTGGCTTCATGGGCTTGGTCACATATGTAGGAGGGGAATGCAGGTTCTCAAGTGAAAGACAAATGTTTTTAACAAGCTAAAGAACTGGAAAGCCTCAGTGTTCATGGAGGAGATGACAGACAGAGATCAGGTGAGGGAATTGAATTATTCTGAGCAGGGCTATGTTGATTTGAATAGGATTTTGATCCATGGAGAGCTCATGGGTAAAAATTTATCACTCATAGATGAACACAGGTACCAACGTTAGTCATATAGTAACTGATGTCGATAGAGGGAAGATCGACATCGGTCATGAAGGAACTGACATCGGTAGGAAGGGATACTAGCATTGGCTAGGGAGACGATGTTGATAGTCAGGGTCAGTTCAGGGAACTGACATCGGTCAGGAGCAGACTGGGAGATGGCTGAGATCAGTCACTAGAATAGATATTGGGTGGATATCAAGCTGTCAACAAGTCTCAAACACTCATATCGAGGTTAGAAAGGGTAAGTGAACCTCATATTCATTGTTCACCTTCTTTATATTGCTTATTAATGGTCAAGAACCAGGAAGATGGAAGAGGTAATGCAGGTAGAATCTAGATATAGTGGGAGCTTGGCATGGATGAGGAGTGTGAGTCCTTGGAGAAGAACCAAATAGGTATTTATTGGTAGAGTTGTCAGCTGGAAGTAAGCACTGAGAGATGGAATGGATTCCCAAGTAAAGAAGAGAGTGGATGGATACGTGAGATGGAAGGCCAAGGTATATGGTCTTGAGGAAGCTGCAGGAATAGAGCTGATAGGTGGTACCAGGGAGATGACAAAATAGAGCTTTTGTCAATGTCAGTATAATTATTATGTTTATCTTACCAGGTGGATGATGGTCACAACATTATCTTGTTACTGTATGTGGAGGATGAGCTTGGAGCAGGTTTGTACATACAAGTTTTTTGCTGAGCTAAAGGTAAGGTTAGTTCAGAGGTATGTCAGGAAGAATTTGGAGTAGTGAAATTCTTTGGCATAAGAGACATGGAGATTTTATCTCCTATGGGAGCTGATGTGAAGATGTTGGTGGGGTTCATGATGCAAGATGCAGAATCAGAAAGCACACTAAGGGTTGGACAGTTCAAGTTGAGCTTAGAATAGGGTTCAAAATCACATGAGGTCTAGAGTAGACCTAAGTTTTCCCAAGCAGTGGGAGTTGTCAGAAAGTATGGAGCTAATTCAGGGAAGGAGTATTGGAGGGCAGTTAAGTGGATTCTCAGGTATCTAAGAGGGATCAGCAGTAGGGATTCCTTTTATGCAGGGTCAAGGTCTTCACTACATGGATATGTAGGTTCAGATGTGGCAGGTTACTTGAATGACAGGTATAGCATCACAGGTTGTGTGGTGGTTGGTCTTCAGGATTGATCTTGAAGAGGGATACAAGCCAAGAAATAATTTAGATGATGTACATGTATAGGTATAGGTGCAGCTATTTATCTCCAAGTGGGAGATTGTTAGGTTGTGGAGCTAAAAGCTTCACCAAGATATGAATAGGAGAAGTCACGGAGCTTGTGAAGGTTGTGGAGAGTTGTAGAATCACTTACAGGGCAACTGACATTGGTTTGATTAGCCGATGTCGGTCAGATAGCAATGAAGAACCAACCAACATCGATTACCAATCGGTCGACATCAGTCATGGAGAAGCTGATGTCGGCAGCCTATGTGTGAACATGCAGTTTGCATGTTGATTTCGGAGAGTCTATTTTTGGACTGCTAGTTTGCATGTTAGAGGCTAGTCATAGTCTTGAGTTGCACGTCTAATTATTGTAATTAAGATAGTCTAATTATTGTAAGCATGAGATCTATATATGGACTCATAAGATGTATTGTAAAACTTGTAGCTAGAGAGTAAGAGAGCAATAAGCTCCTTCTGAGAGAAGAGAGCAATGGTGTGTTCCTCCTAGTGCCATAGTACTAAGGTGGGTACTGGTTTGGAGAATCAGCAGGGTTCTTCATATTTGTATGATCTTAGTTAGCAGATGAGCATGGCTTCTTTTGGAGATCTACAATGGTGAGTAAGGTCTAGTGATTTTCAGGTAGCAGTAGAGAGTAGGATATCTACTTGGAGTATGGTTGTGTACTTGATGTACTGACAGCATGTTATTGACTAGTTGGAGAGGTGAACATCAATTCTGTATTGGAGTTGATTGTTGGGATCGAGAGAGAGAGGGAAGAAGGTCTTGAGGTGTGGTGAACCTTTGAGGTGGAGGAAGAAGTGGCATCTTCCTTATTGTATATTCTTCTGAGTGATTATTAATACAATTGTGTATTGTCTCTCAATTCTTGTGTTGTTTCATATTTCTAGTTACCTATTGATTCTGGTTAAATTTCATGTTTAGTTGCTAATACAAGAAGTAATCATATGTGATCTATTGTTGGAGCAAGATCCTGACACATGGTATCAGAGCATGTTTATTGTTCTAGGTTCCTGACAATATAGTTTCAACACACCCTTAGTATTTTGCTCATAGACAAGACCAAGCTTATTTGTAATTTGCTTAGGCATGAAGTGTTACTGACTCCACTATCTACCATATAATTATGAACTAAATAGTCACCAAATATAAAAGAGAGGTATAAGGGAGGATTTTTACTTTAATTTACCTCAAATTTATTCCCCTTTACCATCTTATGTACCGGCTATACTTGATGCTTCATTGGCTAGTCTAAATTAGTCAAGATAACACCTTATTTCTCAACTAGTTCTAGAGACACCTTGAGAGCTGAAAGCTCTTGGATGAGAATATATTTTTATCCTAGGATATAAAGGGAATATAAAATGATAATTATGACATTAATTTTTTTCATTTTATCCACTATGCTTAATGAATATCCAATAATCTTTGGCTGCACCTTTTGAACCACTGGTTGTTCATGGACCATAAGTATTTGAGGGGCCTTCCTTGCCTCTAAATTCTAATTTTTTTGTGTTATAGGGGAAGAAATATGATCTTTGGTACTCTTGGAAATAATATTAAGAGTACTTGAATCATTATTCATATCTTGAACCTCATTAATAGATCTTCTTTTAGCTCTAGTTATAGCTATAACTTGACCATTTGAACTGCTAGTTTCACCACCATGATTGAAAGCAACATAATAATCCATTTACCAATTTAAATTAATGGCATTAGGATACACTTTAACTTGTTGAGCCTCTCATTAGGGTACCAAACTTATCTCCTGATACTAACCTCCTTTAAGATAAAATTCGTAGTGTTATTTGTGGCATAGTGATGTTTTATGATACTAAGGCTTGGTCCTGAGCATCATTAAGGTTGGAGGGATACCAAAATGAGTCATGCATAAAATTATTTTGATGTAGTTTTAGAATAATAAATTTTGATGTGGAAGGTACATTAGGATCAAGATATGCATATGGTTTAGCTAGAACTATGGTTCCTTGGGATTGGCAGGGTGGTTTATTTTATCTAAATCCTTGATAAGGAGGTCTTTGATCTATAAAATGTTGATAAGAAGTTTGATTTTGTTGTTGATAGGGCCTATTAATTTGATACTATTACCTCTTGAGTTGTACTATTTCATTTCCAAAATATTGAAACCAACCTTTTAGCTCACCAAGCTCATTGGCTTGAATAGAAGGGGACACAACTTGAGCTTGAGGAGGTAGAATAGGGGATAATGATGGAAACTAAGGAAATTGATAGGGTGGGATAGATTGAAACTCTAGGAATATATGCATTAGAGCAAGTTATTTCAATGAATTTCAACTTATATTTTGAGAAGGGAAGAAGAAGAAACTAAATATGGGTATGGTTGAAAAACTTGTTTGATTATGCACACATTAAATCAGATGATTATGGATAACTCTTATTTGGCTTGGGAGGATGAACTAAAAATGAGACAACACTTAAAGCAAATGATTGGTTAGATATATAGCTGGGTGGATTGCCTAACACTAGATAAATCCTAGAAGCAAGAGATTCTTTGAGGGATGTCAATCCACACTTTTTAAACAATTAACTTTATAAACAAAATGGAAAGTAATTAAATCGATAATCAAAAGGTACTGAAATTGAACACAAAAAATGCTTGCTAAAGAAATAGAGTAAAAATGACTAATATAGCAATAAGTATGTCAACACTAGTGCTAAATGGCTTGGGTCTATTTTAGAAAATCAGGCTGGGGTCTATGAATAGATAGGGACATAAAAAATTACATTTGGTTGGGGGTAAGAGGGTGAAAATAACTTGGTATTATTTTCCACCATAGGGACTATCGATGGTTAGGGTGATTGTTGATAGTTAAGGTGACTATCAGTGGTCAAGATGACCATCGACAATTGGAGAGTCCATTGGTGGTTAGGACAACCATCAGTGGTTACTATGTATAGGTTTGTGTTGGTAAATGGGTAATTGATGGGATGTAAAATTTGGATTCTAAGAGATGGGTTGGTGCTAAGATAATTAAAAAATGTAAATAAAGTAAATGAATATCAGAAAATAAATACTTATCTTGTAAAAGGTTGATCAGGTGAGTGTTTGAGGTGGTTGAATCATTGGTGGAGTATGATATGATTATAATAGAGTAACTATGCTTGGATATTCATGGAAGAATGGACAATAAGTAGGCTCTATAACATGATAGCTATATTTTTAGATTACTGATGATGATTGACCTATAACAAAGAAACTCTTGATTCACAAGATCTTGATAAAAATTATAGATGGATTTCACCTTCTTGCTCCTCTCTTTTTATAGTCAAGGAAGGAGAGGTGCAATAAGATGTTTACTAGGTCTTCTAATTATAACTCACTCATGCAATGGCTCACACATGGATTTAGAAAAGTAAGGTAAGTGGCTTGCATGTTATTATTTAAGAAGGTACACCTTGACCATTGATGGTCAGGGTGACCATCTGTAGTCATGCTAACCATCGATGATTGAGGGTCAAGGTAAAAAGTGGGTAAAAAGATAGGTCAAACTAACCATGATTGGTCTTGATTTGTCATCAAAAGGTCAAATTGATCGCAAGGGGGTCCCAAGATGGTCTAAGGAATTTAAACATTCAAAATCATGGTGTGTAGATTTCCAGTGTCTACATGTTACCCATTTTTTTATGCAACTTTGAATCAATAAGCTACAAAATAGAAATGGATTATTGGTCAAAGGTTTGGTTGCCCCAAGTATGGGAGGAGGTGTTCCCTCTCAAAATGAGAATCAATGAGGTAAAATAAAATTAGGTGTGGGTTTGATAAGGTAGATAAAGGTGATGACTAAGGTAAACATCATGAATGTGGTCATAGGTTAGGCATTGAAGTGCAAATAAGTGCACAAAGTATGATAAAAAGTGTGATATCTAAGATCACACATTGACTAGGTTACTATAGTTAGGTAAATTAGGGTTAGTACTAGAAAGACAAATGACAAGTAGAATACATGACCATATTTAGGAATGGTCACTGGGTATACTCATAAACATAATTTTCCTAAGTGACATCTATGTTTTAATGGGTATCCAAGGTAGGAAGTGCTGATGGGGAAAATACAAACTGGTCAAGTGTCATGGGTATCCGAGGTAGGAAGTGCTCTTAAGAAGATACAAGTTGGTCTGGGAGGCACTAGGTGGTGCAAATTAAAAAAATGGTCAACATGGAAATGTTATCACTATGGTCAAAGGACCAAGTAAAATTCATCACAAAACATATACTAGTTAGGTCAAAATGGACCAATGGTGAGGTGACAAGGTGGTCGAGTTAGGTGGAGAAGGTAGTCTCTATAGGTGGGTTATGTGATTTGGTTTTGCTAAAAAAAAAAGGTCTAATCTAGGTGAGTTTAAAAAGGTGAGCCTCATAACCATCAAGGGTTAGGGTGCTCAAGGGAAACCATCAGTGATCACCCTAACCATCGATGGTCAGGTTGTAAACCCTAAAAAGTCTAGTGGTCAAAAGTGAAGTTGAATGTTATTTAGCTCATTTTCAATTTTGAATACAAATATTTGGTAATTGGTGATTTAGGTAAGGAACCATTGATGGTGATTGCTTGAGAGGCATTAATTATTAGATGAGGTAGACCGAGGTGTACCAAGATAGGATATAAGGTGAGCATAGGTGAAGAAGAGGACAGGTGGGTCCATGACTTACTCCTCGATGATTGTTGAGAAATGAGGTAGGTGGTGCTCTTAAATTAGTAGATATAGTTATCAATTAGAAATTTACACTCAATTTAAAAGTGTAGGTGATTGGTGGGTAGGTAGGTACTAGGATCTAGTAGTGTTCTAGGAGACAGTGGTGCCCTTGGGGCATAACCATGACGTAGTTTAGATATATTTATATATTGCTTTATATCATTTTGATTCAGCCTACGAGCCACTATGGTGAGATGTATATTTTGAGAGGGAGAGACATGTATATATTTTGTATACATTATGATACTATTTGACTTATGAGTTATATATATGGTCATTGTTTATTTCTCATACTCATGGTCTATGAATTTATTTGATATTAATGCTTATGATGTGATGTTTATATTTTTTATGGATTATGTTTATGTTATGGATTCTAGACACTAATGTGGACTCACCTATCTAGGCATGAAATGGATTTTATTTATGGGTATGCTTCCTATTTTATTATAACATGATAAATTATGAGTATATGCTTTAGTATTTAGATTTAGACATGTGATGGAATGGTTGATTGTTTTATTGCTCATGGGTGCTATGATGCTATTATACTTGTTATGGTTATGATTATGTGTTTACTTATGACACATGTGCATATGTTTGTTTTTAATTTATAAGATAAAACACATGAGGTAAGTTAATTAATAACACTAAATGGGAGAATAAAGAATATAATCAAGAGACAAATGTCATAAAAAAACTACCAACTAGTCATGACATGATAAGAAGAGGGAAAGATGCTTCTTCTTTGACAAGGACAAAAAAAAAACCGAATTTAGATTGGGTTAATGAATATAAGCCCTTCTAAGGTTTCACATTAGCATTTATTAGTTTGTTAAAAAGGTGTCTTGACCACATAATGTTAAGTAATCTCAAAATCCCTTATATATAGTGTATAAAGGGGAGATGGATGAAAATGGAACCTTCTTATGAGACTAGCATGCCTCTTCTATAGGTTTTTGAAGAGCCAATATAAATAAGTCTATGCCATACAAGGTGTAGACAGATCAATGTGACATGTCTACTTGTGAAAGTTGATTGTGGCCTCAACCTTATTTTGCTACATGAGAGTTGATTATAGCTTTCAAGGTTAGTTTGATTTTGTGGTGATTTTGAAAATGTGTCTTTTGATTTGTTACTATATATGGGAAGCTGATCAATGTGGAAAGCTTCCAAGAAATTGCTATGATTTTGACAAATGCTCTACTTAGCCATCCTTTAAGGGAGTGGTCTAAGTTTATTTTCTTTGTTCAAGGATTTATGATAGCTATATTTTAAGGGAGAAGTCCACCTTATGTTTAGAAAATTTGAATTAATTTTTAATAGCCATCTTTTAAGGGAATAGTCTGCGTATGCTAGGAATGACTATGATTGCTATTGGTTTGGATTTTTCTTTTTTTCTTGTTTGAATTTTCTTGACATAGTGTTTTACTAAGTTTGGGAAACTATAGGTTTAATTTCCTAATTAGTAAAGGGGTCTAGATTAAGGGGAAAATCAATAAATAAATGTGCCTTAATTAACCTACTAATTTATTGAATCTAGAAGTGCTTAATTGATTTATAAAAATATCAAATAAGGGGATAGAGAGAAAAAATTAGCTAATTTTGGGCTAATATAGAGGATAAAGAGGCTATAAATTAATAATTTAGCTGGTCAGACTATCAAAAATAAGATCCAAAAGTTTATTTTCTACTTGGACAAGAGTGCTAGAAATGGGACACCTGAAGGTCTAGCACTATATTCCAAGT
This sequence comes from Torreya grandis, assembly GCA_037957365.1. Classification (NCBI taxonomy): domain Eukaryota; kingdom Viridiplantae; phylum Streptophyta; class Pinopsida; order Cupressales; family Taxaceae; genus Torreya; species Torreya grandis. The sequence continues at coordinate 1,911,926 of JARHVA010002196.1, forward strand.
TTTAACATTGTAGTCCTTAGTGTTTGAGTTTTTTAGGTTATGTTAATCTACTTTGGGAGACCATGTGCCTAAAATATTAAGTCTTGGTTGTTCAAAAATCTCTATGTGTAATTGATTTTGTCTTCAAGGATCCTAGTTCCTCTTCATGCTTGATAGGTGATCTCGAATCCAACTAGAAAAAGGGGTCAGTATTTAATATACAGTAAAAATCACACCCCATGTGTGGGCACATTGCCTACATATCAATATTTTGAGGAGGGATCAAGGCTAATGTAGTTCTCCTAATTTGAATGTGTCTTGAGCAATCCTATGTATGCAATGCAAGTGTATGCAAATTTGGGAAAGCTTAACATGAATCATGACTGGTACAAGAGATTGGATATGCTAGAAATAATAGTGGTTGGCTACATATAGAGAATAAGATTTGCTTGAGTGTGCTTTAGTATATTTCTAGATTGTGCCCCTTGAATGATTGCCAACCCTTCTAAATGACTTTTGAATGGGATTTTATAAGAAAACTAGTGATCTTAGGTTAAATGAACTTGCATTAGGCTAACAAAGGAAAAAATAAGGATTTGAGAAAATATGACCATTTAAGGCTATTATGGACTTGGACAACAACACTAGAAAGTGGACACCCTGAATCCCAACACTTTATTCTAACCTATGGCACTATTATTCAGGGGGAAAGGGACCCTGGGGGATAGATATATGCCTAAGAAAGGAGTATAAGACAGCAAGGGCTAAATCTAGAAGGTTTCAAATGACTATAAAATAGTGAAAACATGCCTAAGCAAGCTGCGTAAGTGAGTAGGAGAGACCTATGATTTGGGTGTCAAAAGTCATACTCAAGTAGTACAAGTTGAATTTTAGTATGACTACATTCCCCCCAACCCCCTTTATTCTAAGTATGTAGTAAAGTAAAATACTAGGATAAAGGAAAAAAGAGAAGTGTACTTGATCTTACCTATGATGCTAAACCCAAGAAGCTATGTGATGCTAGGTTGTGCTTAGTAAGAGCAAATTATACTACATAAGTTTGTTATGCTATTGGGTTATGCTGGGTAATGTTGGAAGTATGGTGAACTAAGATTTATATTGATGAATGAGATGAGTGCTCAATCCCCTAAAAGTTGGCTAAAAAAATCAAAGGTAGGCCCTTTGGCTCCATAATTTCCAACTATGTGAAGTTAATGAATCATGAGTGTGCTAATCAATGCCTGGACCATGTATCCAATCCCTCTAAATAGGTGGCTCAATAATACAAAGGTTAGCTAGAATTTTGGATCCATCATTGCCTCATGATGTGAATCTAAATGAGAAAAATACTGGTATAGATGGATGTCATATGAGATGGCTCATGGAGCCCCTGAATGTGTTGTGATCTGACAATGTTGGCATGGATAGCTGAATGTAAATTAGAAACTAGGCCACTATTGGCTACTTCAACATATGGAGATTGGAATTGTATAGAAGCCCATCCTAAAATTGGTATTAAGGCTTAGGAAGCCACTTAAAAACTTAGGAATATGAGAAGCAAACTTGTATGAAAGTTTACTTGAATGTGATGCCAACCACCTGTAGATGGAGTAAGGCACGTAACTACTGGGAATGTGTAATAAAATGCAATAAAATTAGAAATAGAGAAGGCTCATGTGCCATGCACATTTCCCCCAATAACTAGTGTTTGGAACATTGATTATAAACTAAAAGTTGTATCAACTACCATGTCTAAACTAAAAATGGAAACCCTCATGACATGCATGATACCACTTGTATTTGGATTCCCTGAGTGAAATAAGTGCTAGAAACTACTAATTTTTGGATTGAATTATACTAGCAAAACTATAACTGAACTCACCTCTCTACTCGATTCTAGAAAAACTAAATATTTTTCTATTTGGATAATAACACTAGAAACTAGACACTTTGGGGTCCAACGCTGTAGTCCCATTTTTGGTGATATTGTCTAGAGCCAAAACTAATGACTAATATAGATTCTCTACTATTTGCTTGGTCTATTTTTCCTATGCTGAGTTCTATATTCTAGACTGTACTATTCTAAAACTACTTTTTCAACTATTAGGAGCTCTAATCTTTGTGATAAAAACCTATTTATTGCCCCCTCTTTTGAGGGTAGGAATAAAGACCTTGTAATGACTATCTTCAAAATAAAAATCCCTACAAGTGTGTTAAGATGTGAAAACATTTGATATATCATTGATATATATTATCTCAAAATATAGCAAAAGTTATAGAGATTGTTAGATCCATAGGGGTATGCCTAGATAGATATAACAATGTGATAACATGTGCATAAGATTAAATTGGAATTCAAAATGTTAGTTTTTAGTTGTTAGTGGCATGGAGGGATGGAGAATGATTTCCATCATGGTATCCTAGAAGCAAGGGAAATGCATGATTGGAATCATGACATTACACACAAAGATAAGCAATCAAGTAATAAGCATACAAAGAAATAAGCAAGAAACATGAAAGGGTGGTCAAGGGGCAAAATAAGCACACAAGGCATGTTCAAATGCCACATACACACATAATGGGAACAAGAAAAAATTAGCACAAGAGCCATAAGCACATGAAAGGCACATATAAAGGACATTGGCCAGTGTCCAAAGGCACACACATATAGATAAGAACAAAAGATATTGCCAAATGTCCTAAAATATGAGTAGGAAGCAAATAAGAACTAGAAAATGCAAACGCATCTAGCTAATCAAAGTGAAAAGTAAAAACATGCAAAGCACTAAAAATATAAACATGCATCTAACTATGGAAATCAAGAAGCAAGAGTATACAAAATATGTAATATAAGACTAATGTATATGATATGAAATACAAAAGTGTGATATATGCTTATGGATGTCAATGTGATATCTATGTAAACAAGTAAGGAATGTACTAAAATAAGATGTATAGAGTGTATAGTGTAAAAATGACATAACCTAGATGGTGTAGTCATGTAGAGTGTGCCCCCAGTGGGTAGATGTATCGATATGTAGTTGGAATGTAGAAGTAAGATGCCCCCTCGATGGGTAGAGTGAAGCAATCAAGGATCTAGATGCATTGCATATACTCCAAGAAGATCAAGTGAAGCCTAGTAATATAGATAAATTAATGAACAATAACATAGAAAAATGTAATGTAAGTATACTATAATGGTTAGTAATGTAAAACATAAATGATGCATACAATTGACATGTTTTTATATTTTTGAAATATTATATTATTTTTACATTTTGAAATATTTGAGCTATATACAATCAAGTAGAGGAAACTATGTACAATTAAGTAGGAGATAATATGTAAAATCAATGCTAGAAAGAAATGATATTAATCGATGAGTCTCAGATGAGACTCCCTGTCATGGTGTCCTATATTGAAGAGTGAAATTGTGCATGATCATGAAGCATGATGGAAATGCTAAGATTGTGGCTCTATATGTTGTATGTGTTTTAAATGCTCTAAAATATTTGAAGTAGAAATTAACTATGGGGACCCTCTATAATTTTAAGAAGTAGATGTAGTTGTAGGGCTCCTTGGGACCCATATGAAATTAGGATAAACTCATTAAACATGTGCTCTATGTGTAGATGCATGAGATCTCAATGAAACTACTCTAGATGTGAATACTATAGCTAGAAGCTATCTAGAATCCTAAAGTTGTGGAGGTATATGAACCCTCTATACTGGTGATGGATAATGAATCTGTGTTTGACACTAAATTGGAGAAAAAACTAGTGGTAGAGCTAGAATATGTAATGGAACTAAAACTAGCTCTAAAACTAAAATTGACTCTAAAACTAGAAGTGGCAACTCATATGGAACTCTAGTAACTATGATAACCTGATTAACATGAATGAATTTCATGCATCAATATATTATAGATGGAATTGATTATAGTTTTTATATCCAAGATTTGCTAAGTAACATGTCAAAAATATCATGCTAAGAACTATAGTAAATGTGGTGGTCATGTGTGTAGGACCAACCTGTAGAGGAATGAGGATCTCACCCAATGTAGTCTGACTATTTCCACTAAAACCATAGATAACTATATTTGTTGGAGAAATATCTTGCTCTGTATAACCCAAGTCCTACAGTAGTGTTATAATCCACATGTTAACACTAGATCCATTATCAATTAGAATATTATGAATGGGATGACCATGAATAAAATCTATAATGAAGAGTGCATGATAATCTGTATCAACCTCAATAATCTCCTTCTCAAAAAAGGAGATGGAAGGCTAAACTAGAATGCAAAAATGAAAAGTACCAATCATGTGGCTCAATGGATGTGAATTGGCTATTAGTGCCCTATATTTAACTAGTGGAGGATTGCCTGATATGCATGATGTACACCTGATGTGTCCTATGTCTCTGACTTGACATGATATGAAAATGAAACTAAAAATATTTTGAGTGACTTATCCTATGTTGGTTTCCTAAGACTACTGCAACTATTTATAGTATGGCTTGGTGCCCTGTGATAGTCACAAAATGCATTTTAGTTATATCCCCATGGAAGAGGCTTTGATGGATCAATTTATCTGATATGAGGAAGATATATGATGTTACATTGTAATAAATACTATAGAACTCTGGCTAGAGGAACTGGTAGATTTGTAAAAGGTTATTGAGGAGGTGCTTATAAAGTGACTCTCTGTGAGGGCTCTAAAGTTACATTAACTATCTAATGAGTTGGTCCTTTATTGTCATTGAATTTGACCTTATATGGGGCTTTGGTGTTACTCTTATTAGTTGTATTTGGTGCACTTGTGTACTTAAGTTTGTCCATTGAAATGAGTTTGATTTCTCTTTCTTTTAAAGTGTGACACAATTTAGTGAAAGAAGAGAAATGTTTGAACATGATTGTCCCATGCAAAATTGGTAGAAGACTATGTTTTAAGAGGTCCTATAACTCTTGATTTGTGAGAAGGTTAGTAATCTTAGCGAATATTGTCTTGTATTTAAGAACATACTCGGTGAGAGGCTCATTTGATTTCAATTTTTGTTATGTAATTTAAGCATATGAAACCTTATCACTGATGTTGATACTGAAAAGTGCTAGGAACATGTCAACAAAAGGATTGAATACATTAATTGACTGAATTGGTAGACAATAAACACATTGTAATGCATAATCCTTGAGGCTCCTAAAAAATAATTTAGTTAATAGCCAATCATTTGGTACATAATCCAAACATGCTACATGAAAGGCTCTCAAATGTGTCTCTAGATCACCCTTGCCATCGTAAAAAGTGAGTTTACATTGTACAAATCTAGGTGGCAAGGGTGTAACAACTATATGTCATGCTAAAGGTGTATGTAATAGAGTGAAGGAGTCCAATGCCCAATAGATCTATTGGTACCTTACTCAAGATGTTTCACCTTGGATTGAAGAGATTGAATCTCTTACACAAGGGCAACCGCATCAGGAGATAGGGATATACTAGCTACAACTTGTGGCATAGAAGAAGGTTGGGCTGGTATAGGGGGTTGTTGTGACATAGTTGCCCCCATAGTCTCATGTGTAACTGGTGGCTCTGTATTTTAAGAAGACTCAACTTATTTGGCCTTTTTTAGTTCCATGATATATTTCAATATGTTAGCATGATCGTATGGCTACTCCCTGAGTCTTTCTCTAATTTTTTTTTAAATCAAATATTTGTTGATTACAACTTCATTGTCAACAATGGGTGGAAGTGGATCAGTAGTCTAATGTGATAGAACATGAGCATAAATATGTGTCTCATCATTATTATTCTCATATTTCTCATTATCAAAATCATGTTAATTGAAATTAGGGTAATCTGGATGTGCAAGATCTATAATAGGGACTTGAGTTGATTGCTTATCCATGTTATAAGAATGAGTTACAAGAATCTGGTTTGATTCAGGAGGGTTACCACTAAGTCTTACACTCCATCTTAAAGGAATAGATATAAGGAGTTTAAATGGAATAAGGAAAATAATTTGGAAAATAACAAAGTAGATTACATAAAAATAATCTAAACAATGAACTGGAATATGCATAAAAAGGATATCAAACTCTAAGTATATAAGGTGATAGATCAAAATGCAAAGTAGGGACTAGTATAAATAATAAGGGATTTTTAAAAAATATTATTTTAAAAATACTATAAACTTTTGAATTTGAAATTGATTTTCTGAGCTAAGTATGTAAGATAAAATTCGAAAAAATCATGAGAAATTTCTTGCTTGAATGGAACCGAGTAGATGCAACTAGGGCTTTGATTTTTTTTTAAAAAAAATTAATGTAATAATTTGAAAAATTTATTATAAATTTTTATAATTTATCTTTAAAAATTTATGAAAAATCTAAAAATATTTCTAAAATTAGCAATATATTTTTTCTAGTGGTTTGAAAGTGTTTGTATGCAAATAGGACCTAGTATGTACAAACTAGGGTTTTAGTGAATTATTGAAAATATTTCAATTAATTTGTAGTTTTATTATTTTTAAATTTAATAAAAATAAAAAAAATATTACAAAAAATAAAAAATAATTAGCCCTAGGGTTTCTAAGGTTTTTGTGCAAAAATTTGAAGTAAGTCAAGTTCACCAAATGTTTTATTGAATTTGGGAAACTATACATTTAATTTCCTAAATAGTAAAGTGCTTTGAATTAAGGGGAAAATTAGTAAATAAATGTGCCTTAATTAACCTTCTAATTTATTAAATATGGAAGTGCTTAATTGATTTCTAAAAATAGCAAACAAGGGGATAGAGATTAAAACTTAGTTGATTTTGGGCTAAGATAGAGGAGATAGAGGCTACAAATTGATGATCTGGCTAGGCAAACTATCAGAAACAAGATCTAGAACTTTTTTTTCTACCTAAATAGGAGTGCTATAAATGGGACACCTAGAGGTCTAGCACTGTAGTCCAAGTTTTGGCACTGTAGTCCTTAGTGTCGAAGCTTTTTGAGATTTCTGGGTTCTATTCATTTGCTCCAAGAGACCTTGTGCCTAAAATATGGAGTCTTAGTTGTTTGTGAAGCTCCATGTGCAATTTATTTTATCTTCAAGGATCCTAGTTTCTCTTCATGCTTGATAGGTAATCTCAAATCCAAATGGAAAAAGGGGTTAGTGTGTAATATGCATTGAATGTGTGATCACACCCTATGTGTGGGTATGCTACCTACATACCAATACTCTAAAGAGGGATCAAGGCCAATGTAGTTCTCCCAATTTGAATGTGTATTATGTAATACTATGTATGCAATAAAAGTGTATGCAAATTTGGTCCAAGATTGAGATGATTTATGATTAGTGTAGGAGCTTGGATAGGTTGAAAATAATAGTGATTGGTTGTATGCAAATAATAAGAAGAGTTGCTTGAGTGTGCTTTAGTATATTTCTAGCTTGTGTGTTTTTAATGATTTCCAACCCTTATAAATCACCTTTGAATGGGATTTTATAGGGAGATTAGTGATCTTAGGTTAGATTAAATTGCATTAGGTTGACAAGGGAAAAGATAAGGATTTAAGAAAATCTGACCATTTGAGAATATTGTGGACTTGGATAACATCATTGAAAAGTGGACACCCTATGTCCCAACACTATATTCCAACCTATAGTACTATTTTACAAGAGGAAAAGAACCCTGGGGGATAGATCTGTGCTTGGGAGAGGAGTTCAGGATAGTAGGGGCTGAATCTAGAAGGTTTCATATGACTGGGAAATAGTGAAAACATACTTAAGCAGGTTGTGTAAGTGAGTAGGAGAGACCTATGGTTTGGGTATCACAAGTCATGCTTAAATTATACAAATTGCATTTTATTATGAATACACATACACATGCTTATATAGGCTTAAGGGTTCACCTTTATGAAGGCAAAAATAAAAGCACAAAAAGGTCGATTAGGTGTATAGAAGCTTGGGTGACAATGATCATGGGAATATATCTTAAGGGAGGGGAAGAAAGTACCATGAGAATCATGACATGGATAGAGCCATGGTACCCATTATTCAAGATTAGGCTATTACTATGATGGAAAATCATATGATTCAATTTTAATCATTTGCCCCTAAAATAGGGAGATGAATGTGGTTAAAAGCAAGGGATGAGATTAAGTTAAAAAAAAGGTGAACTTGATCCTTCTTAACAAAAGAATGGATGAAAATGTGAAGCATTGAGGAGCTTAGGTTATAGGTTACATTTAAGAGAAGATAATGGTAAGCTCTTGATCCATACTTGTGGGTTATAATATAGGGTTCAAGCCAATTGAATGCAATCTTGCTCTGCTTACTTTTCTCCATATTAGTGACATGTTGATTTTCCTTTAGGATGAGGTCTCCATTGTTGAATTATCCCACTCTATGGTGTTTTTTATAGGCACACTTGATGTTATATTGATAGACATGAAGATAGGTAAGAGAGTCTAAGTGATCCTCATCAATTATCTCCAGTTGGACTAAGTGGTGTTGATGATAATCATCCTCATAAATGATATCTTATAAAGATATGAAAAGAGAAGGTATTTGACTTCAAGAGGCAATACTACCTCTCCTTAAAACACAAGAAAAAGGGGTAGCACCCATAGGGGTTCTAATGCTAGTATGATATGCCCATAATGTGAAGGGGATGTACAAATTCCAATCTTGACTAGATGCATTGACCATTTTAGTTAGCATGTTGTTAAGAGTTTTTTTAGAGGCTTTTGCTTATCCATTCACTTGAGGGAATAGGGCAAGAATAAACTTAACTTAATCCTGAATGTGTCACAAAGACCTTGGACTTGCTTGTTCTTAAAATATTTACCTTTATTGGTGATAATATTGTGAGGATCATCAAAGTGGCAAATGACGTGATGGTAGATAAAGTCAATAATATTCTCCACTTTGGTCAATACTAGAGGAATAATCTCTACCCATTTGGTAAAATACTTGGTTTTAGTGATGATATAATGGTATCACTGTGAAGAATGGGGATTATTTTCACTAATAAGTTCTAGACCCCATTGTGAGAAGGGCCAAAAATTAGTGGAAATATGAAGACTATGGCTAGGTGCATGATGTAAATTGGCATGTTGTTGACACTTAACACACATTTTCACATAATAATAATAGTCTTAGTTAAGGGTAGGCCAGTAATATCCAAGGTGAAGGATGTTTTAAACTATAATGAGGCCACTGAAGTGTCCCTCATAGATCCCATAATGCATTTCCTTGATAGCGTGAGAGGCTTTGTGACTATGTAGATAATGGAAGAAGATATGATCAAAGTCGCATTTATAAATAATTCCTCACATAATGGTATACTCTGAGGTACTTTGGATAAATTCTCTTTGAAAATTCTTAGAAAGCCTAAAAGGAATGATGGAAAGGTTGAGATAATTGAAGGTCTGCTAATACCAAGGTCAAGTTGGGTCTCTTCCACATTAAAAATGATGGGAGAGTCTATTTTTACATAAGAAGGTTGGGTAAGTCTATGGATAATGATAAATAACTTAGATTTTGAGGGTATAGATAGGATCTAAAATTTGAGTGAAGCTATGGTATCGACAAACTTATTGGTAGATTGTGAGGTTGATTAGATGCGATAGTGTTCAAATGATGCTAAGAGTTCATCAAATAGTTATTTTTACTATTGTAAAACATCATTCTTACATTGGTAAGAACCATTGATTTGATTGACCATAAGTTGGGAGTCACCAAAGATGTTGATTGTTTTGACTCTTAGTGTTAAGGTGGTCTAAAGGCCTATCACTAGGGCTTCATATTCAACCATATTGTTGGTTCACTTAAAATCAAGCTTAAATGACAAAGGAAGAGGTGCATCATCATAGGGAGTAAGGATGATACCAAATCTCCCACCATGTTGACATATTGATCTATCAAAGAACATGGTGACTTGATAGGTGAAGTCTGCTTGAGAGAGGGTCGTGATGGACTCATTGAGGAACTCAAGAGGAGGAGGTTGGTTGTTTTCTAATGGTTCTTTGAATAATTGGTCAAAACTAACCTACCCCTTAATTGATTTTTTCCAAAGGAACTAAAGCTCAAACTCTACTAAAAGCATGAAACATTTGGCCATGCACTGGTTGTGGTATGGTTTGAAGTGTATATACTTGGGTGGGTCAGTATTGATTATCACATAAATATTATGGTTAAGAAGGTAGTGGAAAAGTTTGGTATCCATGAAGACTAAATCTAAGTAAAGATTCTTAGTTTGGGTATATCGAGTCTCATACTCTACAAGCGTGTGACTAATGTAGTAGATAGTTTTCTCTCTATGTTATTTATTCCAATGAGCAAGCATTGCCCATAGGGAGTGGTTAGTGGTAGAGATGTAAAGTTAGAAAGGTTGTTCATCCTTGGGAGGGGTGAGGATAGGTGGAGATAAAATATACTTTTTGAGTGAATCAATGGATTTTTGATAGTCACTATCCCACTTAAAAGATACATCCTTCTTTAGAAGGTGATGGAAGGGTTGGCATCGATCTGAAAGCTAGGAGATAAAGTGATGAATGGATTGAAGCTTCCCATAAAAACTATGGAGTTGATTAAGGTTGAATATAGGAAACATGTCAAGGATGGCTATGAATTTAGTTGGATCGACTTTGATTCCTTGAAGGGAAATGATAAAGCTAAGGAGATTTCATGATACGACCCCAAAAATACACTTCTTGGGGTTGAGGCAAACATGGTAATGGATGAGGGGATTAAAGATAATATTGATAATGGATAAATAATCCTTTCAAAGTTTGGAGTTTTTGAGAAGGTCATCCACATAGTCCTCTACAATATTATAAATAAGGTCAAGGAAGATATAAGTAATGGCATGTTTTTAGGTTGCACCAGTGTTCTTTAATCTGAAAGACATGAATATATAGTAGAAGGCTCCCTATAGGGTGGTAAAGGAAGTCTTGTGCTGATATTTGGGGGAAATTAAGATCTAATTTTAACCCAATAATTTGTCCATGAGAGATAACATCTTATGTCTGATTATAAGATCAACTAGTTGGTCGATGCTTGGTAGAGGAAAGTCATCTTTGGGAAAAGAAAGGTTGAGGTCATGAAAGTCTACATAAATGCATAGTCCAATTATGGATTTGGTGATAAGTGTGACATTTGAGACCCATTAGGGATAGTCAATGGGTTGAATGAAATTGGTAAATAGGAGACATTGAAACTCTTCTTTGACTAGAAAGGCTATATGAGGGTGCATGCATCAAAGTTTCTATTTGATGGGCTTGGCATCATGGTTGGTAACTATGTTATGGGTGTAATGGTAGGGTAAATTCAAAGCATATTACTATAATACAAAATAAATGCTATGCTATGGTCTTGGAGGAAGGGGGAAGTCTCAAAGTTCCTTTAAATTCAATAATTGGCCAATTTTGATAATATGAGGGTTGTCTGGAGTGCCCAAGTTGATATCCATGGTGGTTTAATTCAACATGGTTGAGATATCAAGAGAATGGGATTTATGGATGTAAGAATCTAGTACACCAAGGTAGGTGAGAATGGAATCATCATCTTGACACTAAATAATATTAATGTTAGGATAATCATCTCCTATCATCTAAAGATGGATTAAAGGGATGGTTACAATTACCCCTTCCTTTTGATAAGATAGGGGTTTGAAGCTGATCATGTTTATGAAAAAAATTTAGGTGGGATGATGTAATCATCTGTACACATAGGTAGAGGAGAGGTTGGTGAGGAAGGGGTGTCTTCCTTGATAATGGTAGTGGTAAGTGGTTTGGTTTGATTTTTGGTGGGTAGAATGAAACCAAGGATGTGCTTCTCATGAGGCTTTTTGGTCTCAATAGAAATTAATTCATGTGGGTCATGCTCATATCATCCAAGACCAAATCCTTTCCAAGCACATCTGTGGAGGTATTATTGGTGAAAATCAATTTATCTAGGTAGGAGAAACAAATGGTAAATGGTTGGGGTGAAATAGAGGTGGTATAAGTGCAATGTGGTTTTTCAAGTCCCCCATATATGAAATGGGTTTGATAGTGTGAAGGTCTAAAGGGAACAATAGCTCTAACATTGGGGTCATATTTTGGTTGGTGGTCAAGTTTCCCATACTCTTGGGGAGTATGGAAAGTGTCAAGGGTAAGGAGGTGATACTCTTCCAGTGAAAGAATTTTGAATGTGGATTTCAAGTGGTCTGAGGCAAGGATCTGATTGGAGGGGTTGGATGAGCTAGTCGATGACTCATTGGTAAAAGGAGGTATGACTTATTCTATCATGGTGGGGATTTTTTATTTAGTTAAGGAGGGTGTGCTAGAAGGGTGTAGGAGGACATCATTGGGTTGGTAGGTCATGTTACATGTTGAGAAGGGACTTGGGTTAGCTTGGATGGTGATGACTTGAAATTCATGCTCAAATTTAATGCAATGATGAAGGGTAAATGGGATGTAACCCATGGAATGAATCCAAGGTCATCTTAGTATAAAATTGTATTGAAATTCACTTTCCAATACATAGAAGAGTTTGGGGAGTGTGTGAGGTCCTTTATGGATGTGAAGGAAAATAACTCCTAGGGTAGTGGTCATGGTGTCATTAAAGGATTGGAGGATGACCAATGTTTCAGACATGACGTTTTTTGAAAGGTTGAGTTGGTTATAGGTATGGGAGGAGATGATATTAATACTACCTCCCCCATAAATCATGACCTATTTGATGTGGGTTTGGTTGATGTAAGAAATGATAAAGAGAGGGGGATTTGGGTCATCTAGATGGATAGGAGGTATTTATAAATCTTTGAAGGTGACAAGGTTGGAAATTTGGAGAGCATGAATAAAGGCTACCAAAGGTTGAGGGTATTCAAGTTGAACCACTAAAAATTATAATGTATTAATCATTGATTGGTGATGATGAGGTGAAGTAGTAATCAACTCATATAATCTCATCTTCACTGGGGTTTGGTGAAGTTGTTTAATCACCACTCTCCTAATGGATTTAGAGGGGTTAGATTGGGAGGCACCTAAGATAGATACCTTGGGTTTGGATTAAGGTGAAGATGTTTAGGTAGGGTTTGGTTGGGGGGTAAAATATGGGTATGTCCATGAGATGGACACTTTGGAATTCCCTTATCCTTCTGTTATGCTCTTGTGAACATGTGGATGATATGGATAGAGGGAGGAATTGATGTAGGAGATGGATTTGGCTCCCCATTATTTCACTATTATTTATAAGAAGGTAGTAAAACTAAAAATACAAGTTGTGGTAGGAATACCTAATAAAAAGTGCATGCATTGAATCAAAATATTGTGAAGATATCCTCTTTGGCTTGGGAGGATGACCTGTAGATAAGAAAACATTAAAGCAAACTTGTTTGTTAGATAAATAGTAAGGTGTATTGTTTAGTTCTATTTAGATCCTAGAAGTGAGAGCTTCCTTAAGGGTTATCAATCCACCATTTTAGAATAATTAAGTTAATAAAATAGAAAAAAAGTACTTGCATCAATGATTAAAAGGTAATAAAATTGATAACAAGAATTTCTTGATAAAGAGATATGCTAGAATGATCAAATTAGTGATAAAGTAATTGGTGATAGTGTTAATGGGTCAAGGTATGGCTCAAAAGGTCTGAAAGGGGTCTATAAACAATAAAAAAATATAAAAAGTGAATTAGATCAGGCAAAGGAGGTGAAATTAGCTTGTTAAATTTTTCTACTATTGGTGACTGGCGATGGTTGGGTTGACCATTGGTGGTTAGGCCTGACTGTCAATGGTTGGGTTGACTGTCGATGGTTAACTGTGTCTAAAACTAGGTTTGATAAAAAATAGGTTGACAAGATTCATAGATGAATTTTAGGGATTAGGAAAAGGCTAAATTGAATATAAAATGGAAATAAAACAAGTGAATAGTAACAAATAAGAGCTTGTATTACTATAAGTGGGTTGGATGAGTAATTAGTGTAGTTGGCTTGTAGGTGGGATTTGGCTTGATTTTAGTAGAGTAACAGTGCCCAAAAGCTTGGTTGAAAGGTGATGATAAGTTGGATCTTAACAAAATGGCTTAATAACATGGATGATGTTGGTTGACCTACAAAAGAAAACTCTGAGTACCTAAGCTCCTGATAATAATTATAGATTATTTTGCTCTTAAAACTCTCTCCTTATATGTAGGGGCTAAAGGTTCAAGAGGGAGTGTAACTAGGGCTTCTAAATATAATTCATCCATGTAATGCCTCATAAGGAGATTTGGATGAATTATATTTAGAAAAGGTAGCTGATAGTTTGCATGGTGTTTACATGTAGAAGGTTAGGTGGTTGACCCTGAACATCAATGGTTGGGCTAATTGTCAATGGTTAGCTTAACCATCAAAAGTCAAGGATGAATGTCAAAACAACCTAAAGGGTCATATTTAAGCCTAGTAAAGCTAAACTAATGAAAATAGGCCTAGGTATGGAAAAAAAGGTCTGAGGGGTCTGCTAGGGGTCATGACACTTAGAAATGTGTGTGCAAAATTATGGTGTATAAATTTTGCCCTTTTTTATTGTGTGGCTTGAATAAACAAGATAAAAAAAAAAGTAGAAGTTGGGTAAGGTCACGGTTACCCTAATATAGGAGGAGGTATTCCCCTTCAAATTAAGATGTGATGAGGTCAAGTGAAATCAGGTTGAGGTTTGATAAGTGGTAGGTGGTAGGGTGAGATGCATAACCTATAAATAAAAAATGACTAAGTGCAATAAGGTAGATCACAAAAAGACTAAAATTTCCAATGTTAATAACTAATAAGGTTGGTGTGAATAAGACAAGTGACCAATGTATCACGTGAATGTTATAGGCATGGTAGTGAGATGCAACTGTTAGTCTCCAAGGTGGATTTAGTGTTTTGTTGGGTATCCAAGTAGAAAGTGCTCTCGTGAAAACACCAAATTGGTCAATGTGTGATGGGTATCAAAGGTAGGAATTGATCTTATGAAAACATAAATGATTTGGTTATTATACTAGGTGGTGAAAAAATATAAATAGGTAACCTGGCAAGGTCGGTCGATGCAGTAAAAATGACCTAGGAAAAGTCATCATAATACATGTGTATAGTTTAGGTAATAGAGTTGTTATCAAGGTGGATGCGAGAAAATGGGTGGGTTGGGGTATGGTCAAGTTGACTCCACATGCACTGGGTAAGTAGATGCTACCTATATAATGAAGGGGATTCAACATCTTGTAACAAATTCAAGCTAAATGTAGTTCTTGCTCAAAGGGTAGTGCTGGGGTTGATTCTTAGGTGAATAGGTCACTGAGATTATGCATAATATATGACTAAGTGATAAAAATTCTTGAGGATAGTAGCCAACATCAAGGTGGACATGGTCAAATAATGTTGGTTGGTAAAGGTTTGATTTGTCAGAGGGTAAGGGTCATGTTTTTGATCCCATAAAGAGAAGTTTTAGGTTGGTTGGTGTTAAAAAATGTGAAAGAAAAAAAATATGGGCCCCTAACCATCAATGGTTAGGGGCCAAAAGCAGTCGACTATTGATGGTCACCCTAATCATCGACAGGTCAAGGGGAAACCCTAAATGGCCAAAAAAAGATAAAAAGTGAAAGTGAAATGTAATTTTCATCATTTATCACTTTCAATCCATGATTTTTTCTCTATTAAGATTTTCATTCATTACTATGGTGATTTTGGACTAGAGTTTGATTAAGGTAACCACGAGGTGGGGACTTGTGATTTGTAATTGCATTGACTAAGATGGATGGTAGAGGAGGGCATGGCTAGGTAGAGGGACTTAGGCATCAACCATGACATCACTCATGAAATGAGGTAGGAGGTGTTTTTAAAATTGATGGTTATTTATGTTAAATGGAAATGAATGGCTATACTAGTGTAACTAGGTTAAAAAACAAATTTATTTGTGTTTTGGGGGGTGATGCCATCAATTTAGGTTTTTGTGAAATCAATATATATGTTGGTTGTTTTGGTCAATTAAATGGTTGTATGGGATAGGTAAGGGTGAGGTAGAAGACTTAGGTATGTTTGTGGTAGGATTAGTATCATTTTACTAGGGTTTTGGGAGGGTAGGGTTTAGGGACTTCACTATCAGTGGTCACACTCAGTGACCATTGGTGGTTTGAGCTTGATCATCGATGGTCAACCAACTATCAATGGTTGAGCCATAGAATAAAGGCTTTCTATGGGACCAAGAATGGACCATCAGTGGTCAACCTCTTAATAGAAGAGGGTGAAACCTAGATTTAATTTTAAAGGTATAGATAATAATGAAAAAGAAGATTTTTGTTTAAAAAGTCTTGTTTGATAGATGGTGTGGGTGCTAAATTATTGAAGATGTGTTATGTGAATGATGGGTTAAGATGATTTGGGAAAAGGTGTCAAGTAGGCAGGTTGTATTGTGTGGTTTATTGAAGAGGGTTAAGTCTGGGTTTGGGTGGTTTATAGGTTAAATAAGGTATTTGAAGGTTATGAATTAGTTATTGGGGAGATTTGTCTAAGTTGGGTAGGTAATGATGGATTATTGATTGAATTGTTTAAAGGTAGGGTGGTGGGTTTGATAGGTTAGTTTGGAATATGTTGAAAAATTTGGGTGTATGATGGTATTGAGATTGATTAGGAAAACCAAGTGTGCTTATTCACATGGTTATTTTGTAGACATGAGACCAAATCCAGCTAAGGGACTAAGTCCTTAGGCTCTTCACCAAGGTATGGGATGCGATGATAGACGATGAGTGGTGACACATGGAGGCTATTGAATTAGGTACGATGCATCATTATAAACATGTACCCCTTGACCCTGCCATGCTTGTCATGATCATTAAGAGATAGGACCTCATGATAAACACCTTTTGGCTACTAATAGGAGATATTACTATTTTATTGGAGGATGTTTCTAGGATTACCAGATTGCCTATTTGTGGGGATCTAATATATCACATAAAGAGTGAGGAGAGAGATTACTATATGGAGCTCATATATGGTGATGATTAGACAAATGCATAGTTTCATGCTGACGGGTTTAGTTATGGCCCCTTGTATCAGAGAGAACCTAGAGATAGGTGTTTAGCTATAATGATAATGATGGCATTGATGAGCTTTGTGATACCAGATTTAGTTGATGGCGACTTCCCTTATTTGTTGCTCAGAGTTTTAGTAGAGATGCTTTTAAGGAAGATCATGTTTAAGAGGGCACAAGTGTTACATGTGTAGATTTATATGGAATTATGGGGTTTCAAAGTGCATCAATGCTATGGATTAAGAATGGGGCTTATTTTGCACTACTAGGCTTTTAAACACATTCAGGTATTAAGACCTTTTGGGGATACCAAATGATACAAATGCATTGACTCACTGTGTTGTTGGCTTCATACACTAGAGGATAATGGTAGATTACATAGGAGTAGGTCATGGGGCCAAATATATTGAGTGGTTCCATGATAGATTGGAGGGTCTAGTGTCAGGGATGTTATATGGTGACCATATATTGGGTGGCCATAGTGGGCAGGACTCAGGTACGACACCATAGGGTTATAAATCTAGAAGTGCATGTATGAGAGGAGAGAGATGGAGATAGCGATGGTCCCATTTGATCAAGTATAGAGATAGTCTGGCCTAGTATAGGGGATTCCACTTGAAACTCCTAGATATAGGAGATAGGAGGCTAAGTTTTTGCTTTTTGAGCCTCATCCAATAGATATAGCATGTGATTTTGAGGAGTTATTAGTGGGGGGCCAAATTGATGACATATGCATTATTGATGGCTATGCAGCCTGGTACCAAGGGAGGTATACTACACTAGATTTTATAGGGGGTGATGGAGGCCACTAGCCTATAAATGTTGATTTAGGGGTAACACAAGTGCAAGATGACCCACATGCAGTAGTACATCTAATAATAACCGAGGCTCAACTAGCTAGTTTATAAGGATAGGTCGCCATGATGTGGCACTAAATTATGACACTACAAGGATAGGTGAGGGCTATGATAGTGGAGAGGGACTAGGCATGGGCCTAGGTTATCATTCTATAGGGGTAGGTAGCTAGTTTGTAGGGATAAATTGGGGTAGGTGTAGCAATAGCAGGGCCAATAGATTCAATGCCATAGGCACCCTATTTAGCCACTATACATGAGACTTATTATTATGAGGTGATGGTATTTGATCAATTACCCCATGCCATGAGATTTAATGAGTATAAAGATAACATGGGTAGTGGGGCCATGCTTGGTACCCCAAGTCAGTGGGCTATGATAGTGGGTCAAATAGGGGTCCTAGGGGGACCACCACTAGGTATAGGTATATATGGGGCTAGTGGTAGCAGTGTAGGTGGTTTGAGTGTTCTAGGGGCCTGATTGATATATGATATTAATGTTATGTATATGATTTTTAATTTTATCCTGCATGCTAATATAATGAGATGTATATTTTGAGAGAGATCTAATATTTATATAGTCACATGTATTATTTTGACTATTCAATGTATATGATATATGACATTTGATGTTTTTAAGTGATGCTCATGTTTGTGATTTATGGTTATGGATGCTCATAGTTTATGGCTATTGGACTTAGTAGTTTAGACATACGATGTGTAGAAAGTTGAATTATGATGGTTTAATTTTGTTCATGGTTAGATAGGATATGTTATGGAGGGATACATGTTATGGCTCATGTTTATGGTTATGTGTATTAAATTGTGAATGGTGTATGTTATGATTTTTTGCTTATTGACTTGGTTTATGGTGTAATAACATGTTTATAAGCTTACATGATATGATGGATAGGTGAATGTTTGTGGCTAGTTGCTACATGTTTACATTGTTCTTGGCTCATTGGTGGATAGATGATGTTACTTGTTGACATAGTTCATGATGTTCATGCTTTTGGTATGATGCTTATTTGTTCATGTTTATAGGCTTACATAGACTAATAAAAGATATGAAAAAGAAAATGATGCCTTTTCATTATCATAGACTGACATGAAACCCAAAGTTGGATTGGCTTAGTGAAAATAAGCCTTTCAAATGTTTCACATTAGCATGCCTAGGTTGGTAGATAGAGATCCTGATAACATTGTGTCAAGTAAGCTCATAGTCTTGTGCATATGATATGTGGAGGGAAAAAAGGGTGAAACTAGAACCATTAGAGATATTAGTATTCCTTTTTTGTGGGTGTCTAAAGAGGTGGTATAAAGAAGTCTATGTCTATACATAAAGTGTAGACCGATCGATGTGAAAATTATATTAAGGAAAGATGATTATGATTTTCTGAATTTTATTGTTATTTAGGAGAGTTGATTACAACTTTAAAAAATTGTTACTTTTCTCTTTTCATTAATTTTGAATTTTGCTTGAGGGTCAAGGAAATTGATCAATGCAGGAAGCTTCCAAGATATTTTTAGTTTGGACTAATGATTCATCCATCCATCTTTCAAGGGAGTGGTTTATATTTATATGGTTAGATCAAATGGTTTTGATAGCTTTCCTTCAAAGGAAAAGTTCACCTTACGTTTTGAAATTTTAGAATGAGTTTCCAATAACTATCCTTCAAGGGAGTAGTATATGGATGCTAAGGATGACCCAAGTTTGTTTTTTCTATTTGATATTGCTTTTACTTTTATTTGAAATTTATTGACATAAAATTGTTTATACTCAATGGATTAAATTTATGAAGGCAAAACTAAGCTAACATTAGGTACTAGTAGGTGAAGAGGAGGTATATGTAACAATAACCATAGGAACCAATCTCAAAGAGATGGAAAATACTATGAGAATCATGCCATGGATAAAGCTATGGTATCCATAGTTCAAGATTAGGATATAGTTGTGATGGATAATCATATAATTTAGATTTAGTCAATTGTCCCTAGAAAAAAAGAGGGAAATGAATATGGTTGTAAGGGATGAGCTGAAGTTAGAAAAATGATGATTATGATCCCTATCTAATAATAAAAGGGATGCATATACGAAGCATTGAGAGGCTTAGGTTCTAGTTTTCCTTTGAGAGAGGAAAAACAATAAGCCCCTGATCTATACTTATGGGATGATGTAGGGTCTAAGCTAATTAAAAGCATATATTCCCCTTTTGCTTTTCTCCATATTAGTGATGTGTTAGTTTTCCTTGTGGACAAGATCTCAAATGTTGAATTCTTAGACTTTTAGGTGTTTGTTATAGGCTGATTTGATTCATTCTTGATAAATACGAAGATGGGAAAGGGTGGCTAAATGATGCTCATCGAGTAGCTCAAGTTGGGCTAAACATTCTTAATGGTAATCATCTTCTAAAATGTGGTCATGCAATTATATGTGAAGATAAGGTATTTAGATTTCAAGAGGCAAGATGGCCTCAACTCCAAATATGAGAGAAAAGGGGGTAACCCCAATGGGGGTTTGGATGCTAGTATAATATGCCCATAGGGTGAAAGGGATGTGCAAGTGCTAATCCTAACCTGAGGCATTAACCATTTTAGTAATAATGTTATTAAGGGTTTTGTTAGAGGCTTTAACTTGTACATTTATTTGTGGGTGATAAGGTGATGAAAATCTAAGTTTAATACCAAATACATTATAAAGGCCCTGGACTTGTTTGTTTTTGAAAGATTTTCCATTATCAGTGATGATCTTATGGGGAAAACTAAAATGATAGATGATATGATGGGTGATGAATTCAATAATATTTTTAGCTTTCATCAAGATAAGGGGAATAACTTCCACCCATTTGGTAAAATATTTAGTTATGATAATGATATAATGATGTCATTGTGAAGAGTGGGGGTTGATTTCACTAATAAGGTCTAGACCATATTATGAGAAAGGCCCAAAATATATGAACATGCAAAGGCTATTACTAGGTGCATGATGTAAATTAGCATGTTTTTGACACTTGCACACTTTTTCACATAATCACGATAGTCTTGGTTAAGGGTGGGCTAGTAATAGCCTAGGCAAAAGATGAACTTGGCCACAACAAGGCCACTAAAGTGATCCCCATAGATACCATCATGTGTCTCCTTGATTGCATGAGAGGCTTCTAAACCATGGAGACATCTGAATAGGAGGCCATCTAGGCCTCATTTGTAGAGGATTCCTCCCATAATGGTATAATGGGAGGTGCTTTAAAGAAATGTCTGATGGAAATTCCTAGAGAGGCCAGAGGCAATTATGTTAAGGTGAAGGTATTCTAAGTTTTGTTGGTACCAAAGGTCAGGTAGGGTCTCCTCCACACTAAAGATGGTTGGAGTTTATATCTTGGTATAAGAGGGATCAATTAGGCAATGGATAATGATTGATAGTTTGGTGTCTGAGGGTGCTAATGGGATCTAAGAGGCAAGTAAAGCCATGGTATCAACAAATTTTTTGGTAGATCATGGGGTGGTTTAAATATGGTAATGTTATAATGAGGCTAGGATTTTTATAATCAGTTGCCTATACAAATGTAAAAACTCATTCACTAGTAAATGTTGGTAACTTAGTTGACCACAAGTTGAGAGTCACCAGAGATATTGATTGTTTTGACTCCCAAGGCTAAAGTAGTTTGGAGACCTATTACTAGGGATTCATATTTAGCCACGTTGTTGGTACATTCAAATTCAAGTTTAAAGGATAAGGGAAGTGGTTCACTAATAAGGGAGACAAGGACAATACTGGCTCCTCTACCAAGTTGACATTTGGAGCCATAAAAAAATATGGTTACCTAATTGGTGAAATATGCTTGAGAAAAGCTTGAAATGGACTCATCTAGAAATGCAAGAGGGAGAGGTTGGTTTTTTGTTATGGGTGCTTTAGCCAATTAGTCAGTGATAACCTACCCTTTGATTAATTTTTGCTGGAGAAACTCTAGGTCAAATTCATATTCCACTTAGCCATACACTAGTTTTGGTATCGTTGGGAGTGCATATATTTTAGGGGGTCAGTATTGGTTATGATAAAAGTTTTGTGGTTAAAGAGGTAGTGGCAAAGTTTAGTGGCCATCAAGACTAGGGCCAGACATAGTTTTTTGGTATTTGTATACCAATTCTCATATTCAACCAAGTGTATGGCTAATGTAATAAACAACTTGTTCTTTGTGTTGTTCACCCCTATGGGCAAGCATTACCCCTAGGGAAAGGTCTATGGTGGAGATATAGAGGTAGAAAGGTTGGTCATCCTTAGGAGGTGTAAGGATAGGTGGAGATAGTAGGTAATCTTTGAGTACATCAAAAGCCTTTTGAAAATTGACATTCCACTTGAAAGAGACATCCTTTTTCAAGAGGTGGTGGAAGGGATGACACTAATCAGAGAGCTGGGAGATGAAGTGATGAATAGATTGAAGTTTTACTTGTAAGCTATGAAGTTATTTAAGATTGGTTAGAGGTAACATCTCGAGGATGGCTTTAATTTTTCCTAGATTGACTTTGATTCCTCAAAGGGAAATGATGAAGCCAAGAAGTTTGCCTGACAAGACCCAAAATACATTTCCTAAGATTGAGGTGGATGTGATAATGGATAAGTCGCTCAAAGATAATATTAAGAATGGATAAATGGTCTTTACAAAGCTTAGACTTCCTAAGAAGGTCATCCACATAGTCTTTGATGATTGAATGGATAAGGTCATGAAAAATATATGTCATGGCCCATTGGTAAGTTGCACTAGCATTCTTAAGGCTGAAGGGCATGACCCTATAACAAAAATTCCCCTATGGGGTGATGAAATTACTTTTGTGTTGGTCTTCAAGGGCAATCAAGATTTGATTATAACCTAAGAATCCATCTATGAGTGACAACATCTCATGACCTACATATAAGATCAACAAGTTAGTTAATGCTAGGAAGAGGAAAATCATCCTTTAGGTAGGAAAGGTTAAGGTCACAAAATTCCACACAAATACATAATCCCCCAATGTATTTAGTGATAGGTATGATGTTTGAAACCCAATATGGGTAATCAATGGGTTGAATGAAGTTAACTGAAAGGAGGCATTAGATATCTTTTTTGATAAGGAAGGCTATGTGAGGATGCATTTGACAAAGTTTCTATCTGACAGGTTTGGCATCATGAGTGGTGATGATGTTGTGGGTGGTAATGGCTAGGTTGATACCAAACATATCAACATATGACCTAGTGAATGTGATTCTACACTCATGGACGAAGGTCAAGTAGTCCTATAGTTATTTAGGGGTGAGAGTTTGGCCAAGTTTGATGATGTGGGGGTTGTTTAAAATGCCTATGTCAATATCCATGGTTGATTCATTCAACATGGTTGAGGTTTCTAGATGTAAATATTTATGTATAAAAGAGTTTAGTATACTAAGGTAGGCGAGAATAACATCATCAGATTGACACTAAATGGTGTTAATGGTAGGAGAGTCATTTCCCATGAGTTTAGGATGAATCAAAGGGATGGATATGGGTAACTCTTCCTTTTGGTAAATTAGGGGGTCAAGGGTAATCATGTTGATATAAAAAAATTTGGGTGGGATGAGGTCCTCATCCTCACTCTCAGGTTGAGGGGATGTTAGTAGGGAAGGGCTCTCTTTTATAACAATGGTAGTGGTAGGTTTGTTGGCTTTCTTATTGTTAGGTAGAATGAAGCTAAGGCCATGTTTCTCTTGAGGCTTATAGGTCTTGATCAAGGCAAATGTGTGTGGACCATGCTCATACCATCTTAAACCAAATCCATTCCAGGCACACCTATGAAGGTATAGTTTGGTGAAGTTAGGCTTATCCAAGTAAGAAAAGTTAAAGGTAAATCATTGAGGTGAAGGGTGGGTGATGACAATGTTAAGTGGATTATCAATTCCCCCATAGATGAAGTGAGTTTGACAATTGGGAGGACCTAAAAAACAATAAATCCAATTTTGGGGTTGGTGGTTATGTTTCCCATATTCTTGGGGAGTAAGGAGGGCATCCAGGGTGAGGAGACTATATTCTACAAGGGTAAGGCATTAGAAGGTAGGATCCAAGGGATCAGTTGTGGGTATTTATATCATTTATGATAGGGGCATGGTTGTGAAAGGGATTTCTAAAGATGTCCAAGGATTAATTTTGAGGGGCATTGGGGTTACCCAACATGAGTTCCCCCTTGTTAGTAAGGTTTTGAATAAAATTCTTGAAAGTATTACATCATATGATGTCATGTATGATCACTTGATGAAAGGCACAAAGGTCATTTTTATTGTACCAAGCAAGAGCTAGATGAGAAGAATAAAATTATAGGGGAGGCTTGATGGGTGGAAGCTATACAAGATTAGCTTTCAGTAACTTTTCCAACATCGAGACATGAGATTCTCCAAGTGGAGTAAATTTTTTTTGGGTATTTCAGTTTGGGTTCCATGAGCTTTGGTTAGAGGGATTGGGAAAGTTTTGTTGATTAATAGTAGGTGGTGGGGTAGCCTTAAGGATAAGTACATTCATAGTTCCCTTATTCTTATCCCTAGAGTTAGCTTGATTTCCTACTTTAGATAAAGAGGCTTCATTGGTTTTGAAGGTAGATTTCTTGTTTTATAACTTAATTTTACCCTCATCTATAACCCTATTCTATAACTTTCATGCCATGGTAAAAGCTTCATCAAAAGTTCTAAAGCTTTGGATACGTAGTGTGAAAGAAATGTGTTTGGCACAAGTGTGGGAAAAAATATTGATCAATTCAATTTGAGTCAAGGAGAATGATAATTGGTTGATCAAGCTTCTCCAATGAGCCATAAAATTAGCTATAGACTCATCCTACAATTGGTGAATAAAATAAAGGTCAGTGATAGAAACTTTCTTGGATATGTTGATTAAGAAGTGATCTAAGAAGTTCTGAGATAATTGGTTAAAGGAGAAGATGGAATATTTGGTAATGGCACTATACTAGTCTAGTGCTAAGCGAGAAAGAGATATAGGAAATGTGCACAAAAGCAAGGCATCATTGTAGGCAATCATGTAACAAGAATGCTCTTAAATGTTGTTGGGGGTCTTCTTTACTATTAAACTTGGTAAATTTTAGAATCTCCCATTGGGTTGGATAAGGTATGATAGGGACCAAAGGGTGAATGTGCTCATTATATATTTGGTCATAAGATAAAATGTTATGGGCTCCAGAAAGGGATGACTCAAGAGTTGACATTTTGTCCATGATTATTTTCATTAAGTCTACTTGAGGTGGTGAGCCTAAGGGGTTAAAAGGCATTTATTATGGTTGGGAAATATATTGATAATTGAGAGGAGGTTGGGAGATGGCCCCATATTGATAAGAGGTTATGGAAGGTTGGGTAGATGAAAAATAAGGATTAGTAGCTGTTGATGGTTGGGTAGAATGTATATACCCTTGTGAATTAGGGGTATAACTAAATTTAGATGATATCAATAATTTTTATGATGCTAAGGTAGGTTGAGATATGGTTGGATTTGTAATTAGGGGGTGATCATGACCTTTATGCTAATGGGTGGTGAGGTAGAAGGGATAGGTACCCATAAGCTTTGTAAAGAGGTATTAATTGATGGGCTAGGTTTGACAAAGGGGAGGTTAGAGACACTGTTGTGGGTATCCCAGCTATAAGTGGGACATGGTGGGTTGATGGTTGGGTTATCCCCAAGGTAGAGGAGTTATTAATAGGGGTGGATGGTGTAAGGGTAATGATTGGTTGGATAGGTTGGTTCTTAGCAATAGTGTCAAAAGGGTTAGTAGATGAAGATGCCTGGATGGTCAAAGGTTGGGTGGTAATCATGACAATAGGGATACCCTCTATAAGGTGGGATGACATGTCGTAAGGAGGGTATTGAGGTGGAGTTGAATCTAATATATGGTGAGAAGAGGTGTTAAGATAGTGTTGAAGGGCCACTAGATTGTTGTCTAAAAAGGTGGTAAAGTCCATGTCTCTTTGGGGAAATACTCAAGGGAAATTATGGATTCCCAATGGATGAGGTGAATCTTATACCTCAGATATGTACTCTATAGATGAGTAGATATAAGAGGTTGATTTAGGTGATAGGTTTGGTTTTGCTAGGTCTCTTCACTGCTGATGACTGAGAACCATACAAAAAGTGGGAGTGAATATAAGAGAATAGACTCATTGCTCAAACAAAAAGAAGATAAAGAAAATAGTCAAGGAAATTAAGAACACACTAAAAAGTATGTTTAAGACTGAAGTTAGTTTTAAGATCACTTTTGACTTATGCCTTAGTTTATGAGAATGTGTGATAGAAGTTGCCTTGTAGATCAAGTACTATAGAAGCAATCTATGGTTGGTTTCATGCTATTTAGGTGCTCAAAATAATCTATATTGAAATAAATACATGGATTGGTATTAGGGAATACCCCTTAAATTAATAGTCCTAAAATAATAAGGGTGTCAGGTACTTAGCCAATATATATTGCTATCTAGAGTTTATACTCAACCAGAGAGCTGAGTTGGTTATCTTCTTGGTAATAACATCCAAGTAGGATTGCTGGGAATGGGTAAGGTGATTGCTAGGTGATAAAATCCTAGTTGGGCCTTGTCTCAGGTGAGTTATGATGTTTGATTGATTATATGGTTTGGTTATGTAATATAAGTGTGCTATGATTAATCATGATGCCATTAATTAAGCTAAGTGAGATTGAAGTAGGAAATCAATGGATGCAGTATGTTTTAGACCCAAATGAAATTTTTATTTAATTAGAGATGAGGGTCCCACCAATTATGTCAAAATGTTTCACTCAATTTTTTCTATCATTCAGAAGAAGGTAGTAAAATTAGAAATATGGGCTATGGTAGGAATACCCAATAGAAGTGCATGCATTGAATCAAAGGATTATGAAGAGCTTCTCTTTGGCTTGGGAAGATAACTTGTAGATAATAAAATACTAAAGAAAACTTATTTGTTAGACAGATAGTAAGGTGGATTGCCTAGTACTAGCTAGATCCCAGAAGCAAGAGCTTCTTTAGGGGTTATCAATCCACCGTTTTAAAACAATTAATTTAAAAAATAGAAAGAAAGTCTTGCATCAATGATAAAAAGGTAATAAAACTAATAACAAGAATTTATTGATAAAAATATATGATATAATGATCAAATTAGTGATAAAATAATTAGTGCTAGTGCTAATGGGTCAGGGTATGGCTCAGAAGGTATGAAAGGGTTATGTGAATAATCAAAAAATCTAAAAAGTGAATTGGGTCAGGTAAAGGAGGTGAAATTAGCTTGCTATATTTTTATACCATAGGTGACTGTCAATGATTGGGTTGACTGTCGATGGTTAGGCCTAACCATTGGTGGTTGGGTTGACCATCAATGGTTGACTATGTTTAAAATAGGGTTTAATCAATAACTAGTTGACAAGATTCATAGATGAATTTCAAGGATTGGGTAAAGGCTAAATTGATTACAAAATGGAAATAAAGCATGTGAATAGTAAAAAATAAGATCTTGTCTTACCAGAAATAGGTTAGATGAGTAGTTGGTGTAGTGGGCCTATAGGCTAGATCTAGCTTGATTTAAACATAGTAATGGTGCTTAAAAGATTGGTTGAGAGGCAATGCTAAGTCAACTCCTAATGAAATGGATTGATAACACAAATGATGTCGATTGACCTAAAAAATAAAACTTTGAGTACCTAAGTTCTTGATAATAATTATAGATCCTTTTACTCTTACGACTCTCTCCATCTTATAGGCAAGGGCTAAAGGTTCAAGAAGGAGTGTAACTAGGGATTCTAAATATAATTTGTCCATGCAATGCCTCACAAGGAGATTTGGATGACTTATATTTATAAAAGGTAACTGATAATTTGCATGTAGAAGGTTAGGTGGTTGAGCCTGACTATCAATGGTTAGACTGACCATTGACGATCGAGACTGAACATCAAAATAGCCTAAAGGGCCATGTTTAAGCCTAGTAAAGATAAAGTAATGAAAATAGGCTTAGGTAAGGAAAAAAAGGTTCAAGGGGTCTGTTAGGGGTCATAACACTTATAAATACATGTGTTAAATTTTGGAGTCTACACCCATCACTCTAAGGTGGGAGTAGAGGAATATGTAGGTATTAAGGAGTGGTTGTTGGATTAGTAGTGGCCCATGGGAGGTTCTTTTAGTAAGATATCATCCTCATCATAAAGCTAATAGATAATAGTTTGGAGAGCTCTATAGTTGTCTATGTCATAGCCTGGTGTCCTATGTTAGGAACACACTTGGTGCTTATTATACTGGATGGGTTTTGAACTAAGAGGGTCAAATGGATTGATAGGGGGTAAGGTCAAGAAAAAATATTACAATAACCTTTGGAAAATGGCAGATTAGGATTTATATAAAGGTGGAGAGGATTTAGGGGTTTTGGTCTTGGTTGGTAAGGTGGAAGCCCTTTTGAGAGGGGGTTTGGTGACATAAGGTTTAGGTAAGGTGGTGTACTTAGTTGATGTTTCTAGTTTTGGTAAGGTGAAGGTTGATAAAGTGAAGGTAGGAATTTTAAGGTAGGTAGCTTAGTCATTATTGGTTTGATGAAGATAGGTGTGCCAAAAAGCAAGTGTGCTGATGTAACTAGTTGTGGTGGTTGGGTTTTAGTTGGGATAACCAACTTCCTACTTAGAGTAGAGGGATGAGGTCCCAAGATAGAGGACAAGGTTGAGAGAGGTAGGAGTTTGGCCCTCTATCACTTTGATGGCTTCACTTCCTTGGTCTATTTGGTTTTGTGGTTCATTGTTGGGTTTAGTGAGGTAAGCTCCACTTTCACAGATGGGTGATTAAGGTTTTATGTGGGGAAGGTGCCAAGGTTTTTGGTTGGTTTGGTTAGAGAAGGTGATTTGGTTGTTTGGGGTTTAGGTGCCTTATATGGTTGAGGAATTATTGGGTTGGTAGAGGTTTTTATTAGTTTAGGTGGTAAGATACATGTTTGGATAATAAGAGGGGTGGGTTGGTTTTATAAAAGTTTGTTTGGTGGTTCCTACTTGGTGATATAAGGGAGCCCCAGTCAATACCAAAAGGTAGCTTGATCCATTTTAGGGTTGGAAATAAATTCTAATTTATACACTAACCGAGAGAATGGTTTATATACTAGATTTGTCCCCTAGATAGTGGATTTGAAAGATAAGCCCATAGGTTGAGATAAAGGGATGGTAACCTCATCCTTTTACTCAATCAAAGGATACAAGGTTTGAATGGGTGACTCATTTTTGGGAGGTTCAAACATGATGAATTCCTATTTAAGAATTATCTTCAAAGGGGTAGTAAATTACTTGATGGTTGAGGGAGAAGGTAAAATGGGTGCTTGTTCCAATATGTCAATGGAAGAAGGGGTTGATGGATCCACTACCTCAATAAGTGGAGGAGGAGAAATGGGTTATTCCTTAGTTTGGGTCTTTGAAATAGGAGAAGGTAGCTCCACTACCTCAATAAGTGGTGAAGGTGAAGAACAAGTAGATTGGGTGATAGGTTCTTCAGTAATGAGCATGCCAAGAACCATGTTAATAGTATGGGCATCGTGAGAACACTCAACCTTGTTTATCTCATTTTTTTTAGGTTCATGATTGGGGAATGTTTCCTAAATATGTCAAGGGCTTGGTTTTGAGGTGTATTAGGGTTATCCAACATAAGCTCACCCTTGTCAATGAGAGATTAGACAATGATCTTGAATGTATTACACCTACTAATGTCATACCCAAATACTTGGTGGAAGGCACATTGATCATTCTCATTATAAAAAATAAGATAGGATGAGAAGAATCAAATTGTTGAGGTGGTTTGATAGAAAGAAGAAATATGATATTGGCCTTCAATAACTTCTCTAGGATTGAAGCATAAGATTCTCCTAGTGGAGTAAATTACTTTTGGCTATTTTAGTTTTAGTTCCTTATATTTTTATTTGAAGAACTAGAGGATATTGGTTGGTTGTGGATAAAGAAGAAGAATATTTAAGAACAACCACATTTTCAATTCCCTTGATTTTAATCCTAGTGTTGGTTTGGTTGCTTAGTTTAGAGGAGGAATCTTCATTGGTTTTATAGGTAGAGTTCTTGTTTTTTAGTTTTATATTTCCTTCATCAATGGATCTATTCTCTAATTTGTATGCCATGGTAGAAGCCTCATCAAATGTTTGGAAGCTCTGAACATGTAATGTGGAAGAGATGTGTTTGGCACATGCTCTAGCAAAGAGTTTGATTAATTTGGGTTAGGGCAAGGAAAAGGAAAATTGGTTGATTAGGCTCCTCCAATGAGCTACAAAATCAGCAATGGATTCATCATAAAATTGTAGGATGGAATAGAGGTCAATGATGGAAACCTTATTGGAGATGTTTATCAAAAATTTATGCAAGAAAGTTTGATCCAATTGGGTAAAAGAGAAGAGGGAATGTTTGGTTAAGGCACTATACCAATCTAAATCCAGTCCTAACAAAGACATAATAAAAGTGCAGAGAAGGAGGGCATCATTATAGGCAATCAAATAATATGAGTGCCTAAATGCCCTAAGGTGATATTGGGGATATTCCTTAGTCTAAAACTTGGAGAACTTGGGAAGTTCCCACTAGGGAGGATAGGGTTAGATAGGGATAGATAGGTGAATGGGTTCATTACATATTTGATCATA
Source organism: Torreya grandis (assembly GCA_037957365.1). Lineage (NCBI taxonomy): Eukaryota > Viridiplantae > Streptophyta > Pinopsida > Cupressales > Taxaceae > Torreya > Torreya grandis. Next base: position 1,942,413 of record JARHVA010002196.1, read on the forward strand.
TGATAAGATGTTATGAGCTCCAAAAATGGATGACTTTAAGGTAGTCATATTATCCATGAGCATCTTAGTTAGGTCTACTTGGGGTTGTGTACCTAAAAGGTGGTAAGGTGCATACTGTTATGGTGGTTGGGTGACATACTAATAATTAGTTGGGGGTTGAGAATCTACCCCATATTAGTATATGGAGGTTGGTGGTTGGGTAGAAGATATGTAAGGGTAGGTGGATGCAAGTGGTTGGGTAGTAGGTAGGGGTACATGCCCTTATGGGTTAGGGATGTAACCTAAGTTTGGTGCAATGGGCACTTGTTGGGTAGGAGCGGAGGTTAGGTTGGTGATCAAAGGAAGGGTAGTGACCTAAATGCTAATTAAGGGTAAGGTAGAATGTATAGGTAGCATGAGATTTTGGAGTGGGGTAGTGGTTAGTAGATTAGAGGTAGCTAGTGGAAGGTTGGTAATGCTAATGGTAGGTACTCCCATGATGAGGGGAGTATAGGTGGCTAGTGGTTGGGTTAATCCTAAGGTGGAGGAGTTGTTGGTAGGGGTAGAAGGTATAAGGGTGTTTATAGATTGGGCAAGTTAGATTTCATAAGTAATATCAAAGGAATTGTTTGTAGATGAAGAGGCTTGGGTAGCTAATGGTTGGGTGGTGATTTTGGTAATATAAGTGTTTCCCATGAGATGGGAAGACATGCCATAAGGTGGGTTCATAGATGGAACTGAAGTAGGGGTATGATGAGGCATGGTGTTAAGGTAATGCTGAAGGGCCATAGGGTTATTATCTAAGAAGGTGGAAAAGTTTTCATCTCCTTGAGGAACTTCCCAAGGTAAGGGATGACTTCCCTAAGGTGAGGAGAGTTTGTTGGTTCAAAGATTTAGTCCATGAATGAGGAGGTGGAAGAGGCTGATTGGTTTGCTTTGCTATATTCTTTCATTACTGGTGAGTTAGAACCATCCAAGGAAGGGGGGAGAGAATACACAAACAATGTCATCACTCAAATAGAGAAAAGATAATAAATGATCAAAGAAAAAAAATCATACTCTAAAAATTATGTTAAGTCCTAAAGGTTCTTTTTAGTATCTCTTTTAGCTTATGCAAAAAGATTTCAAGAATTTGTGTGATAGAAGTTTGTCTTGTAGAATATATACTAGAAATGAAGTCTATGGTTGGTTTCAAGTTGTTGAGGCTCTCAAAATAATTTATATTTTGAAATCAATACATGGCTTGGTATTATGGCATACCCCCTCACTTCACACACCATAATGATAAGGGTGTTAGGTGCTTAGCCAATATATACTAATTTCTAGAGTTTAAAATCAAGTAAAGAGCTGCGTTGGTTCTCCCCTTGGTAATGATCTCCAAGTAAGATTGCAAGGAAAGGGTAAGGTGACTGCTAGGTGATGAAATCCTAGTCAATCCTTTTCTCAAGTTTGTTTGATGTTTAATTAATGAAGGTGGTTTGGTCTAGTGTGTGTAACAAAAAGTGATGCTATGATAGGATTAATTTGCTTTATGTCAAACTATGTGAGCTAAAATTACAAGCCATTGATGTACACATTTAAGTTTAAGCCAAAATGAAACTTTTGATTTTGTTTATGAGCATAGAATAGAGATAAGAATATAGAGATATAAATAAAAGAAACCCAAGTAAAGACACAAGGGTTCCACCGAGCGTGCTAGAATGTTTTAATGAATTTTAGCTTATATTTTGAGAAGGGAAGAAGAAGAAACTAAATATGGGTATGGTTGAAAAACCTATTTGATTATGTATGCATTGAATTAGATGATTATGGAGATATCCTCTTTGGCTTGGGAGGATGACCTACAAATAATAGAACACTTAAAGAAAATGGTTGGTTAGATAGATAGTTGGTTGGATTGTCGAGCGCTCGCTAGATCCCAAAAACAAGAGATTCCTTGAGGGCTATCAATCCACATGTTTTAAATAATTAAATTTATAAATAGAATAGAAATTACTTGCATCAATAATCAAAAGGTACTAAAATTAAACACAATAAATGATTGCTAAATAAATAAACTACAAATGACTAATATAGTGATAATCAAGTCAACATTAGTGCTAAATGGCTTGATTCTATTTTATAAAATTAGGTAGGGGTATACAAATAGATAGGGACACAAAAAAAGATTTGATTGGGGGTAAGAGGGTGAAAATAACTTGCTATTATTTTCTACCATAGTGACTATTGATAGTTGGGGTGACCGTTGGTGGTTAAGGTGGCCATCGATGGTCAAAGTGACCATTGATAGTTGGATAGACCATCGATGGTTGGGATAATCATTATCAGTTATTGTGTGTAGGTTTAGGTTGGTAAATGGATGATTGATGGAATCCTAAAGTTGGATTCTAAGAGATGGGTTAGTATTAGGCTAATTACAAAAAGCAAATAAAGTAAATGAATATAAAAAAATAAGTACTTATCTTGTAGAAGGTTGATCAGGTGGGTGTTTGAGGTGGTTGACTCATTAGTGGAGTTTAACATGATTCCAATAGAGTAATGGTGCTTGGATATTTGTGAAAGAATGAAAAGTAAGATCTTTAACATGATAACTCGATCGATAGATTGCTAATGACATTTGACTTGTAACAAAGAAACTCTGGATGCACAAGTGCTTGATAACAATTATAGATAGATTTCACCTTCCTTCTCCTTTCTTCTTATAGGCAAGGAAGAAGAGGTGAAACAAGATGTTAATTGGGTACTCTAATTATAAATCACTCATGCAATGGCTCACACATGTATTTAAACAAGTTATATTTAGAAAATCAAGGTGGGTGGCTTACATGTTGTTGGTTAAGTAGGTTCACCCTAACCGTTGACAATTAAGGTGACCATCGATGATCATCCTGACCATCAACGATTGAAGGTGAAGGTAAAAAGTGGGTAAAAAGGTAGGTTAAGTCAGTTGGTCAAACTAACCATGGTTGGCCTTGGTTTTTAGTTAAAAGGTCAAATTGGTCCCAAGGAGGTCCTAAGGTGGTCTAGGGGAATTTTGACATTTAGAATCATGGTGTGCATATTTTTGGTGTCCATACAAGCTTACTAGCTTGTATCAAACTACTTTATGCTCTTATTAAAATCTCATAAGCATTTGGTAAGGTATTACCACCCATGGACTATATCATTACACTAATATCAGAATTAAGGCCTCTTGAATAATATAAGAAGGCATGTTCATGGGATGGTCTAATCAATGCAGGTATTCTAGTGCATGTCTTTTAGAATCTGAGGTTGAAATCAAATATGAACTCATGAGGAGCTCTCTTTATGTTAGCCAGCTATTTAACTAAATATAGATGATTAGATTTATCCTCAAATTATCTAAGGCTATACCTAACTCATCCTAGGTATCAATGGAATTCAATAGAATATTTATATATCACTACAATGCTTTTCCTTTAAAGGAAGCAGTAAGTAGTCTGATAGCCACATTATGTTGAACAATATTATGAATGGATCAAAGGTTGGCAACATCATGGATGTGCTCAATAATTGTTATTTGATGTTATCCTGAGAAGAATGGGATAATCTTAAGGGAAGACACATGAATGCCATCAAAATGGGCCAAATTTAGTGGACTACCTCTAGTGAATGGGATGAACACTTGATTCATGATAGCTATTTAGGTAGTGGGGATTCTATTTCTTAAGATAATAGGATGACCAAGAGAGAATATTTATTTTTGGGATCAAGTCTTGTCTTATTAAATCTTGTTCTATTATATAAAATAGAAGGTAACTCAATGAATTTGAGGGGAATACCTTTAATAGCTGACCTAGTAGTAACCTTTGGCATGAGAATGCTATCTAAACAGTGCTATGAACTCTATAACTTTAAATATCTTTAGCTCTTGATGATGATGGATCTCCTTTGCTACTATAGATGCTTTCCCTTAGCTCCAAATTTTAGTTACTCTAGGAGACCTGATCCCACCAAGTGTGTTAGAACTATTAGAGACTTAGATTGAACCTTAGTTGAGCAATGGATTATTCAAGTCCTCTACTCAAATCTAGTCCAACATGGGAATGACCCTAGGCTATGGGTTACCTAATCTTGGGTCAGACTACTAGGATTTTTAACTAGGGTAACTCCTTTACTGTATTACTTAACTCATTTCCACTAAAACCTACTAATTACTAGGGTGAAAAGGGAGAAAGATAACTAAAAGGGAAATCTAAGATAATGTTGGTGATGCACCTAAATTGATTACTCATCCACTTTATTTAAACTTATAAAAACACTAATGAGACAAGTAAGAGGTTGAATCTATAACTCCAAATTTTTGTTATGCATCAATATTTCATGTAGAGGTTCACCAAGTAATCAAACCCTGAGGGAATTGATGGAAAGTCTTGATTCAAGGCACTAACCAGTCAATGTATCCACTTGATAACTTCAATCAAATGACATTAAACACTAAAAATGACTTGCATAACAAGATAAACTAGTAGCTAGGTGAGATCATGACTTGACAAGGTAGATATTTCTACCACACATGGAAATCAAACTAAAATTAACACACTTTACTGGAATAATGAAATCTGAAATAGTCATCTCTTTATCTCAGGAGGTTATAAAGATCGATCTTGGTAGAGTCTAGTCATGCCCAAGAGAGGGATCCTTTTCAAGGCCTAGAAGCCTGTATTTATAGTAGAATGGGATGAGAGAGATGGGGATCATGCATAGGAGGATGGATGAGGGAGAATAATGACCAATATTTCCAATTACCTAGTGTTGATTCAGTTAGAAAAGATCATAATGCCTAGGATTACTTTTGGAAGGTGGCCATAACAATCGTATCAATCTTTTTCAATCTATTTTTAGCCTAGATTGATGCTTTTTATAATTACAACAAAGGGTTCAAGTCATTTGAAAGATGAATTATGACATAAAAATAGTTACAATAGCTAGATCAATTTGTTATGATCTTTTTTGATGTAGATTGATCCCTACTAGTTTTTCTTTGGCATGTAAGAGTGGAGAAAAGGGTCATAATTATGCTGATATATTTGGTGATGAACCCATGAAAAATGATGTGTCTACCTTTATGACATCCACTTGAAATATTTAATCTAATTTGACCTCAACCATATTTGACCTTTACTTAAAAACTCCCAACTTTGAATTTTAATCTTGATCATTGATCTTGATCTACTTGGTGAACACATGCCATTGGTCTTTGTTATGTTTAATGAAATGTGTTTCATTAATCCTATTTGTATGACTTACATGCAAACCATTTATTTAACTAGTAGTTACACTGGTTATGACACTTATAAAATACACATTTGTCTTTTAGAATTGATGAATTTTTGACCTTTCACTCATCATTGATATATTTTGGTACTATGGATCATGTACCATTGATCAACTTGGACCCAATAGCTTTGTGAGTCACCACACATCATTAGATCTTTGTATGGGCACCCAAGATCTTTCCACTTATTAGTTTCAAATTAATCCTTAAGATATGCTAAACTTTTGACTATGATATCACTATTTATCTTTGATGCATGATTTAACATGCTCCATTGGATCTTTTGGGCCCATTGACATTGTTGATCACCCACTCACCATTGGATCTTGAATTGAGCTTCTATAATTTGGACACTTATCAGCTTTGCATTAACTCTTTTGAATCCAAATGGATATTTCATGAGGCTTGAACTTAATGTCTCCATTTACATCTTACTTGTTAAGGATTTTTTAAATCTAAAGGGTTAATTGCTACAACTTTAACTTGATATCCCTGTGCATATTTCATTCTACTTGTTCAAATTTTAGGACTTAGATATTGAAATAGACAACTCATCAATACATAAAATTTTCCAAGAATGTTCAAGGCATGAAAAATAACATGTCCATGAAACTCTTTGACCCTAGTTGAATTTTCAAGTGCATCTATCAAATGTGTAACTAGACTAATCTATCTATTTTTTCATAACATTTGATGATGGTCTAATCCATATTCTTCACTTACTCAATTAATTTGATCATTTGGTCAATTAGGAACTCTGGTCAGCTGCTCTATCTAGGTAGAAGCTTTGTATGTGGGCCAAATTTGGCCAAGAGGCATACACCTATACAAAAAAAAAGTATTTCTCATATTTTCCTAAGAGGGAAAACCAGTGATCTAGGATATGGTGATAATTTTCTTAGGATTGTGTTCTTATACAAAATAGGGAGATATTAAATATGTGTATTGGTAAACTAGGTTAGCCAAGATAATATGAATGGGTAGACAGATAGCAAAAGTGTGTACAAAATTCAAATGTGTTTACATAATCTCAAATAAGTCAAAGTATGCCAGAGTTGATGTGCTCAAGTGACTAATACCAAATTTAGGTGTCTACACATATGTACACACATGTTAAACATATTTGGATCAATGTTAAGGTGGTACATAATAATTAAATTACACATTACACATCTATATAAACATAAAAAACATAGTAATTTACATCACATTATTTAGTGAGATTATTTCATAATCATCGCTTTAAGAAGATAAATGGACATAAAACTTGACATCATATTGTCACATGTTATCTTATTCAAGAATGTTAAGTGATAATAGTAGTATATATATGCATGATGTGTATATTCCACTCATGCATCAAAAAGCAATATATATGTCTAACCAAAAGTGTGACTAATAGAATCTATGCAAATAAGTTACAAACTTGATTAATTTTATATGGAATTTTACAAACAATATATAGGAAAATTGTGCCCAAATAACAAGATTATCACTAACATAAATTGGTTGGATGAAACCTAAATCAAAATATAATAATCAAAGAAATCTAATCATATGTTAAATTAGGCCAATAATTTAATAACCTTTGGAGTAAAACTAGGAGTGAGAAAATCTCACTTATTACGTAGGATGAAAACATAGGTAAAATCCAAACTATATAATATAAACTAACCTATGTCTAATGTTCCCTAAAGATCCTTATCATTACTTATAAAAATTATAGATTTGACTTCAATTTTATCAAAATGGAAGGAAAAACCTAAGAAATCCATAAAGATTGATGTGAAAGCTGACCTTGTTTTGCAATAAGCTATGAAGTAGTCAAATCTTATCAAGTATTTATGTCAAAAACTTAATATACAACCTAGTAGCAGTAAAAAATCATAAAAATATATAGGATGCTTGATGGGAAGCTCAAAATCTCATGTCATATTATGGTAATGGCTGAGTGGATTGATATTAATAATATTATTAATCCCAAATTATTCTAGAAGATCAAGATGGAAAACATTATCAAATATATGTTGGAGAATATTATAAAGTCCACATTAGAGAAGTTTGCATATACTATGTGCCTTTTCTTAAAAGTGAAGTTTGCTTACGTATAACAAAAATTTGTATCTAACCTAAAAAATATGAGGTAATGATGATAATCAATGAGCTGATTTTTCTTCTCTCAAGTCTTTTGATGAATCTGAATAACTTTAGATTGAAGAGACTAAAAATGCTAGAGAAAGGAGTTGGCCTTATCTTTATTTTTTGGAATATGTTTGGTACATGGGAAATTCAAAGATAAGGGTAATTCATAGGGAGACAAAGGCTAAAAACCAAGACAAACCTCAAAAGGTGAATGATTTTTAGAGGAATGATATGCTTAGTTATAGACATGTTCAAATCCCACCTAGTAGAGGAGGTATGGTGGTATATGTTTAGATTCTGCATGAGAGTGAAATTCACAACTTTAGTGTAACCTTTTGATTATAGATCAAAGGTTGAGGATAATTAAAATGATATTATAGAATTTTCCATAAGGAAAACCAAAATGTCCTAAAAAATGTAAGCCATAATTGGAAATAATGTTGGTAGGTAGACCAAAACAATGCCAAATTAAGTCAAAGAAAAATTAGGATAAGTCACTTACAGAAATGGTCTTGTGGAAAGGAATAACTTAGCCATTTTACTAAAGTGATTAAAAACCAAAAAAAGACAATCATGGTGTGAAACTGTCATAAAAAAACTAGTAACCATGTTTAAGGATTTATTTTTCCAAAGATGAGAAGGAATGAGAAAGGAACTCTCAAGGCTAATTTTTGGTTGGGTGGTTAAGATCAAAATTAGATTGTACAATGATTCAAGAAGTGAAGGACATCACACCACATGTGAGGCCTATAGAAGAAGAACTACAAATGGATAAGTGTATTCTATTTTTTGAAATAACCACCATAAAGTGTTGAGTGTACCTCATTCAAAATAGAAGTGTGTGATCATGACACACACACAACTTATCAATTTTGTATATCAATCCTTCATTGATGTGTAAATATTGAAACAATACCATTGTTGGAATAGGTTAGATGCTAGATAATTTTAACTAATTTCATGAAGCATATATAATTTATATATCGAGAAGCCCAAGTATAAAATCCCAAATATAAAGTGGTGACTATAGTCAACATGTGAGTTGTAGGAGGATGACTCAAAAAGCTAACAATAGTGTTTGTGCTCCCTTATTTGTACTTGATGACCAAATAAAACTATTTTAAATAGGGATGACCTCTTCACATGCTTAAATTCTTTAATTTTTTTAGGATTGAATAAATTTTAGATGAAAATGATTAATATGTAATATAGCTTGGACTAAGGCATACAACTCTTTATCATAAGTGGAATAGTTTTGTTTAGTTGTAGAGAAGGTTTTTGAATGATATGCATTTGATGACCATTCTTCTTTAAAATGGATCAAAATTCAAATTGTGAATAATTTTTTCTTAACCTCAAAAGACTACAAGAGATTGAGTAATAAAATAACATGTGATAAACATAATATTTTCCTTAATACATTGAATGCATGAGAATGGCCCTTTGTCCTCTAAAAAAATCATTGGTCTTCATCAAATGGTATAAAGGAAAGGACATGTATGTGTTTTACCCTAAATTGGATTAAGGCAATCCTACCTTGATGGTATATAGGGATAATAATATATGAATTATAATACATAAGGGTGATAATCAGATCTATAATAGGCCAATTGGGTGCTAAACTCAAATATAAACATATAATTAAATTTTTATGCTGAGAATAAGTTAAATATATAAAGTAAAACCAAGATATTCATGAAAATGAAAAATAAGTAATATAATTATCTAGTTTTGATGTTAAAATAGTGCTAGATTTACAATAGGTAGAAAGCAGGCTGGAAGATGATTTTGGAATAATCATCAAATTTTACATCTGATAATTCTAGAGCTCTAGACACTAATGTCAGCTTGGGATGGTTGCATTGATGCTATTGTCTAGGTTTGATATAATTTTCCTATATGTTATACCTACTAGAAAGGGATGAGACCAAATGATTGCTTTTGGATTTGTCTTTACCTTCACTCTAGTGCATTCAAATCTAAGTCATGGACTATCACTCATGAATTTGTAAAACCCTAGTTCTTCATTTTCATTATGACCTTGGGTAAAAAGGGGTTAGTGTGTATAGGGTGTCTATCTAACCCCAAATACCCCTCTATCAGTGAGTGTTACCTATATAGGTAATACTTTGAAGAGGTCCTCAAATTGATGTAGTTCTCCCCTACATGTTGGCTTATATGAATCATGCAACATTGTGCAAAACAAGTATAATAATGGCCTAGTTTTTAACTTAAAAAACCATTATCTTGGGCTTCTCATTTAGTAATTCAAACCTATATATGTGTTTTACCTATGATTGGTATGAAAATAAGGAAGCTTTATTTAATTAAATACTTGATATAGTGATTTTGATAAGTTACTTTGGTCTCTCTTGGTTTTTTCTAGGTGAGGAATGAATGAGGGATGATATTTTATTTATATCAATCCATTTAGATAAGTAAATTACATTAAATCACTTAGTTTGACCATTAATATATGTTTCATTTGAAAAATAGATGACTTTAGGGTACTAGACACTTGTGTCTTTCTTGGACATTAGTATCTAAGGATTAAGAAAGTAGGGACATGTTGAAAACTTGTAGATATGGAAGATAAGTAAATTTTAAGCATTCTAAAAAATATATAAATATTGATTCATCAACATAAGACTATTCAGACTAAGAGAAATAGGCCAAAGGGCACAATATAGAGGGGATGCAAGACTTACAAAAGTGAGAAAGGTCCAAAAATGGGAAGAACATCAAAGGTTTGAGTTTGCCAAGTGTACCATATTAAGTTGCTATATAAGCTATAAATATCATCTACATTTTAGCTCACTTTAATTTAGTAATTAAATTTCTATTTTAAAGGAAAGGAATACAAACCAAGGTGTGTATAACACATCTTATCTTTGAGTGTGCCCAACTTATGTGCTTTGATTATGACTGACCTATAACCAAAATCATGATAAAATATATAATAAATGCATTTAATGTGGAATTGAAAGTACTTGCAATATATTGAAATTAAAAGATCAAGGTTTAATAATACCCCTGTGTGTCGACGTAACCACCTTCCCTATTGGAAAGTTGATTTGAAAAAGATGTATCTTTCTAAGGATATGAAACTAAGATTATAAAAATATAGAAAAATATTAAAAGTGCATATATCCAATGTGTGTGTGTGTGTGTGTGAGAGAGAGAGAGAGAGAGAGAGAGAGAGAGAGAGAGAGAGAGAGAGAGAGAGAGAGAGAGAGAGAGAGAGAGAGAGAGAGAGAGAGAGAGAGAGAGAGAGAGAGAGAGAGAGAGAGAGAGAGAGAGATTACACCAACCTTGGAGTAAAAATGAGTTTTCACCTGGTAATTGAAATTAACTCAATTGTGTAACCCAATGATACTTATAACCTAGTGAGTGTGAGTGAACCAAGTCACCCACACTATCAAAATGGTGAGGTTATATGATATTATCAATTATAACTTGAAATATTGGAAATATTAAGGGATTTGATCACCTCAACTATACCAAAAGGTGAACCAATTATTACAATATATTGGCTCAACATAGTTCATAAAATCCTAATTGGTAGGTGGTGATAGTCCCTAAGAATATTTTAAAATATGAAACTGATTTGGATTTTACAATATTAGGCACACACTTCATAACATATGAACCTTAAATATGTATCATGATTAAAAAATATATAAAAATGGTACCAATGTATAGAAGTTTTCCATAACTATTAATTTGAATCATTTAACTGCATACTTTAGCTAATTTAGCAAACTATTTAATTGTGGAGAACATGCTTCCAAAACATGCCCCTACTATATAGGGAGAAATATGTTTCCAAAAAACTGATAAAGTACTATGATAGTCATGCCCATATGATAGTCCCACTGAATCTAAAATTGATATAAGTACCATATATTTAATGAGTTTTGAGAACTTGATTCTAAAGTATATCCCCACTAAAACTAAAATTGTGAGTATGTGGAAGCCATGCCCATATGACATACCCCCACTGAATCTAAAAATTGATATAAGTACCATATAATAAATGAGTGTGGAGAACATGCTTCTAAAGCATGCCCCTTGAAAAATGTGCCAAGTGTGAAGAACATGCGTCTATGACATGCCCCCATTTTAGGCAAGGGAAATACAGGAATTAGTAGTTACCTCACCTCAAAAGGATAATATATTGCATAATATGTAACTGTAACCATGTAGCATATAGAAGGAACATGTATAAGTAGATATATAATTAAAATACATATAACCAATGTGATCACATGAAGGCCTAAAACTTAAAATAAGGATCATAGAAAATTCTAGATAGTAATAATACAAGATCAACAAGCAAACAACCACACACACAAGATCACTCAAAAAAAAGTTAAAAGGAAATGGTCCAAGTAGATCTTAAACAAGGGGCATGTTCAAATGCCACATAATTGAAAGGACATGACTTAGTCAAATATCCACAAAATCAAGGATGACATTTTCAAATGTCTATATAACAAACAATGACATATTAAAATGTTAATGAAAGCATACATAGGCATGGGGACCACTAGTAAAGAATCATATTCAAATGCTCAAAAAAGGAATACGATAGTAAGGCAAGGTACTCAAGGAAGTGCATAAAGGAAAGCATAAACAACCAACATAAACATATCACAATAGTCCATGGATCAAATGTGTAAGGAAAAATGTCTAGTGTATTGCATATCAAGTAACCTATGTAAGATACAATCATGGATAAAAGCATGTGTAAGTACATATGTAATCTTAATCATGATAATGTAAAGTGACCATAAAATCATATAAATTATGTTTATTATAAGGACCCTCATGATAAAATAATGTGACTATGCTAAACCAATGGTTATACTCCCTTGGTGGTGCTGACTATGAAGGTAAGAGGATTATGCACATGGTAAATGCTAGTTTAGTAATGATTAAATTATTACCTTAGGCTATAATTGAAATTACATATCCATTAAGGTTATATAAGAATATAAATTCATGACCTTGTAAATTTTTAGTAAGCTAAATATGTTGGTTTAAGTAAATGATCTAGCATGCTATAATTACAAGATTTGGATATTAAGATAACAAATTTCATGGGTACAATAAGTGTGCAAGAACATGTCATTACCAACAAAGGAAAATGGACTATGCCAAGAATTATTACATCATGTGTGATCCCACCTCTAACCCAAATATTGCATTGAACCTTGATTGATTCCAAATGAATTACTTGTATGAAATTAAACTCTTTCTTTAGTCTTGGTGTGTATTAATGGATTTTAATCATTATTGGGTTCATCAAACACCTTTGGCTAGTCATCTTCAATGCACGAGGATAAAGTAGACTAATGTGTAAAATGCCTTATAGCATAATTTCAGACTTTTCCATTAATTTACCTTACCTTGATCCCTACATAGGGAGGTGGATTGTCTTAGAAGCAACCATAGGACTTTGTTAGAGTCACCATGCAAGATTATAGATTGGAAAAGAGAACATCCATTTATGAAAGCATGGGCTAGTGAGTAGAGTGGTTGGTTTATCCAAGGAAAGAATAAACACATATAATGTTCTAATTGGGTTTAAAGAATGAGAAAATTCCTATTTTAGAAAGGTATATTATTGGAAAAGTGTTTTGTTCCCTAGAATTAGAGTTTAAGGACTTCTGGGCCAACCTAAAAGAAGAAGAAAAATAAGAAGAGTTTAGACACTAGTTTCATGTACATTACCTAATAAGTGTCTTTTTATGTCATAAATCCCCTTAGTTTATTATCTAATACCCTTATTTACATTTACACATGATAATTACTTTGTTAATTACTATTTACCCTTCCCAACCTTCCAAATCTCCAAAAATCTATTAAAAATCCATAAAATATAAATTATCCCCCATCCTAACAACTTATCCTTGATAAAAAACCTATGAAACAGCTTAAAAAAACCCCTCCTCAAATTATCCCATGGTTATAACTACTTTAGACATGTTTTACCAAGAAAAGACAGAATTAATAGTAATTCCCCATGATCGGCATCAATTTTGTTTGATCAGTGTCGATTAATTATAAATGGTCTCAACTCACCTAAATGATCCTAAAAATACATTGTAATGTGGAGATAATTCTTAAGAGATAAACAATTCTTAGGATATTTTATAGTATAGACATTACACTCTATTATCAAAGCTTTGAATCTTTGGTATGACTCTATGTTAATTAGAATACATCTTCAACTTATAACACCATCTTAAGACATATCAAAGATTATTAGTGTAATTTATTTTAGCATAATTTCATTATTTATATTATTATATGTAATAGTATCATTATTTTACTCCTTAGACCACCTTAATTATCTTTGGAATCCATTTTCTTAAGCAATAAACCAACTTTTTAATTTCCTCAAGAATTTTACTAGAATCGACATCAATCATAATGATCAACATGGATATTGATAAAATTGATACCAATTCTATGAATAGACATCGATCACTATCAAAAATACCAAGTTAAAAAATCCAAGCCCATTTCTATGGATTTTTTCCATAGTCCTGGTCTATTCTGATCATTCTATTTTCTTGAGAATATTCTAAATTTAGATGACCATTCTTGGAGAACCTCATGAGATACTCAAATTTTTTGATTTATCAATCATTCCTCAACTCCTCTTTTATGATTAGAGTAATATTGTGCATAACTTGAGTCTTTGTACCATTGCATTCACCCCCAACATTGATGACATCTCAACCCAACTAGAGATTATCTAGGAAGATACTGAAGCTGCACATGATTATTAGCTCAATTATTTTGATTATATTAATGCAATAGAGGAATAATTTATCATTATCATATGTTATCTAATTATCAACAAGTATTTGTAATTTACATTATCATTTTTTATTAGCTTAATTTCTAAATAGGTGGGTTGACATTTGTGAAGGGAATCTTACACCTTCTTGGAAATGGTATTTTACAAGGTAGTCCACCCTCTTATTTTATTAATCTATCTTGTATAATTTTTCACTTGTGTGTAGGTATTCCTTCCCAGAAAAAAATGAGCTTGGATAATATATTGTTTAATAATGTGTAACCGATCCTATAGGTACACCTCATTTTGGTTTAAACCTTGATTTTTTTCAAGTTTTTATTAGTTCGTATTATAAAAGAAATTTACATAAAAACTACATGAAATTTATAGCACGCTCAGTGGGACTCTATTGGGACTAATAGTTATTGATTTTCATTATAAGTTTTTATATTTTTACTTTGTATTTTTATTTGATTATTAATTATTATTTTCATTAAAAAAGAAAAAAAAATCTAGATTTATTTTGGTGTATCTAAAAAGAATTGCATTCATAGAATTGCTTGCCTAGGTTATTCACATAGAATAATTAGGTGAGGTAATTTATCATCATAGTCACACCTATATTTAACACACAACCAGATGAAAAAAATATCAAATAATCAAAAAAATTAATCCTAGCTAGGTGGACCTACTTAGATTTCATCACCAAGAGGAAAACTAACTTGGTGTTCTTGTTGAGTATAAAGATTTGGTTGACGTTATATCAGCTAAGCACCTAACACCCTTATCACTTTGGGGTCATGAAGTGATGGGGTAGGCCCCAATATAAAAACATGTACCATCACTAAGACATATCTAAGACTCATGTACCTTTGGGTATATCGAGGATACCATCCTTAAACAAAACTAAAACTAACCTTATTATACCATTTCTTAGGTCTTGTGTTAAGCCAAATGCCCCTTCATTTTCTAAAGCATAATTTTTAAAAGATATAAAAATGGGAAAACATTAGGAATATTTTATTAGAGAGTGTGATTTATCTTCAATAAAGAGATAAAAAAGAAAAAATAATTTCTTTTTACTTACTTTGCATTTATCTTTGTCATTAGCATTGCATGGTTTTAACTAGGCAATAATTATTAGACCCCAAATTTTGGATAAGTAGTTCGATGAGGATGCATGGCACAAAAAAATAAATGGTATGGGAGAATCATGGATAAAAATATTCATAGGCATATAAGACCATTGTATAGGAGTTCACGACATGAGAAGACCCAATTAGAGAATATGCATAATAAGTGAACCTAAGAATAAAGGACTGGAAACACTAGCAAAAGACTTGGGGAATGCATGGGAAGAGGGACAAAATTAATGAGTGATTCTAAAGGATGAAATAGATCAAGTCATGCATGAATATAAGACCTACCCATGAAAAGATAGGTGCTCACTAATGAGAATCCAACACTAAAGTGGGAATATAGGGGCACAAAGGTCTAGTCCTTAGGGAAATAATGTAGTTGGTTGTCATGACTCTTAGTCCACCAAAGATCTTTGGCTAGTCACCAAGAGTGTCATTATTATTGTAACTAATTGGTTGGGGAAAACAAATTATAAATAACTCTAATTAGAGATTTATAATGTGGCTAATTATTATTGAATGTTGCTCATTGATGTTGATTGTTATTCCATTGATGTGATCGAAGATACCATTATGATATTGCTATTTTACTCTAGTTTATAATTGAGTCACACCATGCATTTTTTATGTAACTTGTGAACTATTATTAATATGACAAATATAATTTGCATTACTTGAATGTTATCATGTGGATTCTATAAATAATGGCATTGGTCATATTAATCATATTTGTTCATTTAACTGAATTTAGACCCATAATCATGTATTTATTTATTAGTTAATCATTGAATAAAGTGTATGTTTGAGTGTTGATATATGTTAAGAACACCTTTGCATGACAAAACCAATGAGAACTAGTCCCTTATTGTGTGCTTTAGGTAAGTACGTGAGAACTCTAAGTCTTACATGAAATGTCAATGCACTAACATGTTGGGTTTTAAGCACTTTAGTGGGTGCCTAAGGAAAGTAAGGCCTAGATAGAAAACTAACCCTAAATTTTTGTTCCATTTCTAGGACCTGTAGTTATTGTTTGCATGATGGTGGAAAATTCTCGACTGATTATCTATTGAAAACATTAAAAAATGGATTATCAGTGTCAAAGATAATTTTACAATACCATTTATTGAACCAAGAGTTTATACATGTGCATGGGTATAAATATATATATATATATATAATTCCTTATATGAAACTTTTTTTGTGGAATTAATTATTCATTTACATGCTTGGATCATAACCTATGCTCAAGACTAGTTAAGAAATCATAAAAGGAAAACAACTTGGACATTAGCATATTAGATGGATTTAACACACTTAGAAGTGCCATGAATGTGAGTTGTTGATGTTTGGTGGTGAGGGGTGTTAAATTATTATGTCTTAGAGTACATTATATCAACTTATTACTATACATAAGAAGCTAATTTCTAGTTTTTTTGAGAACCACCTAGCTAATATCTCAAGCAATTCACTCTAGAGGTGAAGAAGTTGTTTATTGACTTTGGACTTAATACTTTTACCATGGAAGGATAAAATATTCCTTTTCTTAGTAACATAGTTGTTGGGGGAATGTAGGGGTACTAGTGAAGAATTATTGGTTTGATATGATATCCAGTCAATGAGAGTTATATAAGTACAAATATGATAAAGCTCGAAGAAGGATTATAGGTGGAAGTGACATAGGAAGGGAATGAGAGGACTTAGGAAGTGTTGTAAGGATCCTTAGGGAAATAGAAGAGCATAAGGAGGAATCTCAAACTTTTAGATTGAAACTAATACTAGCTCAATTATATGCAAGAGAAGCAAGCTAGGAAGGGGGGACTGAAGAACCCAAGTTGAATAGACCTAGTTCCCCAACCATATTGTAAACTCATTATTTTGAGCTAGATGAATAAATTGTACATAATGGGGATATTGAAAACATAGATTCATGGATTGACCCCATAATATAAACTTTAGTTGATCAAGTTTGAGACTAGTGTATTAAATCTTTCTTTCCCTTTGTAATGCATTTCTATGGCCTAACTTGGAATTCATGGTGGACCCAACATAAGTAGTGGGAAAAGTACTATCCCTATTATAGTGACTCAACCTAACTCAGTGCTCAATGTCTCATGTGTTTTGATACTTTTGAATGAAAGAGAGGTGGAATAGGTGGTGGTTCAACTAGTGGACTAAGAGGAGGTGTAGAAGGAAGTGGTGGACTTACCCCTTAAGCAATAATACTTGGAAGTTATTAGTAACCACCATTATAAGTACCTCAACCACCCATTTTGTACTATAAAATGATTCTCCATTTTATATAATATTGAGGTGTAGATAATGCAACTCAATGTATTCACAAGTGCAAACTTATCTAGAGAGTGCATGACATAACCTCCTCTGAGCAAAAATCCACTTAATTTAGAACCAACCTTTTGGAATAAGCACATAATGGTATTAGAAATATGATCATCAATAAAATATAGTCTATTATGATTAACTCAAGGTATAATTCCTCTGGGAATTTGATATTATAGAGTTTGAGCAACAAAGTATTTTTATGATAAAAGATATCAAACACGAGTAAAATGAGAGTGTACAGAAATATGATGCATGGTTCAAGACACTTCTTTTCAATTTCTCATTTAAGATTAGTGCTGCCTAACATGCTTAGTAGTTAATGGGAGGTTTATTTCTCCCCTTTATATGGACATTATCTCAGAGAAAATTTACCAACCCATGCAAGGCCTTGGAAGCTACCCTTGATGCTAAATCTATTAGTAGCATTGATATGGGAATTAGTCCTTTTATAGAGGCTCAAATTATTGTAGTGGCATTTAAATCAAAAAATCTAATTGTACACAGTGATCATGAAACTCACAATAGCCTATGGTGTGTCGATTATGAGTTCGAAGGCCATAATAGAAACACTTTTCCCCATAAGTACATACATGTTTACTAAAGTAGTTGTGTGAAATCTACCAGGAAGAGCATGATGTTTGAGCTTGTCCTATGTTACAAGATGACACTCAATCAAAGGTGTCCACTTATTATAAGATATGCAATGCATATACTCATGATACTAATGACTTATAACTCATTAGTGACATTCATGAGGTGCACACATGGTACACATCAAACATCTATTTAAAATAACCAAGAGAATAGTGGTTATAATGGGAGAGGTTAAGGTAAAGGACACGAAGGTTGACATTTTACACCATGGACTTATTATAAGTGTGTTTCCTCTGATCATTACCAATGAGACTACCCAGTCTATCCTACATATGCCTTCAATAAAAATGAACACTATTTAGAGGAGTGCTCTAATTTGTACACTACTATTATAAAGGAAAGAAATGAGAAGGATTCCAATATGATACTCATTGATAAACCACAATAGAGACCACACCCTATCACTCTGATAACCCAAAAAGTTAATATTATAATGTACAATGGTGGATAGTCCTAGTCTACATAAACTCCACCTATTAAGAAGGTATAGTGTGAAAATATTTATGTTACTAGGTATCCCAACACTCAACAATAGAAGGAGGTGCTCTAGGATACTATGAACTTGGTAAGGGAATCACAAGGAGAGATCTAAATTCTTAAAGACCATGATGTTGTTCAATGTATTGATCTACAAAAAGCCACAAACCATCATGACATAGTGAGAGATGACTTTCAAGAGGTTTTCAAGCACATATTGGATGAGGATATTGTACTATTGGTACATAATTGGCTAAAACATAACACAACAATTCCTATTGAATATCATTCATTAAACCATGATTGATAACAAAATACTCCCATCCCCTCTAGCTTGAAAAAGGACAAAGAGATATTGGTGAATAATACCATTGATGGATGGGTAATCCAGGACATCTTGGTTGCTAATGGAACTAAATTAAATGTTTTTACAAAGGATCCTTGGTGAAATATGGCTAGCTCAGATTTAATTTTTTTTCCCCAAGTATTGTTCATAGAAAAAAAGACTCATGCTTTGTCGATTGATGTCCTTAAAGATGCCACTGTGGATATCCTTATTGTTACCTTTAAAATAGAATTTGAATTCCTAGAGTTGGCTAAGGCTGATGACTTCCCAACACTATTGAGTTATCCATGATGTTACACCAAAAATGTTAATTTAATCTGTAAGAAATGATACATTAGCTTTGAAACTGATGACCAACACATAGTCATTCCATTGGACCATGCTCATGCCCTCCCATATATTGAACCTACTAATGCTGATGAGGATATTAATCATATATAAAATGTCATAGATTAAGGTAGGTGAATGATATGATCTGACCCCTGATGGCATCATATGATGGATGGATTCATAATCCCTATCTGAAACCATAAATAACACTTATGACTACTAAGTGCATGGTGACTATGACCTAATTGGGAGAGTATGTGGTGCTATCAATAGTCACAAAGATACTCAGTCCAAGTATCATAAATGCCATAGATTTATTTGTATCATGACCAAACAAGTTATGAAAGGAATAATAATGGTTGTACCACCTGAAAGGTTAGATGGAGCTCTACAGTTCCATGGTCAAATAGAAGTTCATGAATTCATCCAAAAATTGGAAGCCTTATATGCTTTTGACATTGATTATGTGTAATCACTCATTCACATTTTTGATGGCACAAATGCAAGGTGGTGGAAACTCATCATGAGCATTTGCTTATTTGGATCATGTATGTTCTAAATTACATCATAGGTTTCATAATGATAATCATATATGGGGTGCTATCAACTATAGTGGTATTCAAGCATTGAAACCTCACCTTGAGTCTTGTAAGGGAATGTGGATGGATGATGAAACTTTATTTCTAGAATATCTTTAGGTTCATGCATTTTATGGAACTCTACACACTTGGGCCAAAGTGTGGTATGTCCATGAGGAGTACTATCTAGGTGTTTTCAGTCTAGATTGCACCTTTTAGGTAAATGAGTTTAAAACCTACCTCATCCAACTAATATAATGGGATCACTTTTAGGTGTGGGCCTAATGAGTGAGGTGAATCTCTAGTTTTGGGGCTAATGGCCTTAATGCATCATCTAAGATCAACTACTACCTACTTATTTACTAATGAAAAGGGATAGAAGAAATACATGAAGTCAAATGCTATACTACAAGAGGTGATGCACCAATAGATTATATCTCCTCTATTTAATCCTTCAACAACATTTATGGATAAAACAAGGACTAGTTACTAACACACTCTCTCCAAAGGACTCCTACACATCAATGATTCATATGGAGGCCATGCCAATTACCTATAAATTAAGGGTGATGAGTGCAAGGTCTGATGAAATACATTAGTAATTAGTTTCCATTGTGATCACACACATAAACACCTTCTCACACCATGTAACCTACATACGACAATCCACTAGTATCTAGGTGAGAGACAAGGACCTGCAAAGGGAGAAAAGATAAGCCACTTATGCAAATTAGATAAGCATGAACACACTAGAAGATTAACATGGAGAAGACTAAATCAATATTTATATTAGCTCAATGTTGTAAGATACAAATGGGTAGAACTTTCTCATACCCAATATAGGGATGATTACAAAGGATTTTGAGGTTCAATTTATAGAACATGAGAAAGGACAAGAAGAATTTGGTATATAAATGGTGTAGAGAGGCCATAATAATCATCACTCATATAATGAATAGTTAAAAACATGAATGAAGGGTAGAAAATAGTCTCATAACTTTCCCCATGCATTATTTTAGTGGCATATAGTGATCCTCATGACAAGGTGGCCTAATTATTGAATGAGGAGTTAAAATATCATCTTTTTAAGAGGTAATTACAAAGAGGTTCCATTGACTCCTTAAATTTCATTGTATGATGGTTATATCCATACTTCATCACACTTTCTCACCTCTTTACTACATAACATCCCATGATTACCATTACATTTAAATCCTACTTGCCTTTATGACACCTAGTCCACATTTAAAAACCTCCAACCTATGTTACAAATGTGTATGACATATTTTAAGATTATGTTAAGAACCTATCCATATGATACAAGGATTTTATAAAGATATTTGATTGAAAAAATATTTATTAGGACCTTTTTATAGGATTTAGAAGGATGAAATCTAGTTTTTCAAGCTATGTCTCTCCTTACCACCTAAAAATTGTGAGGTTGATCTCATCTAGAGGCTCCCCATTCTTGAAAACTTTGAAAAGACCTACAATTCTACTCTCTCAATGTAAGGATGAACATAATCTTTCTTAAAACTTGATTAACATCTTGAAATATATTTTAACACTATTAATACCTATGATGTGAGTGGTATAAGACCTTGAAACCCTTGCTTAGGCTAAAAAATGATCCCCAAATGGTCAAGGACACCTCAATCACTCATACACCTACAAGTAGGCCTAAAAATGCATCTTTTAGACTATTTTATCCACCCTTTTCCTTCACATGTGCCAATATCCTACTCCAATGGATGCTTATAAAGTTTTTAGATGTCATTTATGTGTTTCTAAGATATTCTGAGAGCTTTTAGACTCATTAAAGTTATTTTTTTACCCATCGAGTTCTTAGAAGGGGTTCTAATAGGGTTTTAGGGTCCTAGTTTGTTAGGGATTGTTCATAGAGAATATTTACTAATACAATGACTAAATGACATAAAATGGGATTATAGAGACCCCTTAAAAATTCATCAAATTAATTTTCCCCCATACAATCTCTCCTTCTAGTTTTGAGCATAAAAATATATCTTCTCAAGTTCCTCTTAAGGTAAAACAATGGGTTTGACTATTCTTCTTCCTTAACAATTGTTCATACTACATATAACCTTTGAGGAAAAACTAGTGATGAGATATTAGAGTGTGATAGAATCTCTACTATCTAATAGTAAATTCTTCCCATGTACATCATTAATGAAGTTTTGAGCTCAAAACAAAAAGCCTCTTAGGCATGATAGGACTGTGTGTGCAAGCAAAGAAAGATTATGAGCAAATAAGTCATCTAATGGATATTTTTTCCTTGGAAATGAATAAAAGAGGTTTGAAACATCTATCAATATGTCTTTAGATGATTTTATAGAAGGTAATAACTCCTCAGTTAGCATTAAACTTGATATTCCTATACCTAGGGTTTTAGAGTAACCCTATAACTTAGACCCTAAATATTTATTTTTAAGGATTTATTTTATCTCATTGATAATCACTATGGGAACATTCTTTGTGACACTTAAGACCTTGAAAAAAATTCAAACCTCATGACCAAAACCAAAATTGTACTTTTTCTCCATAGTTTGTAGGCAAGTGTAGTCATATAAAATGTCCAAATTGGTAGTTTGAGTGTGGCTTATAACATCCCAACCATAGGTCCTTTTTGCATGCTCTTGAGACCCTTATAGACACCTTTTTGCTCATTAATATTCATTTAGAGCCTTATAAATAGTCATTCCATTGTAGATAGATAATATTCCTCATGCCAAACAAGTTCCCTTAGGTCTCGAGCCTATAGGATAAGAGTGCCCCATTTGGACTATAGTATCAAGCACCAAAGTGTCCCATTTTTGGTGATCCTATCTTTTTGTACTTTGATCCCAAACAATCATTTTTATCAAGTCCTTATCCTTAATTAGGTCAGCCTAGAATGAATACATCTAGCCCATGACCAATTTTTCCCTATAAAAGCCCACTCAAATCTCATTTATAAAAGAGGTGATAAAACTTACAAAACAAACAAGAATACAAACAAAGAACTAAGGCAAACTTCCATATTCTCTACACATAGTCACCCAATACAACTAAAAACATACTCAAATCCGCATACCAGTCCCTAACCACCTCAAACACTACCAAATTAGCATTTGCATCTACATCATAATATTGCATAAAGTATGTTAGGTGGGAGAAATGCATATGGCTTGATCCCTCTTCAGAGTATTGGTATGTAGGCAATATGACCACACACAGGGTGTGGATTACACATTTAGTATGTATTACACACTAACCCCCCCTCTTTCTCAAGTGACTAAAATATCATTTTATTAAGCATGATGGAGGATTAGGGTTTGAAGATAAAATAATGTCCACAACAAGTTTCATTTACAACCAGTGCTTGATTTTTTATAGGTAGGCTCACACAAGCACAAAATAACTACCCAAAAAGTTTTAGGTCTCTATGATCAATTTGGATATCAGTGGTAGGAATGGATAATAGTGATATAACCAAAGCATTCACTTTTTGATGTTCTTATCCTTTCATTGAATGAAATCTAGATTCAAGTTTATGACACCTTCCTAGTATTGCACAACCATTTTCAACCTTTGTATCAGCTATCTCAATCTGTTTCTAGCTAAGTTAAATTTCTTCCTACTTATTACTATTTTTAAAAAGGTTAAAAAGATAAACAATTGCACAAATGAGGATTGTAATTATTTCTATATTCTATACTTATTTATTAATCTCGACCCTTAACTAAAATATGAATAAAACTCAATTATTCCAAAAAAAGTTAAATCATTTGGTGAACTTGATTTACTTTCTTTGAGGACAAAAACCCTAGGGAAAATTCCTTACTAATTTTAGCAATATTATTTTGATTTTTTTCCTACATATGTAAATCAAAATTTCACATTTAATTTTTAAAATTCACCATAGTAATTTTAAAAATTATTTCTTTCAAACCCTAGTTGAAGATACTACGTCCTATTGCTTTTTGAGGTATCACCTTACATTTAAATCAGATTTCACATAAAATAAAAAATGGACGTCACTTATTTCAAAACATTTATTGAAAAAAATGAGTCCATACTTGGTCCTATCATGTATATGAATGATGAAGTTTACTATATGTTAATGCAAAGCTTTATTCTTTCCCTTTCATGCTTATTTTTTTTAATATGGGATGATATTAAAAAAATTATTGCTAAACATATTAAAATACCTCCTGCCTCACCTTCCTTAGAGCCTCTATCCTATGTTGAGTCATGTTTCATGGTTCATTTTACTCTTCTCTAGGTCACTACTCATCACTAGAGAGACCAACTAGCAACCTTTACCCTCCACCACCTCGACCTATCTATTATCTTTGTTCTCCTATCATAGCTACTACTATCCCTATATGGGTAATAGATAATAAAATTAGAGCTATTACTCAATGTGTCACCATGCCTCCTCTCCCTAGTCAGGAACCCTGCCACCCTCCTATTCCCTCCCATCCCAAGCCCAACCCACCTACATAGGCAGATCCACACATGGAATATGATATTTTAGATTAGTTTAAAAACATGCCAGCTAAGATTTCTATGTTAAAACTACTTTAGAAATCAAATATGTTCAAGGACATTCTTTATCAGGATCTCACTCAGAATTCTATGCCTATTGATTTAGAGCCTTATTATTTTGCATCAGTGGTCAACACATTAAAAACTATATAAGATGTTATTTCTTTTGATCATGAGGACATGCCTTCTCAGATAGTTATTGATCAAAATTTATCACTGTTCATATAAGCTCAAGTCCAAACCAATGTAGTTAAGAGAGTTCGAGTTGATAGTGGTTACAGACTTAATATATGTAATGTTACATTTTTACAAACTATGGGCATAGAAATGTCCTTCATGTAGGAGTCATATAATAACATTAGAGGGTTTGATGATATACCATGATAGAAATTAAGCACCATTGCTTTAGATATCATGGTAAGGCCCAAAATCCTCTATACATAGTTTTAGGTCATACCAAGTCCTCTTCATTATAACCTTTTACTTGGATGACCTTGGATACATGATATGGGGATAGTTACTTCTACTCTTCATCAATGTGTTAAGTTCTTCCATGAAGGATACCTATACACATGCCCAATAGATAACCAACTATTCAAATATTATAGAATTATAGAGTCATCTTTGACTATTTTGATAGATGGAACACCTTATATCATAGTTCAATCACCATCTCATCATATTTCTCTTGACTAGATACATACTTTAGACACCTAAAACTTGCCATTGATAACCTTCAACCAGGATTTTGACCAATTTCCACCAAAATGCACAATTTGGCCTAAAAACACTAAAACATATTAAAAGATTTGAAACTAACATATTCAAGTAATGATTTTGGCCAAAGTATCCCTAAATGGGGTAATTCATTTTATTGGCCAACTAACTTTGATTAGATCATTTTGAGTCAAAATTCCAATTTTGTACCTAGGTGCCTTGGATTGCTCTTTTCTATCAAATCTCTTGCATTAGACATGTGCCTTTGTTATTTGGTGTTGACAATATCCTAAATGGGATAATGGATCTAATACATCTAACATCGACTTCTAATTACAATCTAGTCAAATTTTAAGCTAATAATGAGACATTCTGATTAATTTAATTAATTTGTGCACTAATTGCCAAGATTTGCATTAAAGTTGACTAATCATGTTTAAGGCTATTTAAACCAAATTGGGGCCTTAAGTTAATTTTCCATGGAAATTTTTGAATAAATATTTATTGGAAATTGATTGTCATTAATTACATCATCAAATGACACATCCTATGGGATGGCATCCATAAGCCATATATGCATAGAATATCAAGATTTTTGCCTCCCATATCTCATTAAGACCCTCCATGCCTATTAATTACCCCTCTATCCCAAATATTAATGGGGATATTTATAGATTGAATTTAATAATTAGATTTATTTATGGCCACACATCTCAATCTTGAGATTGAAGTCATGATTGATCCCAAAACCATTCCAAAAATATAGAAATAACAAGCCTCAAAGCCATAATTCTAAGCTCTTTTATGCCAAACTTATAATGCCTAAATGCATGTAAAATCATTACATTTTTGTGTTATAATGCATAAATATTGAGCCAAGATAATTCAAGCCAAAGCCAAACATGGTACCAAGGAGAGATAGAGGTAACCACACTTCATTGATGCAAACTTCATGATCATAAACTGAGTAAGCCACTTTAACAAGCTATTTAGAGCATCCAATGAAGGTGAAAGAAGGTTTTTTTTGAATTTTAGTTGTGTTTTCCATTCTAGTATTGTTAACTAAGTTCTCCCTAGTAAATAGGCCTAGAGATGTTATGATAGTATGTTTATTTCATTTTGATTTCATTTTGGGACTAACACGATACTAAACATCCTCTCTTGAATCAAATTACTAGTTCACATAATGGCATGCCTGGTGGGACCCTAGCGCAATAAGTTTGGTCATAAATATCTTTCAATCAACTCACTAATCTTTTCCATGTAGGATCTTAGAGTTAGAGGCTAAAAAGAGTGAAAATTTAAGTTAAAATTTTATTTTTATGGTAATTGCATTATTATTTCTAGAAACCTCAGTTTTACTCTATGTTATGATATCACTGCTCACATAGTAGCAATTTTTTAATGCAATCACTATTGACTAAACAATGATTTTGTAGACCAAAGTAGTTATTTTGTTGACTAGATATTATTTGTTAGAATGATGATTTCATAAAATAGTGATATCATCATTTTGGGCAGTGATGTTAACAAAATAGTGATATTGTGTTTTCTATCTGGAAACAGTGATTTTGTTTTATAACAATAATTTTGTTAAAATTGGTAGCAAATTTATAGGTAAACAACAATATTGTGTTTTTTGTTTGAGCTGACTTGAAATAGTGATATTATTATCTGAAATTGTGATGTTGTAGGGAAACAATGATATTGATTGTGTAACAATGATTTTGAAATAAAGAGCTTGGTTTGAGAAGTTGCTTCACTCATTTTCAAATTAGCTTCAAAGCTAAAGGATATACTAACTTTTTCATTATAGGATCAAGCTTGAAATTTGTTCATACATGCTATTTAGATCTTTTTTGAAAGTTTAAAATGGATTAGGAAGTTTGTTTTGGTGTCTAATGAAAAATTTAGATGCTTAGGTAAATGTTTAAAAAAAATATGCTTTCAAAGTTACAACTTAAGAGCAAGGGGTCAAAAAGAACACCACCTAATCTTTCATTTGGTGCTTAAAATTGAACTCACTTATCAAATTTTATCTTCAATAGTTATTTAAACTTAGAATTTGATTGGAAAAAAGAGGGACATTACATGTATGCTCTTCCATCCATCCACTTTAGGGAAATTTTGGAATCAAAAGCATTATCCTTATTGCAAACATGCCTAGTTCAAGGCATAGAAAGAATACCATCTAAATCACTCCCCAAAAACTCATAATAGTTTGGGTGACCTTGAAACAACCCTAAAGTCTTTCTATTAATCATTTATTTTATTATATCTTGGATTACAAGGGGGACTTAATTACCTCCCATAAGTTTTATAGGAAAGCTTTGACCTAGGGTTTCATCTTCTAACACTGACTTCAACCACTCCCACTAGGATCAGAGGTTTGAGTGGCTAAACCACCTTCTAGTGTTGGAGTTGCACATGAGATGTATTTGCACTTTGGACATCGTACTACACTGAGTAAGTTATGGATATAGTGGTTGTAAAAATGACTATACCTTTTTACAACAAGCCAAGATTTGTAGAAACCTAGTTTAAGTATGTTTATTTTGTAACGTTACATGAAATTCATTGGGAAATTGATCCATCTAGATGTTTGAAAACTTGTAGATCTTAGATGAATCCCCACTTGCTATGAAAGTGTTTTTGGTGTAAGGTAAACCTCAAGGTCTATGTCATAGTACTATAATTTGAGAGAAGGGGGTGTAAAATCTGTACTATATAATGTGCATTTTAATTTTTGGATGAACAATAAAAAAGCCTCTCAAATGATGTATATTGATGGATTCTAACAATACCAAACAACATTGTCAATTTAAGACCTAAGAGATATTAATTAGTTGGTTTTGTCCTAGATTAAAGTCATGTTTGGAGTAAAAACTTGGTGTGAACAAAAGACATAAATCAAAACAGATAGTCCTCATTTTCCTTTGAAAAAAAAGGCATTATGCTACCCATGTGAATCATCAATTTTCCTTGTTCAAAGTTCATAAAATCTTGGAGTCATATCATCTACTTTGGTGTAGTTATGCTGTCCAATTGAGTCAAAATTTTTACCAAACATTGTTTAAAGCCCTTCATTTATAATATAAATTTTAAATTTCACCTTCATAAGTTCATAGGGTTGATGTGTTAAGTGGGTTTTTAATTTTCACTAAACTTGAGGGAACCTTCGTTCAATTTCCAATTTGGGTTGAAGACTATTTAAGACTCATAATCATTATCACCACTTGGTAGATTTATGCCATTTTATGCTAAACACTTGCACTTTGAGTCTATGCACCAAACATTTTTTTTTACCATCCTATTTCCATCAAGATCATTTGAATAAATACTCTTTTTCCTTAGAGATATTGTTAAAAATTTAAAGGTATGTATGTCATTTGAGTTAAAAAGGTAGTGTTATGCTACCAAATTTGTGAGAAACTATATTTACCTTAGAGAGTTTTTGAAACAAACATTTTGCGACATCTTTTGAGTAATCTAATATTGTTATGTGCCAAAAAAATTTCAAACATTATTTCTTAGATGTTTTTGCATAGAGTTTAAGTATGTACACATTTTTTCAAGCCAATTTGAGTATACCTTTGTGAATCTTTGTCTAGCACAATTACGCTGTTTACATTTGTTTAGCATATTTGTCAAAAGAGCTAAGTTTTATACCATTATTTATGAGAAAAAAATTATCTCTAAAGTGCCTTTTGTTTCACACCTTATACTTATTTGATTGAGCCCATGTCCAAGAGTCAAATTCTTAGTTTTCCTTAGAAGTGTTTCAAATTCATTAGAATAAAATTTCATCTATTTCAAAGTCTAGCTTTTGATGTTTTTTGGCCAAGAGTACTAGCACATGCCTTGTTTGAGCCTAGATTTTGATGCCACGTTTAGCCAAAAGACCTAACAATGGTTTATTTCCTAGATTAGATTGATTTGAAACAATTCAACCTTAGAGTTTGGCATTTTAATTTTTGATCCATTTACTTCATCTTTTTTTGTATAAGATGTGTAATATTAGATACTTAATGTTAGCTTATTTTATCATAAATAATTGCATAAACCTTTCCATCCTTTTGATTAATCTAGACCAAGTTTGAACACCATCTTTTTAGATTTTGTAGAACTATCTTCCCTTTTTATCGTAAAACATTCACTATGGATCCCAACATCTATTCCTACACTTGTAGTGGACTCATGTACAATCTAGGGATTAGTAATGTGGTTGTATAAGAAGAAATATGCAAGACCCCTATGTAGATAATGTTGTTTATGATATAGATCCTTATATCCCTCATAAAACTCAAATAGGGGCACAAAACCAAGATCTACTGGCTAGCTATTTGGTTAATATGCCACCATACTTGGAGAAAAATCAAGCACAAATAGAGAAATATCTAACTATGGTACCTACTATTGAATAACCTTTTCCTCAACAATTGTACTGTATTAACATACCTTATACATATGATCCTTATTTTTTTGAGCATCATTTATTGGAGAAAAAAGATGAGATTTTAGTTAGAGCCATGAAGGTAGGGGCCAAGTTTCTAGTAGACTTCCCCCATGAGAACTTACCAAGTCTAGTAAGAATGCCTCATAATATAATGTATAGTCAATAGGGTTCTTCTATAAATCCTTTAGCTCTAGTCGAAATAATGTATTAGGACCCTAGTATGCTTTTTAAAGGCAAGGACCCCATGGAGGATCACTTTGTATAAATGTAGACAACATACCAAACCTACTTGAACCTAGCATGTAATTTTACTAGGTGACCATGTCAAGTAGGCCTCTCATAGATTTAGTCCCCTCAACTAGAGTGTTAATATAATTGATTGGTCAATACAATCAGGGTATAGACCCATTTGTGCAAAACACTTCGATTGATAATTTATTTCATATGCTAATCATTGAAGAAGTATCTTCTACTTCTATGTAGAATAGTGGCCAAAACATAGTGGATGATGTGTAAGAAACATCCCATTCAAACCAAAGTGGTGTTAATATGCAAATAGCTAGCCAAAAAGATGTGCCTTTAATTAACACTATAGGTAGTTCTCAAAATTAGGGAGTAAGAGTTTTTAAGTTCTAATCTCAACCACTATTTATAATCCTTAATCAACCACTTCTTCAAGTGCATAGCTAATAGGATTAGGTAGTCAATCAAAAACCAATATCATGCCTCAAAAACTAAATATGATGAATCCTACTCCTTAAAAAGTGACAAGTGGTACTCCATAATAGTAGGTACAATCTAGTATACCAATGCAATAGAGGCCAAATATGTTTCCACCTCAATAAGGAGGAATTAATGTTACACCTCATCAAGTAGTAGAAAACATACCTTTTCAGTCATAGGATAGTATGCCAATTCAAAATCAAATGATGTCTAACCAATAATGTATAAATATTGTTCAACCATAGATCCCAAATATTCAACATGCATTCACTTCCCAACATGGATTCATGCAAAAAGGAGGTTCCAATGGTTCTTAAGTACCTACTAGGCAACAATTTCCTTTTGTTTAAAGTGTGTCACTCATTCATAAATAGTGTTTTGGTTCACAAGTTCCCACTCAAAAATAAGGTTTGATTAGTTGGTAGCATGTAATTTTTCAACCACAATAGGCATAGTATGGTTATATCCCTCCATCCTAGCCAAAAAATACTCAACATCAAACCTTGATAACCAACCCTAACTAGAATATTGCACCACAACACATGAAATTCCATTAATCAAATCCCAATTCATGTATGTGTATTCTTATTCCATTTCCCAGTGAATCTATCATACCCAAATAAATATTTATATTATACCTTGGTCTAAGTGCTCCAGTTATGACTACTAAACCATCTTCACAGGCCAATATTCCCATAGGTTTCCTAGAGCAAGAATTATAATAGATGAAGGATGAAATCACTACCATCCAAGCTAGGAAACCTAATAAAATTTTTAAGTTAGATAACATGTGTTCTTATCCATTTAACATGGATTACTTCTAGATACCATTTCCTCTAGGATATGAACCATTTAAATTCAATAAATACATGGGGAAAAGTGATTCCAAAGCCCATTTAATAGAATTATTTATCATATGCCAACTAATGGCATATAGTGACATATACCTTTTGTTGTTATTCCCAAGGAGTCTATCAAGACAAGCCTTAGAGTGGTTTTTAAAGTTTCCCAATAATTCAATAATATATTTGATGACCTTTCAAAAAAGTTTATGCAACACTTTTCCTACAATCTTGAACATGAGATTTCATTAGTTGATTTGATGTAAGCAAAGCAAAAATCTAGTGAGAGTTTTGTGAGTTATCTACAATGATGGAGATCCCATGTAATCTGATTCACCCATAGTTTACTATATAAATATTTAGCCACTATGTTTACTAAAATTTGCATAGTGAGATAGCTTATCATTTAAAACTTCAATATGTGCATACTTTCAAAGAGATAATTGATAAATAATTATTGATTGAGTGAGAACTTATTAATAAAGGAATCATAAAACTCACTTAAACTAATTGGAATCAAATTACTAATCAGGGAAATGGTCAAAATTAGAATTAATTCCAAATTCAAGCATTACAATTAGCGTAGACCAATAACCAACATATACCAAAGTGATTTAATCATAATAAGAATGTTGTGGGAAATAGAGTAACCAAGTCAAGCCATGTCCAAATGGTGTAAAAACCATTTTCTTAGCTTGTGCCACATTTTTAACTTACTCCTACCTGAAAACCTCTTTAGCCAACACACTAAGCATAACAACCTAGGCCTATGCAACAAATGAAACTGCCTTTACCATTGCAAGTTCCTCCTCCAAAAAGAATAGTACCTACTCACCATGTTTTTAGTGACCTTGGAGAGCCTATTGAATCTATGTTTCATAAAATTTATACCACTAATTTTATTAGTTGGCCTATACTAAAGCATTATTCACAAGGCATTCCTCATCTTGATTAGTACCATGAAAATGAATTTTATGAATATCATTAGGTTAATGGGCACAATTTACAAATGTGTGTAAATCAAGCATTTGATTGAGAATATATTAGAGAATGGGGAGATAAAATTAGATAATGGTGCTTTCACCTCCAATCATAATCTTAGGATTTATCAAAACCCTTTTCCCCAACATAATAACTAGTAGCTACAATAATAATAACAATAACACTGACTAGTGCAATAACAGAATCAACAATATCAAAATCAAAGGCCAAATCAACAGAACCAATAAAACCAATAACATAATCAACAACATCATAATAATGGATAGAACCAAGGTCAAAATGATAACAACCAATAAACCTATCATGCAGTTGCCCATGACTATTATAGAGTTGTAGGCCATATTATAGGAGGTAACATTAATACCATCTCCATTAATCCTAAACCAAATTTTGATAAAATGAAACCATTGCTAACCATACTAAACCAATCTAATCACTTCAACAATCCTTCTTTGACCTGGGACCACACATAGGTGAACCAACAAATAGGGATTCCCACTTTTGGACCTTATACCCATAACTCAACCTTACCTCGTGACCATGTATAAGTGCACTGGTAATTGAGACTTATCCTATCTGGTCCCACACTATCACCATCATTTTTTAGAAATCATGGTCCTATATTTAATTTTGATTGTGTAATCATAACTCAGAGGTCAAATATTACCATCCCAAGCCCATAGCCATTTATCACCTCACCCATTATCCAACTCGTCATTTAGCCTTAGAATAAACCATTTAACATTGTCTAAGACAAGAAGTTTGATATTGTGGAACAATTTTAAAAGACACCCACACAAATCTCCATTTTATATTTGTTACATACATCAAAAATCGAAAAAAACATTTTATATAATTTTTTTGAGCCAATCCACTATTTTAAGTGACATATCCCCTGATAAATTCAAAGCTTTGGTTGGAAACCTAACTTCAACCCGACAAGTCACTTTCAACCAAAGTGATATGTCATCCTTTGGCCTACTGCGTAATAACCCATCAAACATTGAAGTTTGCATAAAATGTCACAAAGTGAAACATGTCCTTATATACAATGGATCAGGTCTAAACATAGTGTTTTTTAATCTCATCAAGCTTCTTAAGTACACACTAGTAGATATTCAAGCAGAGACAAGAACCTATTGGAAATATTGTCATTGATGTCAAAGATCTAAAATTATTGGTGACAAAGGCCACATATCATTTATTATCTAAAGGTGTTATTAATGTTCATATTATGGCTAAAGTGTGTTGATATTTATTTAATATTAATTAGTATATTTTTGGTTGCATAAAGTCAAAAAAGGTCTCATGAAGAACTCAAAGAGTCATGAGGTAAAGATAAAAGAGGGAAAGGATGCATTTTCCCATGAAGGGTCATCTTGAGGAATTCAAATAGTCACCAAGTGAAGACAAAAGAGGAAGGACACATTTTTTCATGAAGTGTCACCTTGAGGAATTCAAAAAGTCACCAAGATAAAGACAAAAGGGGAAAGGATGTATTTACTCATGAAGGGTCACCATGTGACTTTTCAAATGAAAGGATTTGAAGGGTCATACAAGTTTGGTGCCATTTTCTATGTGAATTGAAAGGTCTCAAAGGATGAATGCAAAAGGTCATTTGGAAAGCTGTAAAATGAGGTTTTGGAAGTCATTTGAGATATGCAAGAGAGTGCATGGTTTGTAATTGTTTTATATAAGAAAAGAGGACATAATAGAAAGAGATATTGTATAGTTATATCATTTGTTGAGAAAGAAACATTGAGAGATAGTTGTGTTTTATACACAAGAGGAGTTGGTGCTCCTACAAGTTGGTACTTGCAAACTTTTTAATTTGAGTTGATGCTCATTCATATACTTGAGATTTTTCTCTATGGTTTTTTCACACATTAGGTTTCCACGTAAAAATTTGGTGTCTCTCTCTCTCTTATGTGGTGCATGTTATTGTTTCAATTTTATTATATATCTTGTATGTATGATTAAGTGGTTAAATAAAATAAATCAGATTAAGTAAATTATTTAAAATATATATAATATACTAATTCACCCCCCTCTCAATATATTTTATGCTTAACAATTGGTATCAGAGTTGGTTCTTTTGGAAAGAGTTTAACAACTTGAAGGTAGATTGGGGAAAACATGATGACTAGATCAAATGAAGGTTTTTATACAAATAAGGCACCTTTATTTGATGGGAAAAATTATACCTCTTGGATCATAAGGATGAGGACTTACTTGATGGCCCTTAGATTCAACATTTGGCAAGCAGTGGTGGAGGAATATGAAGAGCCACAAACAATTGCAACTATTTCGATGAAAAGAAGATAAGTGAAAATAATATGAAAGATTTAAATGATATTTTATGTGGTTTATGTGAATAATAATTTGTTAAATCTATGTAATGTAAATATGCTCCTGAGAATTGGGTAAAGATTGAAAATATTTATAAAGGTGATGGAAAGGTTCAACAAGCTAAGCTCTAGACTTTCAAAAGATAGTTTGAGAGTTTGAAGATGGAAGAGGAAGAACATATAGAAAATTATATTTTATGGGTTGATCAAATAGTTAATTAGATTCAAGACTTTGGAGAAAAATTAGAAATATTAGTGGTGGTACAAAAGGTTTTGAGATCTCTACCATTGAGATATGATGTAAAAGTTTCAACAATTGAGGAGATGAAGGATTTAGCCAAGATAAAGATGGATGAACTACATGGTATTCTTATGGCATATGAGATGCAGATGGAACAAGAGAAACCCTTAAAGAGAGAAGTTACTTTCAAGAAATCAAAGAAAGAGAAATCTAAGATTCAAGAATCAAGTGCCAACTCTAGTGATGAGGAAGATGACATTAGAGCTCTATTCATTTGCAAGCTGAAAAAGGGCACATGTTAATATCAAGGAAATTTACCATTTAAATGTCTTAAATATGGTAAGATTGGAAATTTTATAGCTAAGTGCCTAGATAAGAATAATGGTGACAATGAAGAAGGAAAGTCTACATACAAGAAGAAATTCAAAGGCAAATTCAAGAAGGGATTCAAGAAGAAGAGTTTATATTCTAAAGATCCTAATTCAGTCAAAGATAGTGGAGTCAGTGACTTAGATGAAGAAGAGTTTATATTCATGACCATACATAAATATGCCTTCACAAGTAAAATTATATATGATCAAGAAGAAGAACATGATGAAGCCAAGGTGAATTTAGAAGAAGAACTCATTTATGCCTTAGAATAATTAAAAGCTCTTGAGAATAAGAATCAAAGATTGAAGCTCCAAATCAATAAAAATGAAAAGGAGTCAAAGGAAATAATTTAAATCTATAAGTACACATTGAAGAATCCAAAAAAGACTAAAGAATATCTAATATCTCAATTTCAAAAAGTAAGTGAAGAATGTGAAATGTATGTTGTTGAAATTTCCTCTTTAAAAAAAGATATCGAGAACACTAATAAAATAGTCAATGATAGAGCAAAAAATGATTTAAAATTTGAGAATAGCACTAACATGTTGAATAAGATATTAGAAAGTCAAATATAAATATTAGATAAGATAGGTATTGGATTTAAAAAGAAAAAAGAGATATGATTAAGCTCTTACAAAAGAGGAAATAAAAAGGGAAGAATTTAAGAATGCAGATGATAGCTCAAATAAAGAAGGTTGGAAGGAGCAGAGCTACAAAAGATAATTACTAGGTCAAAGATACATAAATTAGAATAGATTCTATTTTCATAGTTATTATTTTTATTTTAATGGTTATGGTCATAAGAAAATAAAATGTCAAAAAAGAGCTAAAAATTTTAGAAACAAGAAGGAAACTCATGTAGAATCAAGCAGAAGCCATAATTCTTTTGCTCCTCTATCAGGATTTGATAAAGAGGTCATAGTATGTTACAAGTGCAATAATTTTAGACCATATCCCAATATTATAGAAGCATATTTGAGTCAGTCAAGAAGGACAAAAGTTTC
Organism: Torreya grandis; assembly: GCA_037957365.1. Classification (NCBI taxonomy): domain Eukaryota; kingdom Viridiplantae; phylum Streptophyta; class Pinopsida; order Cupressales; family Taxaceae; genus Torreya; species Torreya grandis. Next base: position 1,978,761 of record JARHVA010002196.1, read on the forward strand.
AAGGCTCCATTCATCAAGAAGAAAGTTTAGACAAGTTCATGGTAGAAAAACAACTTGAAAAGTCTATATTAGTGTAGATAGCTTTGTCTATAAGAAATGAAGAAAATCCATGGTTCATCTATAGTGGATGTTCAAGGCACATGACAAAAGACAAGAACAAGTTCATAACTCTAAAGAAGATCAATGGTGGCATGGTGAAATTTAAAGACAATACCACTGCTAGAATAGCCAAAAAAGGTCCATTAAGTTTGGATAATGGTAGAACTAAGACTAAAAATGTTCTATATGTAGAAAGTCTTAAGCATAATCTATTGAGTGTAAATAAAATGTGTGATTAGGGACACACACCAAATTTTTATGTAGAAGGTTGTGAAATTAGGAGAAAAGATTCAGATGTGTTGATTATAGATGTTTAGAGGATAGGCAACAATTTATATATGTTATCAGATATCAAAGGTTAAAGATATTGTTTGAGTGAGATTGAGAAAAGTTGGCCATGGCATTAGAGAATGGGACACTTAAATTTTGACAATATTGTCAACATCAACAAGAAACAAGCAGTTAGAGATCTTCCAAAGATTATAAAACCCTCCAACACACTTTGTGAACCTTGTCAACATGGGAAACATGCCAAAAAATGGTTCAAGACAAAAGAATACTTAACTACTTAGATGTTAGAGCTTGTTCACACTAATTTGTGTGGACCTATGAAAACTCAAAGTACTCAAGGTGATAAATACTTCATGTTTCTTATTGATAATTTTAAATGTATGACTTAGATGATGTATTTGAAGAAAAATCAGAAGATTGCAACCACTTCAAAGCATTCAAGGCTTTAGTTGAGAATGAAATTAGTTTGAAGATTAAGTGCCTAAGATCATATTAAGGAGGAGAATTCATGTCAAATCAGTTTATTGAGTATTATGAATACCATGGGATAAAGAGACATTATTCAACTGCCAAAACTCCATAGCAAAATAGAGTAGTTGAGTGGAAAAATAGAATAGTTGAGGAGATGGTGAGGACAATGCTAAATGAATCTAAGATACCAGATAAATATTAGAGAGAGGTAGTAGGTAAAATAGTACATATATAGAATAGAGTGTTGTTGAGAGTTAATAATGACAAGACTCTTTATGAGTTATGGAAAGACAAACCAATTATAGTTTATTATTTTAGAGTTTTTGACAGTAGATGCTTCATAAAGAGAATCGATAAAAAACTAGGTAAGTTTGAATCTAGAAAAGATGAAGGCATATTTCTTGGATATTATTGTAAAAGTAAAGATTATAAATGTTATAACAAAATAACCAAGAATATTGTTGAAAGTGAAAGTGTCAGGATAGATGAAGATGTAACACAAAGAAACAATGATCCAATAGACACTCCTAAAATCATTGAAGAATAAGATTTTGAAAATTAGATGAAAATGAGAAGGGGAAAAAGGACATAAAAACCCCATCCAAATATGTCCAAGGAAATCATAATTAAAATGACATCATTGGGTACATAAATGAAGGAGTTCACACTAGAATAATGATGGTAAGTGAATATGAGCAAGTTAATTTTTCTTGGTTATCCAAAATTCAACCTAGAACTTTTTCAGAAGCTAGACATGATGAGTATTGGGTAAGGCAATGGATGAAGAATTAAATTAGATAGAAAATAATGATACTTGGGAATTAATGCCTAGAATAAAAGGTCAAAATGTGATAGGAATAAAATGGGTATATAGAAATAAGCTGAATGAATATGGTGAAGTTACCAAGAATAAAGCAAGGTTAGTATGTAAAGGATATGCTCAAATTGAGGAAATATATTTTGAAGAAACTTTTGAACTAGTAGCAAGGCTAGAGGCTATTAGAATATTTCTTGCATATACAGTGTTTAAGAATTTTAAAGTGTTTTAGATGGATGACAAGTCTCCTTTCCTAAATGAGAATATAGAAGAGGAGGTCTACATTGAGAAACCTGAGGGATTTCTTCTCTCAAATGATAGTATCTATGTATGCAGATTGAAGAAAGCACTGTATGGATTGAAGCAAGCTCCTAGAGCTTGGTATAAAAGGCTTGATAAGTACCTATAGGTTTTAAGAGAGGTTTTGATGATAGTAATCTCTATATAAAAATAGAAGGTGAACATCAATTAATTTTTGTGGTATATGTTGATGACATAATATTTGGAGGTAACATTGAAAAGATGACAAAATAATTTTTTGATAATATGCAAAAAGAAATTGAGATGTCTATGCTTGAAAAATTGTCATTTTTCTTAGGGTTATAAATATTTTATTCAGATAAAGAAATTTTTATATCTCAAAGTAAATGTGCCAAGGAGATGTTGAAAAAATTTGGTTTTGAGGATTGTGCACCAGTTGGCACACCAATGGGTATAAAAAACAAGGAAAGTAAGAATGAATATTCCCCTATTATAGATCAATCTTTGTATAGATTTATGATTGGTAGTATTTTATATTTGATAGCATCAAGGCTAGACATCATGCATGAAATAGGCATGGTTGTGAGATATCACTTAGCTCCAAAGGAGAGTCATGTTCATTTGGTGAAAATAATATTCAGATATGTCAAGGGGACATTGGATTACAGATTGTGGTACTCCATAGGTAGAGATTTCACTTTGGTTGATTTTACATATTTAGAATAGGTAGATTATTTGGATGATGTTGTCATTTAGATGCACCTTATTAGAAGAGGTCTTCTAGGCCTCTAATCCAAGTGGAAAAATTGGGACATATGAATTCTTGTTGGTAATTAAACTTATGAGATGAACCTCTAGATAAGGGCAAACTCCCTTTGATGTATCATTTAATTACACATCCCTAATACTAATACTTTGGGGGGTTAAAAAGAATTAAGAATAAAATTAAAGTAAACCTAATATATGAGGGTGATACACGAAATTATTTTTCTCAACTCATACCCTTTACATGCACTTGGAACTAAGGATAAGTTGCATATACACTACATCTAATGTCAATCTTCCCTCTCACATCAATGTTTTAACATGGGGTCTTAGAGATAGCATAGGATAGGAGGAACTAAACAATAGGCATTCTAAGACACTATATTGAGAAACCTACTCACTACACCTAAAATCTACTTTAAAACTTCTTGCTAACTTGCAAAAGGAGATTAAAGATACACAAGGTACTAAGGAGAGTACATGTGAAGGTAATTGAACTTACACTTGCACAAGATGAACAACTATCATGTACACTTATTGAATTATTTTAATGAGGTAAAAAACTTGTATTTATTATTTCAAGCCAAAATTTTGGTAGGGATTCACCATACCTAGGTAGAGAGATGCAAACAATGGCCAAGAAGGGTCAATTTATAGAACTTGGAAGGAGAGAGAGAGAGAGAAGAAGCTGAAAAGACACAAGGACATGTGTCACCAAGTGAAAATAAGTTAAAATTACATGTAGAGGAGAGGTGGGGTGAGATTTTATAGGTCATAAAGGTTTAATTGTCCACACAAGTCATAAAGATAGTCAAAAGTGGCACAAAACTGCTATTTTGGCATGAGAAACTGGCCACCTAAGTTGTCTTCCAAAAATATCCCTATCCATACATATGGCTAGGTCTGATGATTGATGTAAGAAAGAGGGGTTACAAACATGTCCCCAAATTCATTGGATTGATTTATGACAATCCCTATTCTTGTGGTCTTACAAAATCATCACTGGTAGTTACAAAAGGGCTCTTTTCCATGCACCTTCTCCACTTGGAATTCAAAACTCCTCAATTTTTATAAATGATCCATGAAAAAGAGGACACGACACTTTTCAAAGGATCCCATAACATAAGTTTTAATAAAAAACCTTTAAAAGGTCCCCCTAATCACTTTTCACCACTTTCCCAAGCGTTCACTAGTCTGGCTCACTAGATTAGTTGAAAGTGAGAGTTTTTTTGGGAAACATAGAATTTTATTCATAATATGAAATGAATTTTAGGAGTTAGTTAAAGTTTAAATATTCCTTCCAAAGTTTTTTCATCTTATAAATACCTCTGTAACTTGCATACCACTCAAAATGGCCAAAATAACCCTGATTTCCCCCCAATCTAGACAATTCCATACAAACAAAAACCGTGCATCATATAATATAAGAGTCCTCTATAACTTATAGGTGGTTTCATGGCCATCCCATTTCATTTGGATTCTTAAAATGCTCTATCTCTCCAATTGGGTCACTATGAAGGTTTTGAGTGACCTAGACTCTTAACCTTTGTTCATAAAGGGTAGAAATTTAACCTCCCTCCAAATTCCACTAAGGGATCATAAAGGACCCTAACTAACATATCTAAATGGAGTATTTTCACATGCACACATCCATGAAATATATGAGTGATGGAAGTTGACCTTCGAATGGCTTTCTTACTCTTCATGAGGGTTTGAGTATGTCTAGAGTTGGATATGGATCTCAGTGGAGTTTCTTATCTAATAAAAAGATCCCTCACCTATGTATTTTACCTAACAACATTTTCAAATCCTTTGGAGAGATCAAAAAGACCTCAAAATAGAAGTTACCCATATTTTGGAATAAGAACCATACCTTGCAATAGGCCTATTTGTACTTTGTGAACCAAAAGATGAAATACTTATCATCAATGCATTATAATAGAATTAAAACATCAAATTTACACATTTATACATCACACAAAACATTTTAATTCCTAGATAAGGTTATAACTTGGAATGACACCTCATTTGGGGTTGGGTTTGCATGTTTTCCCACTAGGCCTACCTGCAAACCTCCTTGTGTGGATCATTTCATTGGAATAAAAATATTATATTTTATTTATTAATTTCCTTATATATGTACCCAAACTTGAAAAACCTCACCAAGTGATTAGAATGACCTCTGGTTCACTATCTAACTCTTTTTCAAAAAACTACCATTCTCTTGCATGCAAGGAATGGCCTACCTCTAAGACAAAATAGAGGGTAATAGGAATGATTATATGGAAAAATTGAAAATTTTTGGAGCTCAAAAATTTCATAATTACTTATTTTACCAAATTATTATATCATCTTCCAAGTCTAGGTGGTCCAACCAACTTAACTTTGCTAAGAAAAGGTTAAAAACCTTATTTTTTGCATGTTTTCACCCAAATATGCCTATATATTCTCATTAAATGAAATAAAAATGATAAAATTCCATTAAAAACTATTTATAATCCTTATATAAATCACATTAATATTTTTAAGTCCTTCAAAAGCCTATTTTCTATTGAGAATCACCACTTACCTCTTGGAACAAGGTCCTCTTAGCCTAACTGCACAAACTGAGATAACTTTGCTTATGAGAAAATGAGTTTGGATAGATATTTTCATGTTATTTGGAGTTTAATTACCTTAAATTTATGTCACTTGATCTTATTATCATGTTTGAGACCATTCCTTTACTTTCTAGGGTATCCAACCCTCATAGACTCCTCCCTTGCTTATGCTCCTATTTGACTGTGATAGTGGGCAGGGAAACTCCTTATTCAAAGATTTTATAATGTAATGTTCACAAAGTATTATAAAATCATATAATCCCATTTATAACCTACTCTCATGTGATAATTTTATTTCTCCATCCTCAAATTTTCTCTAAGCTTTCTAGGCCTGTCAACTGTTCACTATCTCTCTTGACTGAGACAATCTAGGACCCTACCTATAGGTTAGTTTTACCTCTCCAAAGTCCATAAAAACCATTTTTATCTCTATATAATCCTGAAATATTAGTTTAATTTGTTTAAATTCATGAATTAGTCCCCAAAAAACCTTTTTTTACTCTTAATTGTCACTAACCTTCAAACTATGACTATAGATGCCTCTTTTGCTTGGCTGTAGGTTGTCGAGGTGAGTTGATAACCCTAAAAGTACATATAAGCCTTAATTGTCTCGCCTAGAATTCCATTGTATTTATTTCACATATTTTCATGCTTTGTTTGAGTTTTAAAAACCATCTTTTCTATTTACTGAGATTAATCTTCCACACCTCTGGCTAAAGGTGTTTATTCATAGGCCTATATGCTTACAAGAGCTTAGTTTGGGTCATGTTCATCTTGCATGGGGTCTGGTGAAAGTTATTTTATATTTATTACTATAATTTAGGTTATATTAATCCATTAGGAGTATTCAACTCATCCTTTTGTGCCAATCCATAAAACATTGCTCCCATTGCCTCTCTACCCTATATATGGATAGGGGATGGCCTAAAATGTCATCTCATGCCTTCATCACCATTATCCATTATATAAATTCTCATGAATGCTTATTATACCTTTTTAAAATATTTCCTCAACCTAGAAAAGGTATATGTTTCACATGTATAATGAAATTTGACATTCCCCATCCATTTCCTGTAGACATCACTGATGTCATTCAATGATTTTTGGCCATTTTAGGTCTTAAAACCAATGCTCCACTCTATACTTTGTCTTAAAAATTGGAATAGTTATTCTTGGGGGATAGGGATGCAATATTAATCCAATAAGGGGAATTTAAAATTTCTTTATCATGAGATATGTAATCCCAAAGGAGGCTTAGGATATCAGTTTGCCAATTTCAGGGATTGCTAATCCAAAATAGTCAATTCATAGTTTGAAGTGAAAACCTCTTCCTAGCATAGCATTAGAGTTTCATGGGATGAATTATATGATATTTTTGGAGTGAAAATACCTAAATCATGATTTTCACCATGTGTCCATCATTGAGAGCTCTGTACAAATCTCCTAGAGTTCAGATGTAAAGTGACTATAACAATTAGGCATTGAACAATTGTGCCTAGTTTAGACCTTCCAAGGATCACAAAACCTTTGTCAATATCTATATATATCACCAAAATAAATATAAAAATATAAAAAATCTTCAAAACCCCTATTTTCATGTGGAGAAAGCATTCACAAAACCACTAAGTTGACCGCCAACCAGATTAGGTCATTTACAAGCATGTGTATGCCTAAAGGAGGTTTTCCCAAGCATTTGAAACTTCAAACACAAAAATAGGAACAGTGAAAACTTTATAAACATGTGGAATCACCCAAAACAAACTATTTCATCAATCCAAAGTTATAAAAGTTGAAATAGGTTCAAAAAGAGACCCCCTCTTGGTTAAATAGGCACAAAAAGTTGCATGAGGTGTTAATGATTGTTCATAGAGGAGGATGCAAAAAATTTAAAATTATTATTATGGATGTGGATTAGACTCAGAGCCCAATACACTTTCAAAATCATTTCCTCCAAATTCAACTGTTTGGCTCATGGTGAGCACTTAATGTTGAGCCTTCTTTGTATGCCAAGAGGAGAAAATGAGAAAATGAGTTGTGGAAGCATATTTTCAAATTATCCTTGATTTTAAAATGTGGAAATTAGTGTGGGAGGGTGAAGAGTTTCTCTTCCCACGTTTTTGGCTGATGATGGACTTGGGAAGTTTGTACAAGTGCCCAAAAGCTCATATTTATGAGGGAAAATTGCTCCTTGACCAACCTACCAAGTTTCAATTATGGAAAGATACAATAGACTCATTAGGACACATGGAATGTGATATGAATTTTTTACACTTGTTTACTTCCCAAAAAATCCATACAAAGCATTAAATGCACTTAAAAATGACCTCTAAATGACCTAAAAGAATAAATAAATCTAGGATACTAATAACCAAAGGTAGTATAACATTAAATGAAGTTAATTTAACCTTTAAATACTTTATATCATCTATTTATACCCACTATAGAACCTAAAACTCATGTTTTTGCCTATAGGTGCCCTAGTTTGACTAAAAAGTCAAACTTGGTCAACAATTTGGTGACTTCCCTGCTATACTAACTAAAACAATAGCCTTATCAGTCTATTGGGTTTAGGATTCATCTAAGGACTAAAAAAAAAGATATTTGACCATTGACCAAGATAACTAATGACTACCTCAACACACAAAGGAAAAGGACACACACAATAAAGAAGAGAAATACACACAAGACACACATGTGCTCAAGGCACTTAGGAGAGACAAAAGAAAACTACTATATACAAATAAATATAAACATACCTCCCACTATATCAAAATTGAATATTGAGATTATTCTTACTTCATGGCATGAAGGATTAGATGAGTCAACAAGCCTTTTATATCTTATCATTGCTACCTCCATACTTCTCACAAAGTCTGCCAACTTCATTGGCATGATGCTCATTAGGAACCAAGTAAATAAAAAAACATGACCAAGAAAACAAAATCATCTTGTACATGATCACTTGTTTCATATTGTTTCCCCTTCACTTTCTCATGATAAACTCCCATTCTCTTTATAGACATGATTTCAAAAGGATTGATTTCATGTTCACTCAAAACTTTAGGCCAATATAATCCTTCTCCATCCTTCAAGAGATGATGATTTACTTGTAGAGGATGATATCCCATATTTATGACTTCAAAAATATCATTCCTAGATTCACAAACCCCTTTAAATAATAAACATGAAGGTTTGTTTCTCCTTTGCATACTTACTTGAGTCCCCATGCCACCTTCTTCATGCTTTATCAGCTCATGGTCTCCTTAGAGAGGAGTATAGCCTACTCCAATGAATTCAAAAAAGTCATCCAAATAATAATTATGAACTTGTTCATGTTCATCTATGGTTTTGTTCAATGTGATAAATGAACTAATGATCATTTCTTCTTCTTTAGAAAAAATAAAACACCCTTCTTAAATTTTTTGTGAACTATCTTTTTGTTCACCAAGAGGGGTACCTATGGTGATTTCTTCCTCTTCCACACTCATGAAGTCTCCTTGATTAGTCATGAATTAAAAACATTCCTCTTCACTTACCTTTCTCAAGATAGGCTCCTCCACACAAGGAAAACATTCTTCATCATCCAAGCTAAGAGGTTCAACACAAGGACTCTCAAAATCAGATTGGGAATGACATGTGAGAGGTTATTTTGATAGCTCATGAGAGAGAGATGAGGAAACACTTGGGCCAAAATCACTTGATTCTATTCTTTCCACTTTACCAACACTTCATCAACATCAAAATTAGTTTGAGGACTCTCTTGATGAAAGGTAGATGGGATGTGTTTGGGCATAGGAACTTCTTTTAGGTCTAAACCTTCCATCTCCTTTTGACTAAGAAGCTTCATCTTTGCCTCTAATTCATCAATTTTTTTAGCTATATTCTCTTGTAATATTGTTTCTTTAAGCTTATAGGAATCATCATGGAGATGGGAAGTACATGAGGGCTGCCATGATGTACAAGAATATTCTTGAGGAAGGGTGTGAGATATTTGAGAAGGACTAGCTTCATTTTCCACTTCCCATTCTTGAGCAATATTCTTCTCTTCTTTATCACCCCATGATTCCAATATTTCACTACAACTCATGGCCTTAGGATTTTAACTCTCTTCTTGATGATAGGCATCAATTTCATCTTTCTCAATGTCTTGAGCTAGTTCATGATAGACATTTTCCTAACTTGGAAGCTTGACATTAGATTAGAGGATTTGAGGAGGTTGAGGGAGATTAGGAAGAGTTTATTTATGCATGGGAGGAGTTACTTGAGGATGAATGTGTTGGATTCCAAAGGGAATAGGATGACTTTCTTCAAAGGAAGGCTCCCAATCTAAGGAACTAAAGTAGCTAGTTTCCATTTGGTGTTGGATCACTAGGTGCAAAGGATTAACAACAAGAGTAGTTAATGCATTATATGAGCTATAAGTTGACTCATTTTATTTTTGTGAACAAGAGCTATTTGGTATAAAGGATTTGGTATCCAAGAGGAGGATTTATTTTGAATGGGAGAAGGTTTCCTTGGGATGGTAAAGGGCATACAAGGCTAATTACCTTGAGTAGATTAACTCCTCCATCTTAATAGTTTCTCCTTCATGGATTTCATGGCTTGAGATTGCCTAAAAAAATGATCTTATTTGTACACTATCTATTTTTATCATTCAACCTATCTATCTCCAAAATTTTCTTCTCAAAATCCAACATTATCTACCTATCACTCTTAGATTGATTAGGAGGACAATTAGGAGAGCTATTTGAGGTGATTCTATGAACAACATGAGTTTGATCAAAGCCATATGAAGGAACATAATGTCCATACTACTCAAAAATGGGATTATACATAACAAATATGATTTATTGATGCACTAGGGCTGCTTAACCAGCTGATTCAAGTCAGATTTACCATTGGTGTTGTTTGAAATGCCTCTAAAGGCTGATTAGTTAAATAACACACCAAGAATTATTTAATTCCTTGGATAAATTATCCAATCAGGCATGCCAAAAAATGTTATCACTTTGATGCACCATATGAGAAGAGGTATTATAGGCCTCTAATCCAAGTGGCAAAATTGGGACATCTCACTTGTTGTGGGTAAACAAACTTATGAGATGAACCCCTAGATAAGGGCTAGCTCCCTTTGATGTATCATTCAAGAACACTTCCCTACTACTAACACTTTGACAGGTTTAAAAGAGTTAATAATAGCATGAAAGTAAACCTAGTCTATGGGGGTGATACACTAAATGCTTTTACTCAACTCATACCCTTTATATGCACTTGGACCTAAGGACAAGTTGCATATACACTACATCTAATGTCAATCTTCCCTCACACATCAATGTTTTAACATGGGGTCTTGGAGATAACATAGTCTAGGAGGAACTAAGAAATAGGCATTTTAAGACACTCTATTGAACATCCTACTCACTACACCTGCAATCTACTTTGACACTTATTGTTGACTTGTAAAAGGAGATTACAATTACACAAGGTACTAAGGAGAGTACATGTGAAGGTAATTGAAATTACACTTGAAAAAGATCAATAAATATCATGTAGACTTAGTTAATTATTTTAATGAGGTAAAACACTTGTCATTATTAGTTCAAGGTAAAATTTTGGTAGGTCTTCACCATACCCAAGCAAAGAGATGCAAATAATAGCCAAGAAGGGTCAATTTATAGAACTTGGAAGGAGAGAGAGAGAGAAGTTGAAAAGACATAAGGACATGTGTCACCAAGTTAAAATCAGTTAAAATTTCATGTAGAGGAGAGTTGGGGTGATCTATTCTAGGTCATGAAGGTGTACTTATCCACACAAGTCATAAAGATAGTGAAAAGTGGCACAAAACTACCATTTTAGCATGAGAAATTGCCCACCTAAGTTGTATTCCAAAATAATACATATCCCTATATATGGTTATGTATGATAATTGATCTAAGAAATAGGGGTTCCAAAAAAGTCCATACATGCATTGGATTGATCCCTGACCATTCCTATTCTTGTGGAAATGCAAAATCATCACTGGTAGTTTCAAAAGGGCTCCTTTCCATGCACCTTCTCCATTTGGTATTTAAAAATCAATTTCCATAAATAATCCATGAAAAAGAGGACATGAAACTTGTCAAGGGCTCCCATACCATTAGTTTCAAGATAACACCTTTAAAAGGTCCTCCTAATGGATTGTCACCACTTTCCCAAGTGTTCACTAGTCTAGCTCACTTGATTGGCTGAAAGTGAGAGTTTAGTTGGGAAAACTATAATTTTATTCATGATATTAAATGAATTTTTAGATTTATATAAAGTGTAAATATTCATTCCAAATTTTGTTTCATCTTCTAACTCTATTTGTAGCTTGCATACCTCTCAAAATGGCCAAAACAAGCCCTATTTTTCCCTGATCCATATAATTCTATAAAAAAAAACCATATGTGGTATCATATAATATTCCTCTACAAATTCCAAGTGGTTTAATGGCCATACCATTTCATCTAGATTCTTAAAATGCTCTATCTCTCTAATTGGGTCACTATGAAGGTTTTGTTAAGGTTTTGAGTGACTTAGACTCTTAACCTTTGTTCATAAAGGTAAAACATTGAACCTACCTAAAAATTACATTGAGGTATCCTTAAGGACCCTACCTAACATATAAAAATGGATTAGGGTCCCATAAAAACATCCATGAAATATATGAGTGATGGAAGTTGACCTTGGAATGGCTTTCATGCTCTTTGTGAGGGTTTGCGTATGTCTGGAGTTGGAGATGGATTATAGTGGATTTTTTTAGCTAAAAAATATCCCTCAACTCTTTATTTTACTTAAAAACATGTTCAAATCCTTTGGAGAGCTCAATAAGACCAAAAAATAGAAGTTAACCCTATTTTGGAACAAGAGCCATACCTTGCCAATAGGCCTATTTATACTTTGTGAATGAAAATATGAAAATACTCATCATTAGTGAATTATAATAGAATTAAAATATAAAAATTTCCCTTTTATACATCAAATAATACATTATAATTCCTAGAGAAGGCTATAAATTGAAGTGACACCTCATTTGGGGTTGGGTTTGCATGTTTTCCCACTAGGTTTGCTTGCAAACCTCCTTGTGTGGATCATTTACTTGGCATCCGAACATTATAGGTTGGTTACTCATGTCATTATATATGTAAATTAACTATAAAAACCTCACAAATTTATTATAATGACCTTTGGTTTGCTATCTAACTCCTTTTCCAAAAACTACCATTCTCTTGCATGCAAGGACTAACCTACCTCTGAGATAACATAGAGGGTATTAGGCCTGATTTAATGGGAAAATTGAAATTTATTTGAGATAAAAAACATATTTATCACCAATTTTACTAAATTATTTCATCATCTTCCAAGTATAGGTGGTCCAACCAACTCAACTTTGTTAAAAAAGGGTCAAAAACCCTATTTTTTTACATGTTTTCACCCAAATATGCCTATATATTCTCCTTACATGAAATACCAATGCTAAAATTAAATTAAAAACTATTTCTCATCATTTTCCAAAGATAATGAATCTTTGTAAGTCTTTATAAATCCTATTTTCTATTGAGAATCACCACTTACCTCTTGGAACAAGGTCCTCTTAGCCTAACTGTACGGATTGAGATAACTTTGCTTATGAGAAGAGGAGTTGGATAGATATTTATATGTTATTTGGAGTTTAATTAACTTAAATTTATGTCTCTTTAACTTTTTATCATGTTTTAGATGATTCCTTTGCTTGCTAGGGTATCAAACCCTCATAGACTCCTCCCTTGCTTATGCCCCTATTTGACTATGACAGTGGGTAGGGAAACTCATTCTTCAAAGCTTCTCTAGTGTCATGTATACCAAGGATTATAAATTCATATAATACAATTTATAAACTACTCTCATGTACCAATTTGAGTTCTCCATTGTCAAATTTTCTCTAAGCTTTCTAGGCCTGTCAATTGTTCACTGTCTCTCTTGACTGAGACAATCTATGACCCTACATGTAGGTAATTTTTACCTCTCCAAAGTCAATAAAAACCATGTTTATATATTTATCATCATGAAATATTAATTTAATTTGTTTAAATTCATTAATTAGGCCTCAAAAGACCTTTTTTTACTCAAGACTATAACCAACCTTCAAACTGTGACTGTAGATGCCTATCTTGCTTGGCTGTAGGTTGTCAAGGTGAGTTGATAACCCTAAAAGTATGTATAAACCTTAATTGTATCTTATATATTTAAATTTTATTTATTTAACCTATTTTCATGTTCTATTTGAGTTTTAAAAACCATCTTTTCTCTTGATAAGATTAATCTTCCACACCTCTGGCTGTAGGTGTCTAGTCATAGGCCTGTATGCTTACAAGAGCTTAGTTTGGGTCATGTTCATCTCCTAGGGTCTGGTGAACCTTTCTTTAGATTTAATTACTCTCATTTAGGTTATATTAATCCATTATTAGTCTTCAAGTCATCCTTTTTTTCCAATCCCTAAAACATTGCTCCCATTGCCTCTCTGCCCTGTGTACGGATAGGGGATGGCCTAAAAGGTCATCTTATGCCATCATCACCCTTATCCACTATCTAAATGATCAAGAATGATTATTTTACATTTTTTATATGTTTCCTCATCTTGGAAAATTTTTAGGGTTCACATGTATAATGGCAGTTGACATCCCCCAACCATTTCCTATAGACATTAATGATGTAATTCAATGATTTTTGGCCATTTTAGGAGGTCTTAAAACCAATGCTCCACTCCATACTTTGTCTTGAAAATTGGCATGGTTGTTATTGGAGAATATGGATGTAATATGAATCTAACAAAGGGAATTTAAACTTTATTTATCATGAGATATGTAATCCCAAAGGAGGCTCAGGATCTCTATTTGCCATTTTTAGGGACTGCTAACCCAAAATAGTCAATTCATGATTTGAAGTGAAAACCTCTTCCTAGAATAGAATTAGAGTTTCATGGCATGAATTATATGCTATTTTGGGAGTGAAAAAATCTCAATAATTATTTTCACCATGTGTCCACCATTGAGATCTCTGTATAAATCTCCTAGAGTTCAAATGCAAAATGCCTATAACAATTAGGCATTGAACAATTGTGCCTAGTTTAGACCTTCCAAGGATCAAAAAACATTTGTAAATATATATATATATATATATATATATATATATATATATATATATATATATATATATATATATATATATTTATATATTAAAAAATTAGGAGAAACATAAAAAATTCATCAAAACCCCTATTTCCACATGGATAAACCATTCACGAAACCACTAAGTTGACTGGTAACTAGAGTAGGCCATTTGTAAACATGTGTATGCATAAAGGAGGTTCTCACAAGAATTTTAAAATTATAACAAAAAAATAGGAAAAATAAAACCTTTAAAAATATGTGGAAGAACCTAAAACAAACTATTTCATCAATCCAAAGCAAGAAAAGTTGAAACATGTTCAAAAAGAGACCCCCTTTTGGTTGAATAGGCACAAAAAGCTACTTGAGGTGTTAACAATTGTACATAGAGGTATATGAACAAATTGAAACTTATTATTATGGATTTTGAGTAGGATTATATCCCTATCCACCCCCAAAATCATTTCCTCCAACTTCAATTGTATGACTCATGGTGAGCACTTAAAGTTGAGCCTTCTTTGTAAGCCAAGAGTAGAAAATGTGTTACAGAAGCTTATTTTTGCATTATCCTTGACGTCAAAACATGGAAATGAGTGTGGGAAGGTGAAGAGTTTATCTTCCCACGTTTTTGGCTGATGATGGACTTGGGAAGTCCATACAAGTGCCCAAAATCTCCTATTTATGAGGGAAAATTGCTCCTTCTTGATCAACCTACCAAATTTCAGTTAGGGATAGATAATACATACTCCTTAGGACAAATATAACGTGATATGACTTTTTGAAACTTTCACACTTCCCAAAATATTTGTACAAATCATTAAATGCACTTAAAAATGACCTCTAAATGACCCAAAAAAATAAATAAACCTAGGAGACTAATAACCAAAGGTAGTATAAAATGAAATGACATTAATTGACACTTTAAATACCTTATAAAATATATTTAGACCCATTATAGACCCTAAAACTCAAATTTATTCCTATAGGTGCCCTTGTTTGACTAAAAAGTCAAACTTGGTCAATAATTTGGAGACTCATGGGGTATTATGCCTTTTATACTAACTAGACTAGTAGCCTTACCAGTCCATTGGGTTTAGGAGTCATATAAGGAATAAAAAAAACAAGATATTTGGTCATTGACCAAGATAACTAGTGACTACCTCAACACACAAAGGAAAAGGACACACATAATAAAGAAGACACAAACACACATGTGCTTAAGGCACTTAGGAGAGATAAAAGGAAAATACAATATACAACTAACTATAAACATACCTCCCCATATAAATCAAAAGAATAGATTTATATTCTTCTTACTTCATGGCATGAAGGATTAGATGAGTTAACAAGTCTTTTGTCTCTTATCATTGCTATCTCCATGCTTCTCACAAAGTCTACCAACTTCATTGGCATGATGCTCATTATGAACCAAGCAAATCCAAACATTTTGACTAAGGAAATGAACTCCTCTTGTACATTATCACTTGTTTCATATTGCTGTCCCTTCAATTTCTCATGATCAACTCCCATTCTCTTTATAGACATGATTTCAAAATGATTGATTTCATGTTCACTAGAAACTTTAGGCCAATATGATCCTTCTCCATCCTTCAAGAGTTGATGATTTCCTAATAGAGGATGATATACCCTATTAATTATTTAAAAAATATCAATCCTACATTCACAAACCCCTTGAAAGAATAAACATGAAGGTCTTTTTTCCCCTTTGCATACTTACTTGATTCCCCATGCCACCTTCTTCATACTTGATCAACTCATGGTCTTCTTGGAGAGGAGTATACCCTGCTCCAATGACTTCAAACAAGTCATCCAAAGACTAATTATAAAATTTTTCATGTTCATATATGGTGTTTTTCAAGGTGATAAAGGAACTAAGGATTATTTCTTCTTCTTTAGAAAAAAGAAAACACCCTTCTTCAAAAGTTTGTGAACTATCTTTTTATTCACCAAGAGGGGTACTTATGGTGATTTCCTCTTCTTCCACACTCATGAACTCTCCTTGATTAGTCATGAATTGAGCACATTAATCTTCACTTACCTTTCTCAAGATAGGCTCCTCAACACAAGGAAAACATTCTTCATCACCTAAGCCAAGAGGTTCAACACAAGGACTCTCAAAATCAGACTGGGAATGACACATGAGAGGTTATCTTAATAGCTCATGAGAGAGAGTGGAGGTAAAACTTGGGAAAAAATCACTTGATTCTCTTATTTACACTTGACCAAAACTTCATCAACATAAAAATTAGCTTGATGACTCTTATGATGAAAGGTAGATGGGATGTGTTTAGGCATAGGATCTTTTTTTAGGTCTAAACCTTCCATCTCCTCTTGACTAAGTAACTTCATCTTTGACTCTAATTCCTCAATTTTTTTAGCTAGATTCTCTTGGAATATTATTTCTTGAAGCTCATAGGAATCATCATGGAGATGGGGAGTACATGAATGCTGCCATGATGTACAACAATCTTCTTCAGGAAGGGTGGGATGCTAGGTTGTGGAGCTAAAAGCTTCACTGATGCAAACATGGAGTAGAAGGTTGCTGAGTTGTAGTGCAACTGATGTCAGTCAGGCCAACCGATGTTGGTCATATCTAGTGTGCAGAGCTGCTAACATCGATCAGTATCAGCCAACATCAGTCACCTCTAGATAGACAAGGACTGATGTCAATTGCCTGTGCGGTTCCAGCACTGTCAGTTACATGAACAATTCATTTAACGAACCAGTTGTTTGCATGTTAAAGACTAATTTTAGTCTTAGAGCTGCAGTTCTAATTATTGTAATTAGAAGTCTAATTATTGTTTGCATGGGATCTATATAATAGACTCATGGGTTGTATTGTAAAGTGTGCTAGATAGAGAGAGCAAGGTTAGCTCCTTCAAAGGGAAGAGAGCAAGGTTAGCTCCTCATAGTGCCACAGTGCCAAATGTGTATGATCAGGTAGATCTATAGGAAAGCAAGATCTGGTAGAAGATCCACAGGGGTGCTGGTGTGGAGAATCAAAAGGGTTCTTCATGTGTGTATGATTCAGTTGGCAGGTGTGCAAGGCCAGGTTGATCTGCAGTATAGCAAGATCAGGTGAGATCTACATGTGTAAGTAAGATCGGTTTGATTTGTAGGTTGTTACAAGTTCATGGGAGATCTACTTGGAGTGCATTGTGTACTTGGTCTTGGAGTATGTGTGTATACTCTGTGGTATTGGTAGTAGTAATACTAACTAGTTAAGGTGAACAACAACTCTGTGTTTGAGTTGTTTATTGTGACCGTAGTTGAGAGAGAGAACTCTTGAAGAGATTTACTATTTGTATGCCCTAGAGGTGTGGAAGCCCTAGAGGAGTGTAAAGAAGATTATGGCATCTTCTTTGTTGTATTTCCTTTTGGAAGAGTATTAATACAATTGGGTATTGTCTCTCATATTTTGTGTTGTTTCTAATTTCTAGTTACTTGTTACTTCTAGTTAAATTCCGTGTTTAGTTGCTTATACAAGGTAATCAATTGTGCTCCTAGATTCTAACAGTTGGTATCAGAGTGAGGTTGCAGGGACCAAGTTTGTGTTTGATTACAGGTCACTCTCAGAGATTTTTGATTGAGTGGGAGTATAACAATGGTAGAAGAAACTACACTAAGAATGGAGGAATTCAAAAGCAAGAATGGTCAATTACGGTGTTATGGAAAGAAAGAGCAGGTAAAGAAAGATTGCTGGTTGGTAGAAGATCAGCATGAAGGAGCATGTGTTGTAGGTATTATTGCACTAGTTGTTCTTATATGTTCCTTGGATAAAGTAGAATCTTGGTTTATAGATTCTATTGCCTCTTTCCATGTAGCCCCAAATGAGTATTTTTCCATGTTAAGGTCCATGGAGACTTTGGAAAGATTTATTTAGGGGTTGGTGAGCCTTGTCAAAGTATTGGCAAAGGGAAAGTGTGGCTGAAATTATAGACGGTCAACACATGGGTGTTGAAGGATGTCATGTAGGTCCCAGTTCTAAAGATGAGGCTAATTTCTTCAGGAATGTTGGGTGATGAGAGATGCACAAGAACTCTCATAGCGGATGCACTTGAATTAGCATGTGGTAAGAAAGTAGGTACTCTTTATCTACCTACTTGTAATACTAATTCTTATTTTGTTGTGAAGATGTGGCTTTGTAGGCTTGGTCACATGAGCAAGAAGGAGATGCATGTTCTTAAGAGGAAGCCAGATGTGTTTGACAAACTTAAGAACTGGAAAGCCTTGGTGTTTATGGAGGAGATGATGGACAAAGATCGATAGATGGGACTGAATAACTTTGAGCAGGGTAGTTTGGATAGGGTTTTGATTCAAAGTGAGCTCACAGGTAAAAAGTTATCACTCATAAGAAAACATAGGTACCAACATCGGTTAGAGGTAACCAACGTCAAACAGGGAGCCATTGACATTGATCATGTGCAGACTAAAGAAGTCGGTGGTGTCGGGTAGGTGGTAACCAACGTCGATCAGAGAACCAGCATCGGCAACCAGGTGGACACCGACGTTGGTTAGGGAATTAGTGTCAGTAGTCAGGTCAGTCACATGGAATTGAAATTGGTCAGATGCAAATTGGGTGGTGATTGACATCGGTCACTAAAACAAATTTTGGGCAGACAACAAGCTGTCAAGGAGTCTCAAATGCCCATTTGGAGGAATGAAAGTGTAAGTAAGCCTTAAATTCATTATTCCCCTTCTTTATACTTGTTGCTCACTACAGATTAGGTAGGATTCAAGAAACAATGGGAACATGGCATGAATTCTTTGGAAGAGAACCAAATGGGAGATTTGGTAGAGTTACTAGCTAGGATGAAAGCACTGAGAGATGAATGGATTCTTTGGTTAAAGAAGAGAGGGAATGGACACGTGAGATGGAAGGCTAGGGTATATGGTCTTGAGGAAGCTATAGGATAATGGTACAGGTTTGACAGGTGTATGATAAAGCATGGCTTTAGTCAGTGTCATTATAACCATTATGTTTTCTTTACCAAGTTAGATGATGATTGCAACATTATCCTGTTATTGTATGTAGTGGGGTCACACATGCAGGGTTTTATTGAGCTAAAGTTAAAGTTAGTTTAGTGTTATGTCATGAATAATTTGGGAGCATCAAAATTCTTTGGCATTAGTTTTTCTAGAGACATGGAAGGTCACAGGTTGATTTTGTCTCCAGATGATTGTGTGGATAAGGTAGTGGTGAGGTACAAGATGCGGGATGCAGAACCAATTTGCACACTTATGGATGGATAGTTCACAAAATAGGGTCCCAATTCACATGATGAGGTTAAGTACATTTGTACTAGACCTATTTTTGCCCCAGTAGTGGGTGTTGTCAGCAAGTTCATAGCCAATTCAAGAAAGAAGCACTGGAGAGGAGTTTAGTGGATTCTTAGGTATCTGAGAGGGACCAGCAGTAGGGATTCATGCTATGTAGGGTCAGGGACTTCTCTACATGGGTATGTAGATTTGGATGTGGTAGGTTACTTGGATGACAGGCGAAGCACCATAGGATGTGTGGTGGTTGGTCTTCAAGATTGAGCTTGAAGAGAGATACAAGCCAGGAAACAAAATTAGATGATGTATAGGTATAGGTATAGGTGCAGCTATTTATCTCCAAGTGGGAGATTGTTAGGTTGTGGAGCTAAAAGCTTCACTAATGTAAACATGGAGGAGGAGGTTGCTGAGTTGTAGTGCAACCAACGTTGGTCAGGCCAACTGATGTCAGTCATATCTAGTGTGTATATTTGCTGACATTGGTTAGTATCAGTTGACGTTAGTCACCTCCAGATAGACAGAGATCGATGTCGGTTACATGAACAGTTCATTTAACAAACTGGTTGTTTGCATGTTAAAGACTAATTTCAGTCTTGGAGCTATAATTCTAATTATTATAATTAGAAGTCTAATTATTATTTACATGGGATCTATATAATAGACTCATGGGCTATATTGTAAAGTGTGTTAGATAGAGAGAGCAAGGTTAGCTCCTTCAGAGGGAAGAGAGCAAGGTTAGCTCCTCATAGTGCCACAGTGCCAAGTGTGTATGATCAAGTAGATCTATGAGAGAGAAATATCTGGTAGAAGATCCATAGGGGTGCTAGTGTGGAGAATCAGAAGGGTTCTTCATGTGTGTATGATCTCGGTTGGCAGGTGTGCAAGGCTAGGTTGATCTGCAGTATAGCAAGATCAGGTGAGATCTACATGTGTAAGTAAGATCGGTTTGATTTGTAGGTTGTTGCAAGTTCATGGGAGATCTACTTAGAGTGCATTGTGTACTTGGTCTTGGCGTATGTGTGTATACTCTGTGGTACTAGTAGTAATGATACTAACTGGTTGAGGTGAACAACAACTCTGTGTTTGAGTTCTTTGTCATGACCATAGTTGAGAGAGAGAACTCTTGAAGAGATTTACTGTTTGTACACCCTAGAGGTGTGGGAGCCCTAGAGGAGTGTAAAGAATATTATGGCATCTTCTTTGTTGTATTTTCTTCTAGAAGAGTATTAATACAATTGGGTATTGTCTCTCATATTCTGTGTTGTTCCTGATTTCTAGTTACTTGTTACTTTTGGTTAAATTCTGTGTTTAGTTGCTTATACAAGGTAATCAATTATGCTCCTAGATCCTAACATGGGAGAGATTTGAGAAGGACTAGCTTTATTTTTCACTTCCCACTCTTGAGCAATATTCTTATCTTATTTTTTACCCCATGATTCCACTATTTCACTCCAAATCATGACCTTAGGATTGGAACTCTCTTCTTGATTATAGGTAGCAATTTCATTTTTCTCAATATCTTGAGCTAGTTGATGATAGATATTTTCCCAACTTGGAATCTTGACATTAGATTGGAGGACTTAAGGAGGTTGAGGGAGATTAGGTAGAGTTTGGTTATGCATTGGAGGAGTTAATTGAGGATGAATGTGTTGAATTCCAAATGGAATAGGGTGAATTTATTCAAAGGAGGGCTCACAATCTAAGGAATTGAAGTAACTAGTTTCCATAGAAGGATGTTCTAGTATCCTTTGGTGTTGGATTGCTAAGTACAAAGGATTAATAACAAGAGTAGTTAATGCATTAGATGAGCTAGAAGGTTGACTCATTTTATTTTGGTGAGCAAGATCTATTTGGTATAAAAAATTGTTAAGGTGTGGAGCCTAAAAGCTTCACCAAGGAGTGGATTGCAGAGTTGTAGCAGGTACACAGTCACCAGCGTCGGTTAGGAGTGACTGACATCAGTCAAGTGCAGTTCAAGAGACACTAATGTCGGTAGGAATCAACCGACATCGGTCACAGACAAGCAAGCAGTAACGACGTCAATTACCTGTGCATCTATAAAGCTATTTCTGAGGACATAACCGAGTGTTTGCATGATGAGTTTAAGTGATAGTCTTAAGTCCGCATCTCTATTATTAGTAAGACTATTTTTAGAACCCTTATTCAAGAGGCTTAATTGTTGCTTGTAAATGCATGCTCAAGTTTCCTAATTTTATATGTAGAATTAGATCTTCTTAGCTTATTATAGAGTAATGAATGTTGAAGAACAGTACAGAATTGTATAGGTGAATCAATCCAGGTTGTTAGAGTTGATTGTACTTGAGAGAGAGAGCTCTTGAGGGAAAGAGATCTAGAGAGAGATCTGTACATCTGAGAGAGGTGTGGAAGAAAGAAGTTTCTTCAATTGTATTCTTTTTGTAAAGAGTTTAATACAAGTTTTCAGGGTGGTTTGTTGTATCTCTTGTTCTTGCTATTTATAATTCTAGTTACTTATCTATCTAATTTAATTCCATGGTTTATTGCTTTCATAAATGTAATCAAATTGTTGGTTGATCCCCAACAAGTGGTATTAGAGCCTTGGTTGTAGGTTTAGAGCTTGATATCCAATAAGTGGTATCAGAGCTCAGGTTCACTAACAGGTAGTTTAGATCTGTGTAGTGTGTATTGATTACAGGTTACTCACAGGGGTTTCTGTAGGAATTTCTATTTGAGTGGGAGAAGCAATGGCAGAAGAAAGTAAACTGAGAATGGAGAAGTTTAATGGCAAAAATTATCAACATTAGAAAATGCAGATAGAGGATTATCTGTATCAGAAAGATCTATACTTACCATTAGGTGGGATTGTAAAGAAGCCCATAGACATGGTTGATGAAGAATGTGAAGTTCTTGATAGAAAGGCTCTGGGGTCTATAAGACTGAGTCTAGCATCTACTGTGATATCTAATTTATCACAAGCAAAGTCTATGGTAGAGTTAATGACTACTTTAGCAAATTTGTATGAAAAACCCTTAGCTTCTAATAAGGTATATCTTATGAAGTAGTTATTTAATTTGCGTATGCAGGAAGGTGGATTTGTATCTAATCACCTGAATGATTTCCATGGAATTGTAAATCAATTAAGTTCAGTCAATATTGTGTTTGATGATGAAATTAAAGCTCTTTTAATATTATGTTCTTTGCCTAAAAGCTGGCATAGCTTAGTAATGGCAGTTAGTAATACTGCATTTGCTTTAAATATTTTAAAAGTAGAGGATGTTGTTAGTGTTATCTTGAATGAGGAAATTCATAGAAAAAGCACAGAAGAGACATCTGGGAACGCTTTAAGTTTTGAGAGTAGGGGAAGGCAAAAAGAGAAGAGCAAGAAAGGGAGATCAAGATCTAAGTCTAAGTTGAGACGTAGATCCAAATCCAGAAATGGCAGGAAGCCACAATGCTAGAATTGTGGAAAGATGGGGCACATAAGTAGAGATTGCTGGTCAAAGCCTAAGGAGGACAATCAACACGAAGGAAAAGAAGAAGCAAAGGTTGCAGGTATTGCACAAGATGCTTTAATATTCTCTTTGCATAATAATATAGAATCTTGGGTGTTAGATTTTGGTGCATCTTTTCATGCTACCCCTAATAGGGAATATTTTAGTGACTATATCCATGAAGATTTTGGAATAGTGTACTAAGGGGATGATGAGCCTTGTAAAATTATTGGCAAAGGTAAAGTGTAGCTGAAAATGCAGAATGGCAACACATGGGTGTTGAGAGATATTATGCATGTTCCTAGCTTGAAGAGGAATTTGATTTTTGTAGGAAAGTTAGGGGATGAGGGTTATACATTAACTCTCATAGCAGAATCTTGGAAGGTGACCAAGGGTGCACTTGTTATGGCCAGAGGTAAGAGAGTAGGTATTCTCTATTTATGTAATTGTGTTACTAACAATTCTCTTTTTGTATTATCTACTTTAGATGTGGATGCAAAATTGTGGCACTCAAGGCTTGGCCACATGAGTGAGAAGGGAATGTCCTTTCTTAAGTCTAAAGGTAAGCTTTCAGATTTGAAAAGCATAGATCTAGATTTTTGTGAGCACTGTGTTTTTGGAAAATAGAAGAGAGGTAGTTTTCTCAAGACTGGGTCAACAAAGAAGAGGCATAAGTTGCAGCTTGTTCACACAAACGTGTGGGGACCGGCTCAGGTAGCTTTTATTGGAGGATTACAATACTATGTTTCGTTCATAGATGATGCTACAAGAAAGGTATGGATCTATTGTATTAAGAAGAAATCTGATGTATTTGAGACTTTTAAGATTTGAAAAGCTATGGTTGAGAATGAAACAAGCAGAAGATTGAAGTGCTTGAGATCTGACGATGGTGGTGAGTGCTACAGCTATAAGTTCAATTGGTATTGTTATATGCATGGAATTCATAGGCAAAGGATGGTTCCAAAGACACTTTAGTAGAATGGTATTGCTAAAAGGATGAACAAAACAATCATGGAGCATGCAAGGTGTATGAGATTGCATGTTGGTTTGCCCTTAGAGTTTTGGGTAGAAGCTGTTGACACTACTATAGTGTACCTAATTAATAGAAGACCCTCTACAGCTCTGGATGGTGGAATTCTAGAAGAGGCATGGACAGGTAAAAAGGTAGATCTCTCTTTTCTCAAAGTTTTTGGTTGTGAAGCCTTTGTGCATGTTGATAAGGAAAATAGAAAGAATCTGGGTGCTAAGTCTATGAGGTGCACATTTATTGGCTATGGCTCAGATGATTTCGGTTTTAGATTTTGGAATCTAGGAACTAACAAGATAATTAGGAGCTGTTATGTTATTTTCAATGAAAAAGTGATGTATAGTGATTAGTTGAAGAAGCTTAATCAATCTGGGTAGAGCAATGGTGAATTGGACAAGGTGATGGTCCAAAATGAGCTCACGAGAAAAAGAAATAATCACTTGCAGAAAAACATAGAGACCGACATCGGCAGGGTAGGAACCGACGTCAATAGGATAGAAACCAATGTCAGTCATACAGAGACTGACGTCAGTAGGGTAGGCACTAACGTCGGTCAGGTAGAACTGACGTCGGCTAGTTACAGGCCTAGAAGTGACTGAGGTCGGTCACTGTCAGAGAATTTGGGTGGATAGCGTGTTGTGAACGAGTCTCAAATGCTCATCAAGAGGGAAGAAAGGGTAAGTAAGCCTCCAATTCGATATTCTCCTTCATTATTCTATTTATTACTAACTGATGGTGGAGAACCAAAGAGTTTTGAAGAAGCAATATAGGTGGAGTCCAAGAGTCAGTGGGAGTGTGGCATGGTTGAGGAAATGGAGTCCTTGAGAGAGAACCTGTTAGGGTGTGGAGCTAAAAACTTTACCAAGGAGCATTCATTATTAGGTTTGGGTCTACATAGACACTGGCATCGGTCAGAGCGATCGATGTCAGTCACAGGCAGTTACAGAGGTGCCGATGTCGGCAGAATGTCAGCCGATGGCGGTCACAGACAAGCAGCAGAAACGGATGTTGGTTACCTGCGTGTCCAGAAAGCTATTTCCGTGGATAGAAGTGAGTGTTTGCATGATAAGTTTGAGTTGAAGTCTCAAGCTCACGTCTCTATTATTGGCATTACTATTTTTAGAGCCCTTGTTCAAGTGGCTTAACTGCTTGTTGGTTGTACATGCTCAAGTCTCCTAATTCTATATGTAGAATTAGATCTTCTTAGCTTTGTAGTGGATTATTGTAGTTGGGTGAATTATTGTAATTCATTGTGTGTGAAGAACAGTACAAAATTGAATCAATCCAGGCTTGTTGGAGTTGATTGTTCTTGAGAGAGAGAGCTCTTGAGGAATAGAGATCTATTAAGAGATCTATACATCTAGGAGAGGTGTGGAAGAAAGAAGCTTTCTTCAATTGTATTCCTTTTGTAAAGAGTTTGTTAATACAAGTTTTCAGGGTGTTTTCTTGTATCTCTTGTTCTTGTTATTATCATTCTAATTACTTGTCAATCTGGTTTAATTCTACATTTATTGCTGTCACAATTATAATCTATTGTTGGATTGATCCCCCAACAAGTGGTATCAGAGCCTTGGTTAGAGGTTCAAAGCTTGATAATTGGTATCAAAGTTCAGGTTCACTAACAAGTGGTTCAGATCTGTGTAGTGTGTATTGATTACAGGTTCTCACAGGAGTTTCTGTAGGGATTTCTATTTGAGTGGGAGAAGCAATGGTAGATGAAAGTAAATTGAGAATGGAAAAGTTTAATGGCAAAAATTACCAACATTGGAGAATGCAGATAGAGGACTATCTGTATTAGAAACATCTCTACTTACCATTAGGAGGTGTTGCAAAGAAGCCCAAAGACATGGAGGATGAAGAATGGGAAGTTCTTGACAGAAAGGCTCTGGGTTCTATAAGACTGAGTCTAGCATCCACTGTGATATCCAATTTATCACAGGCAAAGTCCATGGTAGAGTTGATGACTACGTTAGCAAATTTGTATGAAAAACTCTCAGCTTCCAATAAGGTATATCTTATGAAGCAGTTATTTAATTTGCATATGAATGAAGGTGGATCTGTTTCTACTCATCTGAATGATTTCAATGGAATTGTGAATCAGTTAGGTTCAGTGAATATAGTGTTTGATGATGAGATAAAAGCTCTTTTGATATTATGTTCTTTGCCTGAAAGTTGGCATGGCTTAGTAATGGCAGTAAGTAATACTGCATCTGCATCAAATATTTTGAAAGTAGAGGATGTTGTTAGTGTTATCTTGAATGAGGAAATACGCAGGAAAAGCACAGAAGAGGCATCTGGGAATGCTTTAAGTTTTGAGAGTAGGGGAAGGCAGAAAGAGAAGAGCAAGAAAGGCAGATCAAGATCCAAGTCAAAGGGGAAAGGCAGATCTAAATCTAGAAATGGCAGAAGGCCACAATGCTGGAATTGTGGAAAGATGGGGCACATAAGCAGAGATTATTGGTCAAAGCCTAAGGAGGACAATCAACACGAAGGAAAGGAAGAAGCCAAGATTACAGGTATTTCATAGGATGCTTTAATTTTCTCTCTGCATAATAATATAGAATCTTGGGTATTAGATTCTGGTGCATCTTTTCATGCTACTCCTAACAGGGAATATTTCAGTGACTATATCCATGGAGATTTTGGAATAGTGTATCTAGGGGATGATGAGCCCTGTAAAATAATCAGCAAAGGTAAAGTGCAGCTGAAGATGCAGAATAGCAACACATGGGTGTTGAGAGATGTGATGCATGTTCCTAGCTTGAAGAGAAATTTGATTTCTGTAGGAAAGTTAGGGGATGAGGGTTGTACAGTAACTCTCATAGAAGAATCTTGGAAGGTGACCAAGGGTGCACTCATTATGGCCAAAGGTAAGAGAGAAGGTACTCTCTATTGTGTAATTGTGTTACTAATAAATCTCCTTCTGTATTATCTACTTCAGATGTGGACGCTAAATTGTGGCACTCAAGGCTTGGCCACATGAGTGAGAAGGGGATGTCAATTCTAAAGTCTAAAGGTATGCTTTCAGATTTAAAAGGCACAGATCTAGAGTTTTGTGAGCACTGTGTATTTGGAAAATAGAAAAGGGTTAGTTTTCTCAAAATTAGGTCTACTAAGAAGAGGCACAAGTTGGAGCTTGTTCACACAGACGTGTGGGGACCGGCTCAGGTTGCTTCCATTGGAGGATCATAGTACTATGTATCTTTCATAGATGATGCCACAAGGAAGGTATGGATCTATTGTATTAGAAGAAAATCTGATGTATTTGATACTTTTAAAGTTTGGAAAGCTATGGTTGAGAATGAAACAGGTAAAATATTAAAGTGCCTGAGATCAGACAATGGTGGTGAATTCTGCAGTCATAAGTTCAGAGATTATTGTTACATGCATGGAATCCATAGGCAAAGGATGGTTCCAAGGACACCTCAGCAGAATGGTATTGCTGAAAGGATGAACAGGACAATAATGGAGCGTGCAAGATGTATGAGATTGCATGCCAGTTTGCCCTTACAGTTTTGGGCACAAGCTGTTGACACTGCAGTATACCTGATTAACAGAGAACCCTCTACAGCTCTAGATGGTGGTATTCCAGAAGAGGCATGGATAGGTAAAAAAGTTGATCTCTCATATCTCAAAGTTTTTGGTTGTGAAGCCTTTGTGCATATAGATAAGGAAAATAGAAAGAAGCTTGATGCTAAGTCTATGAGATGCACATTTATTGGCTATGGCTCAGATGATTTTGGTTACAGATTGTGGGATCTAGAAACTAACAAGGTAATCAGGAGCCATGATGTTGTTTTCAATGAAAGAGTGATGTATTGTGATCAGCTAAGGAAGTTGAATCAGTCTGAGCAGAGCAATGGTGAATTGGATGAGGTAAAAGTCCAAGATGAGCTCGTGAGAAGAAGAAATAATCACTTACAGGAAAACACAGAGACCGATGTCAGTAGGTTACAAACCGGCGTCGACAGGATAGAAACTGGCATCGGCCATACAGAGACCGACATCGGCCATACATGTACCAAGGTCGGTTAGGCAGAACTGACATCGGCCAGTAACAGGTCTGTAGGTGACCAAGGTCGGTCACTATCAGAGAATTTGGGTGGACAACGTGTTGTGGATGAGTCTCAGATACCCATCAGGAGGTCAGAAAGGGTGAGTAAGCCTCCAATTAGATATTCTCCTTCTTTATTTTATATATTGCTAACTAATGGTGGAGAACCAGAGAGTTTTGAAGAAGCAATACAGGTGGAGTCCAAGAGTAAGTGGGAGCATGGCATGGTTGAGGAGTTAGAGTCCTTAAGAGAGAACCAAACATGGGATTTGGTTGAATTGCCAGCTGGTAAGAGAACACTCAAGAACAAATGGACCTACAGGTTGAAGGAAGGTGAGAATGGACAGATGAGATACAAGGCCAGATTAGTGGTAAAAGCATTTGTACAGAAGCCAGGTATCGACTTTGGTGAGATTTTTTCTCTTGTTGTTAAAATGACTTTAATAAGGGTTGTATTGTCTTTGGTTGCTTTTGAGGATTTGCATCTTGAGCAGCTAGATGTTAAGACAGTATTTCTTCATGGAGATCTAGATGAGAAAATTTATATGGAACAGCCAGAAGGATTCGAGGTTAAGGGTAAGGAGAAGTTTGTGTGCAGATTGAAGAAAAGCTTATATGGCCCCAAGCAAGCTCCTAGGCAATGGTACTTAAAATTTGACAGGTTTATGACTAAGCATGGCTACAGTAGGTGTCAATCAGACCATTGTGTGTATTTCAAGAGATTTGATAATGGTAGATATATTATTCTATTGTTGTATGTGGATGATATGATGGTTGCAGGATCTCACATGCAGGATATCTCAGAGCTTAAGGTAAAATTAACTCAAACATTTGCTATGAAGGATTTGGGAGCAGCAAAGAAAATCCTTGGCATGAGCATTAAGAGAGACAGGAAAAATCACAGGTTGATATTGTTTCAAGAAGATTATGTGGACAAGGTGTTGAAACGATTCAATATGTAGGATGCTAAATGGGTAAGTACACCTTTGGCTGGACATTTTAAGTTGAGTAAAGAACAATGTCCTAATTCATATGATGAGGTAGAGTACATGTGCAAGGTTCCATATTCTTCCGCAGTAGGGAGTTTGATGTATGCAATGGTGTGTACTAGACCAGATATTGCCCAAGCAGTGGGATTTGTAAGTAAGTATATAACCAATCCAGGTAAGGAACATTAGAAAGCAGTTCAGTGGATCCTTAGATATCTGAGAGGAACCAGCAGTAGGCACTTGTGCTATGGAGGTTCAGATACTTCTCTACATGGCTATGTAGATTCAGATATGGTAGGTGATTTGGATGGTAGGAAGAGCACTACAGGTTATGTTTTTACTGTAGGTGGAATGGCGGTTAGCTGGATATCTAAGTTGCAGAAGGTTGTTGCCTTGCCAACTATAGAAGCAAAGTATATTGCAGCCACAGAAGCTAGCAAAGAGATGATATGGATGACACGGTTCATGGATGAGCTTGGTAGGGAGCATGAGAGTTACAGATTGTATAGTGACAGTCAGAGTGTAATCCATTTGGCTAAGAATTCAATCTTTCATTCAAGAACAAAGCACATACAACTAAGGTATCACTTCATATGACAGGTATTGGAAGATGGTGAGTTGAAGCTGGAAAAGATCCATACAGATAGGAATCCTGCTGATATGTTAACCAAGCTGGTTACAAAGGAGAAGTTGAATCTTCATTCAACTTCTATTGGTCTTCATGATTGAGTTGAAGATGGAGGAGCTAGAAGATGTTACTGTACAGGTACTGGTGCAGCTGTTTATCTCCAAGTGGGAGATTGTTAGGGTGTGGAGCTAAAAACTTCACCAAGGAGCATTCATTATCAGGTTCGGGTCTACGCAGACACCGGCATTGGTCAGAGTGATTGACGTCAGTCACAGGCAGTTACAGAGGCACCGACGTTGGTAGAATGTCAGCTGACGGCGGTCACAGACAAGTAGCAGAAACCGACGTCGGTTACCTGGGTGTCCAGAAAGCTATTTCTGTGGACAGAAGTGAGTGTTTGCATGATGAGTTTGAGTTGAAGTCTCAAGCTCGCGTCTCTATTATTGGCATTACTATTTTTAGGGCCCTTGTTCAAGTGGCTTAACTGCTTGTTGGTTGTACATGCTCAAGTCTCCTAATTCTATATATAGAATTAGATCTTCTTAGCTTTATAGTAGCTTTGTAGTGGATTATTATAGTTGGGTGAATTATTGTAATTCATTATGTGTGAAGAACAGTATAGAATTAAATCAATCCAGGCTTGTTGGAGTTGATTGTTCTTGAGAGAGAGAGCTCTTGAGGAATAGAGATCTATTGAGAGATCTATACATCTAGGAGAGGTGTGGAAGAAAGAAGCTTTCTTCAATTGTATTCCTTTTGTAAAGAGTTTGTTAATACAAGTTTTCAGGGTGTTTTCTTGTATCTCTTGTTCTTGCTATTATCATTCTAATTACTTGTCAATCTGGTTTAATTCCATGTTTATTGCTGTCACAATTGTAATCTATTGTTGCATTGGTCCCCCAACAGAACCAAACATGGGATTTGGTTGAGCTGCCAGCTGGTAAGAGGATACTAAAGAACAGATGGACCTACAGGTTGAAAGAAGGTGAGAATGGACAGATGAGATATAAGGCCAAATTGGTAGTGAAAGGATTTACATAAAAGCCAGGTATTGATTTTGGTGAGATTTTTTCTCCTGTTGTTAAAATGACTTCTATACGGACTGTATTGTCTCTAGTTGCTATTGAGGATTTGCATCTTGAGCAGCTTGATGTTAAGACAACATTTCTTCATGGAGATTTGGATGAGGAAATATATATGGAACAGCCAGAAGGATTTGAGGTCAAAGGTAAGGAGAAGTTAGTGTGCAGATTGAAGAGAAGCTTGTATGGCCTCAAGCAAGCTCCTAGATAGTGGTATTTGAAATTTGATAGGTTTATGATTGAGCATGGCTATAGTAGGTGTCAATCTGACCATTGTGTGTATTTTAAGAGATTGGATAATGGTAGATATATTATTCTATTGTTGTATGTAGATGATATGCTGGTTGCAAGATCACACATGCAGAATATCTCTAAGCTTAAGGTGAAATTAGCTCACATGTTTGCCATGAAGGATTTGGGAGCAGCAAAGAAAATCCTTGGCATGAGCATTAAGAGAGACAGGAAAAATCACAGGTTGGTTTTGTCTCAAGAGGATTATGTGAACAAGGTGTTGAAACGGTTCAATATGCAGGATGCTAAACTAGTAAGCACACCTTTGGCTGGACATTTTAAGTTGAGTAAAGAACAATGTCCTAATTCACATGATGAGGTAGAGTACATGAGTAAAGTTTCATATTCTTCCACAGTAGGGAGTTTAATGTATGTAATGGTTTGTACTAGACCGGATATTGCCCAAGCAGTGGGAGTTGTAAGTAAGTATATGGCCAATCTAGGGAAGGAACATTGGAAAGCAGTTCAATGGATCCTTAGATATCTGAGAGGAACCAGCAGTAGGCATTTGTGCTATGGAGGTTCAGATACTTCTCTACATGGTTATATAGATTCAGATATGGCAGGTGATTTGGATGGTAGGAGGAGCACCACAGGATATGTTTTCACTGTTGGTGGAATGACAGTTAGCTAGATATCAAAGTTGTAGGTTGTTGCCTTGTCAACTACAGAAGCAGAGTATATTACAGTCACAGAGGCTAGCAAAGAGATGATATGGATGACACGATTCATGGAAGAGCTTGGAAAGGAGCAAGAGAGTTGTAGATTATATAGTGATAGTCAGAGTGTAATTCATTTGGCTAAGAATTTAGCCTTTCATTCAAGAACAAAGCACATACAGCTTAGGTACCACTTCATAAGACAGGTATTGGAGGATGGTGAGTTGAAGCTGGAGAAGATCCATACAGATAAGAATCTTGCTGATATGTTAACCAAGCCAGTTATAAAGGAGAAGTTGAATCTTCATTCAACTTTTGTTGGTCTTCATGATTGAGTTGAAGATGGAGGAGTTAGAAGATGTTGCTGTACAGGTACTGGTGCAGCTATTTATCTCCAAGTGGGAGATTGTTAAGGTGTGGAGCCTAAAAGCTTCACCAAGGAGTGGATTGCAGAGTTGTAGTAGTTACACAATCATAGGCATCAGTCAGGAGCGACTGACGTCAGTCAAGTGTAGTTTAAGAGACGCCAGTGTCGGCAGGAATCAGCCAACCTCGGTCACAGGCAAGCAGGTAGTAACCGACATCGGTTACCTGTGCATCCAGAAAGCTATTTTCAAGGACAGAACTAAGTGTTTGCATGATGAGTTTAAGTGATAGTCTTAAGTATGCATCTCTATTATTAGTAAGACTATTTTTAGAGCCCTTATTCAAGAGGCTTAACTATTGGTTGTAAATGCATGCTCAAGTCTCCTAAATCTATATGTAGAATTAGATCTTCTTAGCTTATTGTAGAGTAATGAATGTTGAAGAACAGTACAGAATTGTATAGGTGAATCAATCCAGGTTGTTGGAGTTGATTATACTTGAGAGAGAGAGAGCTCTTGAGGGAAAGAGATCTAGAGAGAGATTTGTACATCTGAGAGAGGTGTGGAAGAAAGAAGTTTCTTCAATTGTATTCCTTCTATAAAGAGTTTAATACAAGTTTTCAGGGTGGTTTCTTGTATCTCTTGTTCTTGCTATTTATCATTCTAGTTACTTATCTATCTGATTTAATTCTGCAATTTATTGCTTTCATAAATGTAATCAAATTGTTGGTTGATCCCCAACAAAAATTTGGTATACAAGAGGAGGGTTTCTTTTGAATGGGAGAAGGTTGTCTTGGGATGGAAAAGGACATACAAGGCTGATTGCCTTGAGTGGATTGATTCCTCCATCTTACTAGTTCCTCCTTTATGGATTGCATGGCTTGAGATTTGCCTAAACAAACACTCTTTTTTGTACATTATCTCTTTCTCATATATATTTTTCTCATTCAACCTATCTATCTCCAACATTTGATTTTCAAACTCCAACATTATCTCCCTATCACTCTTGAATTGATTAGGAGAAGGATTATTAGGAGAGTTGTTTGAGGTTTTGATCAAAGCCATATGAAATAATATAAGGTCCATAATACTCAAAAATTGGAATATACATACCAAATGTGATTTATTGATGCACTAGGACTGATTTACTAGCTGTTCAACTTGGAGTCACCATTGGTGTTGAATGAAATGCCTCCAAAGGCTGATTAGTTC
Source organism: Torreya grandis (assembly GCA_037957365.1). Classification (NCBI taxonomy): domain Eukaryota; kingdom Viridiplantae; phylum Streptophyta; class Pinopsida; order Cupressales; family Taxaceae; genus Torreya; species Torreya grandis. The sequence continues at coordinate 2,012,304 of JARHVA010002196.1, forward strand.
AAGAACACACCAAAAATTCTTCAATTCCTTGTCTAAATTATCCCACTAGGTATGCAAAAATATATTATCACATGGATGCACCCTAGCATAAGAGGTCTTCTAGGTCTATAATCCAAGTGGTATAATTGGAACATCTCAATTTCTGTGGGTAAGGAAACCTATGAGATGAACCTCTAGATAAGGTCTAGCTCCCTTTGATGTATCTTTCAAGCACACGTCCCTAATACTAATACTTTGGTGGGTTGAAAAGAGTTAAGAATATCATGAAAGTAAACCTATTCTATGGGGGTGATACATGAAATGATTTTGATTAACTCATACCCTTTACATGCACTTAGAACTAAGGACAAGTTGCACATACACTACACCTAATGTCAATCTTCCCTCTCACATCAATGTTTCAACATGGGGTCTTAGAGATAGCATAGGATAAGAGGAACTAATAAATAATCATTTGAAGAAAATATATTAATCATCCTACTCACTACACCTAAAATATACTTTGACACTTCTTGCTGACCTGCAAAAGGAGATTACAAATACACAAAGTACTAAGGAGAGTACATGTGAAGGTAATTGAACTTACACTTGCACAAGACCAATAACTATCATATACAATTAGTAAATTTTTTTAATGAGTTAAAACACTTTTATTTATTATTTCAATGCAAAATTTTGGTAGGGCTTCATCATACCTAGGTAGAGAGATGCAAATAATGGCCAAGAAGGGTTAATTTATAAAATTTAGAAGGAGAGAGATAGAAGTTAAAAAGACACAAGGACATATGTCACCAAGTGAAAATAAATTAAAATTAAATGTAGAGGAAATGTGGGGTGATATATTCTAGGTCATGAAGGTGTACTTATCCACACAAGTCATAAAGATAGTCAAAAGTGGCACAAAAATGCCATTTTGGCATGAGAAACTACGCACCTGAGTTGTCTTCCAAAAATAGCCTTATACCTACATATTGTTAGTTCTGATGATTTATCTAAGTAATATGGGTTACAAAAATTCCCCAGATGCATTGGATTGATCCCTGACCATCCTTATTCTTGTGGACATGTAAAATCATCACTGACAATTTCAAAAGTGATCTTTTCTATGCACCTTATCCAATTGGAATTCAAAACTCAATTTTCATAAATGATCCATGAAAAAGAGGATATGAAAATTTTTAAAGGCTCCCATACCATTAGTTTTAAGATAAAACCTATAAAAGGTCCCCCTAATTGATTTTCACCACTTTCCCAAGTGTTCACTAGTTTGGCTAACTGGACTGGCTGAAAGTGAGAGTTTGGTTGGGAAACTTATATTTTTATTAATGAGATTAAAGGAATTTTTAGATTTATCTATAGTGTAAATGTTCCTTAGAAAGTTATTTTCATCTTCTAACTCTATTTGTAACTTGCATACCACTCAAAATGGCCAAAATAAGCCCTATTTTCCCCTGATCTATACAATTCTATATAAAAAAACCATGTGTGGTATCTTATAAGAGTAATCTAAAAATTCCAAGTGGTTTTATGTCCATACCCTTTCATCTGGATTCTTAAAATGCTCTCTCTCTAATCAAGTCACTATGAAGGTTTTGTAAAGGTTTTGAGTGACCTGAACTCTTAACCTTTGTTCATGAAGGTCAGACATTGAACCTCCATCCAAATTACACTAAGGGATCCTCAAGGACCCTCCCTAATATATCAAAATGGATCATGGTACCGTGAAAATTTACATGAAGGTGATAGAAGTTGACCTTCGAATGGCTTTCATGCTCTTTATGAGGGTTTGAGTATGTCTGAAGTTAGAGATGGCATCCAATGGATTTTTTTAGCTATAAAAAATATCCCTCACCTCTATATTTTACCTAAAAACATGTTAAAATCCTTTTTAGATCTCAAAAAGACCTCAAAATGGAGGTTACCCTTGTTTTGGAATAAGAGACATACCTTACCAATAGGCCTGTTTGTACTTTGTGAAACAAAAGATGATAATACTCATTATTGGTGAATTAAAATATCAAAAAACATCACATTTTCCCCTATATACATGAAAAAAAACATTAGAATTCTTGGAGAAGGCTAGAACATGAAGTAACACCTTATTTAGGGTCAGGTTTGCATGTTTTCCCACTAGGTCTGCCTATAGACCTCCTTGTTTGGATCATTTCCTTGGCATCCCAACCTTCTAGGTATGTTCCTCATGTCCTTATATGTCCCCAAACTATAAAAACCTCACCAATTTATTATAATGACCTCTAGTTTACAATCTAATTCCTTTTCCAAAAATTGCCATTCTCTTTCATACAAGGACTGACCTACCTCTGAGACAAAACAAAGGGTATTAGGCCTAATTGAATGGGAAAAGTGATTTTTTTTGGATATCCACAAGGTAATAATAACCAATTTTATCAAATTATTTTATAAGCTTCCAATTCTAGGTGGTCCAAACAACTCAACTTTGCTAAATAAAGGGGTTAAAAACCCTATTTTTTACATGTTTTCACCCAAATATGCCTATAACTACTCCTTACATGCAAACCCATGCTCAAATTCCATTAAAACCTTTTTTTAATCATTATTACAAGCTCATTAATCTTTTAAAGTCCTTATAAAGTCTATTTTATATTGAGAATCACCACTTACCTCTTGGAACAAGGTCCTCTTAGCCTAACTATATGAACTAAGATAACTTTGCTTATGATAAAAGGAGTTTGGGTAGATATTTTCATGTTATTTAGAGATTAATTACCTTAAATTTATGTAATTTGAGCTTATTATCATGTTTTAGACCATTCCTTTGCTTTTTAGGGTATTAAACCCTCATAGACTCCTCCCTTGCTTATGCCCCTGTTTGACTATGATAGTGGGTAGGGAAACTCCTTATTCAAAGCTTCTCTAGTGTCATGTTGACAAAGGATTAGAAAATAATATAGTATAATTTATGACCTACTCTCATGTGCCAATTATATTTCTCCATCCTCATATTTTCTCTAAGCTTTATAGGCCTTTCAGTTGTTCACTATCTCTCTTGATTGAGACAGTCTAAGACCCTACCTATAGGTTAGTTTTACCTCTCAAAAGTCCATAAAAACCATGTTTATCTCTCTCTCATGATGACATATTAATTTAATTTGTTTACATTCATGAATTATTCCTTAAAATACCTTGTTTTACTCTTGACTGTCACCAGCCTTCAAACTATGATTGTAGATGCCTATTTTACTTGGCTGTAGGTTGTCTAGGTGAGTTGATAACACTACAAGTACATATAAACCTTAATTTTATCTCATATAATTCAATTATATTTATTTAACCTATTTTCATGATCTAATTTAGTTTCAAAAACCATCTTTTCTCTTGACGGAGATTACTCTTCCACACCTCTGGCTATAAGTGTCTATTCATAGGCTTGTAGGCTAATAAGAGCTTAGTTTAGGTCATGTTCATCTTACCTAGGGTCTAGTGATCCTTTATTTAGATTTTATTACTCTAATTTAGGTTATATTCATCTATTAAGAGTCTTCAACTCATCCTTTTATTCCAATCCCTAAAACATTACTCCCATTGCCTCTTTTCCCTATGTACGGATAAGGGATGGCCTAAAAGGTCATCTCATGCCATCATCACCCTTATCCACTATATAAATGATTAGGAATGCTTATTAGACATTTTTAAAATGTTTCCTCAACTTGGAAAAGGTATAGGGTTCACATTTATAATTAAATTTGACATTCCCCATCCATATCTTGTAGACATCACTGATGTAATTTAGTGATTTTTGGCCATTTTAGGAGGTCTAAAAACCAATGGTCCACTCCATCCTTTATCTATAAAATTTTCATAGTTTTTATTGGAGGATAGGGATACAAGATGAATCCAGAAATGGGTATTTAAACTTTATTTATCATGAGATATGTAATCCCAATTCAGGCTGAGGATATCTATATGCCAATTTTAGGGATTGCTAACCCAAAATAGTCAATTCATGATTTAAAGTGAAAAAAATTTCATAGAGTTTCATATAATGAATTATATGATATTTTTGGAGTGAAAAGACCTCAAGGATTATTTTCACCATGTGTTTGTCATTGAGAGCTCCATATAAATCTCCTAGAGTTTAGATGCAAAGTGACTATAATAATTAGGCATTGAATAATTGTGCCTAGTGTAGACCTTCCAAGGATCACAAAACCTTTGTAAATCTATGTATATATCACTAAAATTAGGAAAAACATACAAAAAATCATCAAAACCCATATTTTCATTAGAGAAACCATTCACAAAACCACTGAGTTGATTGCTAGCTAGACTAGGCCATTTGTAAGCATGTATATGCCTAAAAGAGGTTGTACCATGAATTTGAAACTTATAACACAAAAAGAGGCACAATAACACCTTTAAAAACATTTTTAAGCACCTAAAAAAAACTAATTCATCAATCCAAAGCAAGAAAAGTTGAAACATGTTAAAAAAGAGACCCTCTCTTGGTTGAATAGGCACAAAAAGCTACCTGAGGTGTTAATGATTGTTAATATAAGAGGATGCACCAAATTTAAACTTATTATTATGTATGTGGAGTATATATATATATATATCCATATCCTCCCCCAAAATCATTTCCTCTAACTTCAATTGTACGGCTCATGGTGAGCACTTGAAGTTGAGCCTTGTTTGTATGCCAAGAGGAGAAAATGAGTTGCAGAATCATATTTTCACATTATCATTGAATCAAAAACGTTGAAATTAGTGTGGAAATGTGAATATTTTCTCTTCCCACGTTTTTGGCTGATGATGGACTTGGGAAGTCCATACAATTGCCTAAAAGCTGTTATTTTTGAGGGAAAACTACTCCTTGATCAACTTGCCAAATTTTAGTTAGGAACAAATACTACAGACTCCTTAGGGAACATGGCACATTATATGATTTTTTTACACTTGAAAACTTCCCAAAAAATCCATATAAAGCATTAAATACACTTAAAAATGACCTCTAAATGACCCAAAAGAATAAATAAACCTAGGAGACTAATAACCAAAGGTAGTATAACATGAAATAACATTAATTGACCCTTGAAATACCTTATAACATCTATTTGGACCCCCTATAGACCCTAAAACTTAGTTTTTTTGCCTATAGGTGCCCTAATTTGACTAAAAAGTCAAACTTGGTCAACATATGACATAAAGAGTACAAGTGGAGGGGCTTTCTTTCTCGATAATTGCTTAGTATCTTCGGTGAGCAAGAAGCGGAACTTAGTATCACTTTCTATAGCTGAAGTAGAATATATCACAACGGTTTTGTGTTGTACTCTAGTTTTTTGGATGAAGCAAACTTTAGAAGACATCAAGGTAATATATGATGAACCTATTTCTATTTTTTGTGACAACACAAGTGCTATTAATATTTCTAATAATCTAGTGATGCATTCAAGAACAAAACATATTCTTATTAGATATCAATTTTTGAGAGAGTAGGTGGTAGATTAATAGGTTAAAATAGAATATATCAATACTATAAAATAGATTACAAATATTTTCACAAAGGCACTATGAAAAACACATTCAAGTATCTACGGGAGAAGTTGGGAGTAATTTCTTTTACTTCCTGCCATTGAGGATCAACATCAGTTGAGAGGGAGCTAAGTGTTAGCTCTAAGATAGACCCTTTTCCATTGATGTAAAAGGTGGAGAATAACATAAATATGTATATAAATAGGTACAATAATAGTTAAAAGAATAGGTACAGGATGCTAAGGTAAGGGGGAGTTACTATATGTTTTCTAGATGGAAGTATGCATAGGTTGGCATGTGCAGTACAGGTTTCAGTATGTGGTAGTTTCAATTTGAGGTTGCCATCAATAACAAAAAGGGAGATTGTTGGAAATATTTTCATTAATGTCAAAGGTCTAGCATTGTTGGTGAAAAAGGCCCCATAGCATTATTGTCTAAAGGTGTATTTAATGTTCATATTTTGGCTAAAGTGTGTTGATATTTATTTAATATTAATGAATATATTTTTGGTTGCATAAAGTTAAAATAAGGCCCATGAAGAAGTGAAAGAATCATGAGGTAAATACAAAAGAGGGAAAGGACACATTTTCCCATGAAGGGTCATCTAGAGGAATTCAAAGATTCACCAAGTGAAGACAAAAGAGGAAGGGCACATTTTCTCATGAAGGGTCACCTTGAGGAATTCAAAAAGTCACCAAGATAAAGACAAAAGGGGAAAAGATGCATTTTCTCATGAAGGGTCACCATGTGACTTTTCAAATGAAAGGATTTGAAGGTTCATTCAAGTTTGGCACCATTTTATATGTGAATTGAAAGGTCTCAAAGGGTGAAAGCAAAAGGCCATCTAGAAAGCTATAATAGGAGGTTTGGGAAGCCATTTGAGATATGCAAGAGAGTGCATGGTTTATAATTATTTTATAAAATAAAAGAGGAGATAATAGAAAGATGTATTATTGAGTTCTGTCATTTGTTGAGAAAGAAACATTGAGAGATAGTTGTGATTTATACACAAGAGGGGTTGGTGCTCCTATGGGTTGGTGCTCAAAAATATTTACAAGGGGTTGGTGCTCTTGCAAGTTGGTTCTTGAAAACTTTTTAATTTGAGTTGGTGCTCATTCATATACTTGAGATTATTATTCATGTTTTTTTCCCACATTGGGTTTCCACATAAAAATTTGGTCTCTCTCTCTCTCTTGTGTGGTGCATGTTATTATTTTAGTTTTATTGCATATATTATATGTATGATTAAGTGGTTAAATAAAATAAATTAGTTTAATTAAAATATTTAAAATATATATAATATACTAATTCACCCCCCCTTAGTATATTCCATACTTAACATAACCATAAAATCCTATGACAATGAGGAACAAGAATCATAGGGCACCATCTGTTTGTTAGTTATCCTTGAGCCCTTGACCCATGATATACTTCACCATGTGATTGATCTTTATTTGTAATAAAATATGCTTTTGGGAAGATATTGGTTACATAAAATTCATGTAGTCCCATCAACATTTCACCAATGTATCAAGTTCTCCCATTCAGGGATAGAAGTTTGTATACCAAGAGATTTGCATCCTTACAAGCACTACAAGCACCTTGAGGTCAATTTCAAGAGTTATAACTATCGCTTTGGTATGAATCTAGTGGCCAAGTAGGATAAGGGAAAAGTAATACTCCTTGATCCATTGGAGGACAACTACATTGATCCTAATACCCTTGATTCCCTTTCCCAAATGCCACCTCCTGAAGTATCCAATAATTTTACTATCTTGCCTAATGGCCCAAGGGAGTATGTGACCAATGATACCTTTCATATTGTGAACCTTCCATAGAATCCAAAGTCCTTTTGAAGACCTAAAGCTAAGTCACTTCATCCAAAATGGTAATAAAAGAGAAAAGATAAAGGACCTATCATGTTTATACCAACATCTAGCCTTTAAACTAGACCCTCTCAAGGGATATGAATCATGGTTATACAATGACAACCAAGTTGATTGTTATAAGAGTGAAAAGTATCCTATTCCCAATAGGATCATGAAGAATCAAGACTATGAAGGAGGAGGCTTTGAACCTAATCAACAAAGAACACTTGAGCTAATTTTGATGACCAAATACAAAAGACCCTATGGACTCAAATTTAAACCACTTGGGGGTGACTCCATAAACCTTACTCATGTTCCATCGTAATCAACTAGTGATGAAGATGCTGACAATGAAGAAGAGTATGATCATATCCTTTTTGATGACCTAGCTAAAACTAATCTATTTAACCCTCATCCCATTTGTAACCTTACCCCAATCATTCATCATATCCCACTACACTTGTATTATTCCCAATTGATAGACTAGGACCAGTAAGAGTCTAAAATACCAATTGATGTGTTTTAAAATATTGAGGCTTTCTATGATTTTCTATGCCTTATCGACAATGTTCCATGGGGGGACCATAAATTAGGGTTCTCAATCAAATTAGATCTTGTAGCATATTTTGGAGAGTGAGTGAACACCCTTAACCAAAAGAAAATAATTAAAACATTGTGGTCCCAAAGTGAAAACCTCTTTGAGGAATTTTTTAACCAAGGTAAAAGTAAATAAAAAGGCTAGTCTAGTGATGAAAACCTATTTTAGGTGCCATTATATGGGGGTGTTCAACCTTCGTCAACCATAGCTCAGGAGACCACCAATGATAAACTTGTATGTGAGCTTGAATTCAATTTTGAAGAAAAACAAACTTTTAATTGAATCATTTAGGAGTTTTAATTTTTTTTTATTACATGGCCAAACCTTCCATTAAGGGACTCTAATTCATCATGCCTGGGGGAGCTTGAAGAACCAGTCCTAATAGAGGAATCTAATATTACCAACTACTTCAAATCTTTGCCCACAATCCTTGAAGATGGTTTGACCCTTCTAGTAGAAGATATGACAAAGGTTAACATTGGGTCCCCAGATAACCCAAAGTGGATCAAGCTAGGTACTTCCCTTACTGAGAAAGAGTGTGAAGTCCTTACAACCCTTTTGAGGGAGTTTATAGATATTTTTACATGGGCATATTTTAACATGCTAGGTTGGACCCCACCTTGGTTCTGCACCACCTTATGGTCAATCCTGATGCCAAACTAGTAAAATAAAAGTTGTGTAAGATGCACCCTCATATTACTATATTAATAAATAAAAATTTAAAAAAGCTCTTAAAATCAGGATGTATTTGATCCATTGACTACTCAGAGTGGATATCTAATGTTATACCAGTTAGTAAAAATCCAAAAGGAATCAAAATCTATACTAATTTTTGTGATATAAGCAAAGCTTTACCTAAGGATGAATTTCCATTTCCAAACATGGACATGATCATCAAATCCATAATGGGTTATGGAATGCTTTCATTAATGGATGGCTTTTTGAGATAAAACTAAATCAAAATAACACCAAAAGACCAACACAAAATAGTGTTCACCACTCCATGGGGAACATTCTATTATCAGGTTATGTCATTTGGTCTTAAGAATGTAGGGGCTACATACCAAATAGCCATTACTATCATATTTCATGACATGGTGCATGATATTATTGAAGACTATGTTATGACATTCTTGAAAATCAAAGACCAAGGCCAATCACTCAGTAGTGCTACGTAGAATATTTGAAATATTACATGAGTACAAAGTCAAACTTAATCCTAAGAAGTGTGTCTTTGGAGTAACATCAGGGAAATTACTTGGATTCATCATGTCTCACAGAGGCATTGAAGTCAATCCAACCAAAGTCTAAGCTATAGTATAGATGAAATTACCAACTACTTTGAAGCAACTCCACAGTTTATACGGCAAGATTCAGTCAATCTGATGCTTCATATCTTAGTTAGCAAACAAGTGTCATTTATTTACACATTTTTTAAAGAACGAAGTTACAATTTACTAGGATAATCATTTCCAAATAGCTTTTCAATAGATAAAATATTACATAGCAAATCCACCTATTTTATTACCCCCTATGCTAGGAAAACCATTTTTGTTGTACCTATTAGCTACAAATGATGCCTTGTGGGCCCTTATAGCTCAACATGATGACAATGGAAAAGAGCATGCCATGTACTATTTAAGATGTACACTGGTCACATATGAACACAGCTATACACTTATTAAAAAATCCTATCTAGCCATAGTATTCATAATTCATAAATTATGATACTACATGTTGAACAATAAGACCATGGTCATTTAAAAAGTAGATCCGCTCAAGTATCTACCCTCTAAAACAACTTTACAAGGTAGAATGGCAAAATGGATCATGCTTCTTAGTGAGTTTGACATAAAGTATGTCAATTAGAAGACAATCAAGGGATAGGTCCTTGAAGACTAGCTTGTTAAAGTACCCCTTATAGACATAAAGCCACTCACATTCCGATTCCTTGATGAATCCATAATGACCATCATTGACACACCTCTTGAGGAGAAGCACTGGAAGCTATATTTTGATAGATCATTTATAAACATGGATTAGGGGTAGGCTTTTTCTTTATTAAACCATAGGGGGATCTAATCCCTACATCATTCAAGATCAATTTTCTTTGTACCAACAACATGGTTGAATATGAAGCACTTGTTGTATGGCTTCACCAAGTAGTACAATGGAACATGTCTCATCTCAATGTTTATGGTGATTCCTAGCTAAACATAAATTAGGTTAAAGACCATTTTTAGACCAAAGATGATAAGTTACTTCCATATAAGGCCATGGTTGACACTCTCAAATGATAGATTACTGACATTTAGTTTGAGCATATACCAAGGGCTAGTAATAAAACTATAGATGTTATGGCCACTATTGGATCTTTTATTCAACAAATAGACATTGCTAATTAGTATTAGTTCCTTCTTGAGAAATTTATAGCACCAGCTCATGAGCCTTCAAATGTCACAATGATTTATGATATTATTGGTCCTAGTTCCATCTGGTACTCAGACCTTTACAACTACCTTCATGACCAATTTTTACCACCTAACCTCTCTCAAAAATAAACCAAATCCTTCATCCATAAAACCACTCATTATACCTTACTTGGATCAACCCTTTACCACCATAGTTTTGATGGAACTCTTCTTCATTGTTTAACTTCAATAGAATCTATGCTAACATTATAGGAAGTTCATGAAAGTGTATGTGGAACCCACACGAGTGGGGCCATCCTATCCAAAAAGCTCTTGCATACTAGTCATTATTGGCCCATGATGGACGTAGATGTAGTTACATATGTAAAAAAGTGTGATAAATGTCAACAATATGATAATTTGTTTCATGCCCCAATAAAAACTTTGAAACCAATGTTGACATCATGACCATTTACTACATGGCACCTTGACCTCATTAAGAAGATCAATCCCACCTCATATGATGGCCATAAACATATCCTTACTACCATTGAATATTTTACTAAGTGGGTTGAAGCTATACCCCTCACTTACATGACTATAAAGAAAATTCTAAGTTTATCTTCAACCATCTCATTTACCACTATGGTATCCCCTCTGAAATTATATCTAATAATGGAGGATCCTTAAAGAATAAAGATGATGACAAGATATGTACTAAATATAATATCACACAATATTTTTCTATGGCACATTACCCTCAAGGTAATAGCTAGGTTGAAGCATCAAACAAAACCATTATCAACATTCTCAAAAAGATTGTCAATGATGTCAGTCATGATTGACACCTTTAGATATTTTATGCCCTTTAGACATATCATACCAATCACTATACACTCACAAGAGCCACTCCATACTCACATGTTTATGGTACTAAAGTCATACTTTCTATTGAGGTTGAGTTACCTTCACTATACATATCTTTCAAGCATGTCCTAGATGATCATGACTATCAGGTAACTTGATTGCAAGAGCTAGACCTACTTGATGAAAAACACATAGCTACGGTCAACAATCTTTAGGCATATCAAAACTGATTCAAAGGCCACTACAATTGATGCATCAAGCATAAAACATTTGAACTTGGTGATCTTATCCTTAAAGAAAACAACAATAATACCATGGTCAAAAAGAAGCATAAAGGTAAATTCAAACCAAACTAGATAGGGCCTTTCATCATTACTATATATTATGGATCAAGAGCATATAAGATTACCACACTAGACAAGAACTTGATGAGCTGATGAATATTATACACCTCAAGTGGTATTATGCTTGAGTGACTTGGTGTATTGTCTATAAGGACCATTTCAAGTTATATCATTTTGTTAATCTTCTTTATATAATACCTTTTTACTGAGCTATCATCCTACCAACCTATCACTTTTCATATCAGATGTTTGTTTTAGTATACCTTTCCTCATCAACCAAGTTTATTTTTCCCTCCCTAGCTGACCATATGACCTTGGATCTATTTTATTTGGTTTCATAACCACTTTCAATAAGAGCATTTAGATTTGGTTTCAATAGTTTTTCATATATTCTAGACAGAGGCAATATTTTGGAGTAGTATGATAGAAATTTGGTAGTTGCATCCTTAATTTCTTTTTTCATTCTCTCTCATTATCTTGATCATAATTATAACCACCTATGGGTAAATTAGTCTCAGTGACCTATGCCATTATATCCTAGTTATAACCACCTATGGGAAAACTAGGGACAACACTTGTTTATTGTGCCTTGACCATACCAATTATCCATTCTCTATACTATACTACACCTATTTTGTTTGAATTGACTACTACACTAGTTAGATTCCTCTAATGTATGGTGGAAGTATAGTGACTTGAGGTCCTACTATGGGACTATGTAGGTAGTGCTTGATACTTGTTGAGGTTAGATCAATCACTCTTTTAAGCCATGCTATTGTCATTTTATGAGCAACCTAAGCCACACTCTCACCATTTTATGAGAAACCTAAGCCACACTCTTGCCATTTTATTAGCAACCTAAGCCATATTCTCATCATTTTGTGAGTAACCTAAGCTACACTCTCACCATTTTGTAAGCACCCTAAGCTATGCTCTTGCTATTTTATGAGCACCCTAAACATTGATCTCACTATTTTATCTTGAAACATTTAGTGTCTTATCATTCTCAAATAAGTTGAGATACTCCAAAAATTCCAAAAACATTTGTAAAACCATTAGAAAAAACTAAAAACATTGACCACTTCTTTGCCTTAAGGATTCTGAGAACCCTTACTAAGTTACAAGCCAATCACTTGTCACTTAGGGTTCCCATCTTTTTTAGCCCTTTCTCTCATGCACTTGTCATTCTTAAGACCATTCCTATTCTTCTATCACATCTATTCTATTTGTTTTCGTTATTTATCATTTTCTTCCCATTTATTAGGAGAATTACATTTAGCCTAAAGTTTTTGTTGGTTATTACATCCATAAAACTATGTAGGCAACGTTCACTTTCTTAGTGAATATGGAGATATCTTAACCACCCCATTCCTTTTATTTTATTCCCCCATTTTTTTTGTTTGTTATATTGTCACCTATTTTCTAGGGGTAATGTTCATATGGTTTATATTGAGTTGTTTATTTGTTTGTTTCTACTTATTTATTTGTTTGTGTACGTATTTGTTTGCTTTTAGCATTATTGATTTGATTTAATTTATGTGCATTAATTAGGTGATTCTTTTTCCAAAATTAAACTTGAATCCATCCATATTCATATATTTACATTGGCATCATGGTTTTTATCATTAGTGCATTATTTTTTATTGAGTAGTGGATTATAGGAGTCAGTCCTTATGCATATTTCAACCAAGTCCTCATGATGTTATACCATGATGCCTACCAAAACATACTAACATTACCTTATCTTTAGGAAATTTATTCAATAATGGTGACATTGACATCTCTTCAACACTGGCATCTTGATTCAATCCCAATCATATGTTATATAGTATAATTAAACAATGAAAAAATTTCAATCTTTATTTAGTTCAGACATGCATCTCCCTACTAGTAGGTTGTCCCAATTCATCTTTATCATCAATATTAGATTATCATCATCATCATCCAAATCAATCATGTTTTCCATAATCAAGGTACAATGATTATAACTGCCTATGGGTAAATCATTATACACCATCCCACCTGCATTTCTTAATGATTATAACTGCTTTTGGGAAAATCATCATGTTCTCATCAATTTTAATTTATTTTTGCCCAAACAGGGGCATGCTGTTATCTTGTTTGTTTATCCTAACTATGGAAACTCCATCTTCTCAATGGTTATAACTACCTTTGGGTAAATCATTGTGTTATCATACCACATTACCACTATCGAGGTACAATGTTTATAACCACCTTTGGGAAAGCCATTGCACACCGTCCCACTTACATTCTCAATGATTTTGACTAATTTTTCAATATCATTGTGTTCTCATCCAATCATTTCCTTTCTTTGGTTCCCTTGTCTCCATTATTTCTTTTGAGGGATAATTTACTAGCCTTTCCTTGTGCCAACCATTCGCTCGAGGGGGCATCATATAACTAGTTCATCATCATTGAAGTTGTAGGCATAAAAGACCTTTTAATTATTTGAGAATATGTTATTATGCCTATATCTTATAGTGCCTTACCAAATAGGGCTAAATTGTAGACATTTAAAGCTGGCCACCGATAACCTCCAATCAAGCTTTTGACCAATTTCCACCAAAATGCATAATTTATCCTAAAAACACTAAAAAACATTAAAAGATTTGAAAATAACATATTAAAGTACCGATTATGGTAAAAGTATCCCTAAATAGGGAAATTCATTTTATGGGATAACTAACTTGGATCATATTATTTCAAGTCAAAATGCCAATTTTGCACTTAGGTGCCCTAGATTGCTCTTTTCTATCAAATCTTTTGCATGAGACACGTGCCTTTTTTATTTGGTATTAATAACATACTTAATGGGATAATGGTTCTAATACATCTAACATAAAATTTCAATTCTAATCTAGTCAAATTTTGAGCCAATAATGAGACATTCTGACCAATTTGATTAATTTGTGCACCAATTGCCAAGAATTGCATCAAAATTGACTAATCATGTTTAAGGATAATTAAAACAAATTAGGGCCTTAAGTTAATTTTCCATGGAACTTGTTAAATAAATATTTATTGGAAATTTATTATCATTAACTACATCATCAAATGACATCATCCTCTAGGGTGGCATCGATAAGCCATAAATGCATTAAATATCAAGATTTATGCCTCCAATGCCTCATTAAGAACCCCCATGCTTATTCATTACCCCTCTATCAAAAATATTAATTGGGATATTTATATATTGAATTTCATCATTGGATTTATTCATGGACACACATCTCAATATTGAGATGGACGGTCATGGTTGATCCTAAAACCATTCCAAAAATCTATAAATAACAAGCCTCAAATCCATAATTCTAAGCTCTTTTATGCCAAAATTCATGGAAAATCATTATATTTTAGTTTTATAATGCCCAAATATTGAGCCAAGATAAGCCAAGCCAAAGACAAAAATGGTGCCAAGGAGAGATGGAGGTAGCCATACTTCATTGATGTAGACTTCATGAGCACAAACCGAGCAAGCCACTTTAACAAGCTATTTGGAGCATCCAAGGAAGGTGAAAGAAGGTTTATTTTGCATTTTAGTTGTGTTTTCCATTCTAATCTTGCTAACTAAACCCCCCTAGTAACTAAGCCTAGAAATGTTAAGCTAGTGTGTTTATTTCATTTTGATTTCATTTTGGGACTAACACAATACTAACCATCCTATCTTGAGTCAAATTCCTAGTTCACACATAAATATGAGGTAGGATAGACTAACACATATCACACTCTTCCACTTACAATTATTTCTTTAGCTTGATATATTAAGCTAGTTATAGTAGCCTTAGCCATTATAACTAATCTATTAGTCATAATTCCTACACATATTATAATTACACAATCATAGATAATAGTTCTAGTAGTCCTAGTTGATTCTATAGATATAGTTCCTCAGGTAGTCATAATCACTTCACTAGTTGTAGATACTCTCATAGCACCATCATCTTCTCTTACTATAATTGATGAGACTCCCATTTCACAGTTACCCCTTTTAGTAGATTATAAGTTACCATATGTGTATGATGTTGATATAAATTCCTAGGCTACTTAAGATGATGAAACAATAGCCACACTTATAGATGACTATTTATGTGGATTGAGCTTTACACCAATTGGCCCAGGAGAGTACTGAGATGACTCTAGAGCCCTCATAATATGTCCTACATCACTCTTAGCATCTCACACTACACTCTTAGGATATACTCCACATTCATGGCCATAGATAAATCACTTAGCACATATAGTTCACATGGTTACCTCTATGGATATAGAGCCAGTCATTTAGATTCAGGTAGGTAACACACAACATCAACCATAGATTATGTTATATATGTTGATCATGGATTAATCACACTACCTAAAATATGAAATAGATATATTATTAGGTTATCATGGTAGGATGGTCACCCATTTTGTCTCTTTCACCGAATCACAAGCCATGACATAGAATCATGTGTAGTTTTATAATAGATATCTGATAAACTACAAGTCTAGGGTACTATCTAGATTATATCACCACCAACACTGGCTCCACCACTTCCACTAAGGTAACTTCCTATTAGGGCTAAAAGTCCTAAAGGAGAACCAACATCTTCACCACTAGAGCAACTCTCAGTTCACCTTCGGTAAGATAACACCACTATGAGTGATAAATTTCTGACTAAATAAAGAGCACATATCTTACTAACACCTGAGGAGATAACCACTATGTATACAAAGCCTATGACATACAATGATACTTATTATGATGATCTTGATGCATTTAATGATGGACGTGATCCCTTCTTCCATCTCCATCCCTAGTAGCCTCCATCCTTGAACCCTTTACCCCCTCCATCCTAGTCTTTTATGTCATTATGTACATATTGCTTTACTCATAGTATTGTATTTGGTTTCTTTCTTCTTACTTGTACATAATTTCTTAGCTTACTTGTACATAGTTTCTTTCTACATACTTGTATATATTTTATCAGCTTACTTGTACATAGTGTCTTTTTGCTTACTTGTACATAGATTATTTCAAAATACCAAAAAAAATATAATATTTTAAAATACCAAAAAAAAATATAATATGTCAAAATACAAAAACATTAAAATAACTCAAAACACTAAAAACTTTCCAACTATATGTATTATCCATGCTTTACATTTCTACTACCATGTTAGACTTACATTTTGATGTTCTATGCCATTGTTTGTTAAGTTATCTACATTATCATGCTTCACTTGATCTTCTTTGAGTGTTTGAAGTGATACCTAGATCCTTGATTTATTCACTCTTCCCATTGAGGGAGCATCTTACTTCTACATTCGAGACATACATCAACATATCTACCCATTGGGGACATCTTCTACATGACTACACCATCCAAGTTATGTCATTCCTATACCAAACACTCTAGTTATCATGTTTATGTACATTAATTACTAGCTTACATAGATTATTCTATGAACACTCACTAGTATTTAACACTTGTGTATTTCTTAGCATCTACCTAGTCTTGTACTATATGTTTTGCATACTTTGACTTCTTGATTTGATTAGTTAGATGCAATAGTATTTCTAGAATTTACATGCCTTCTTTTATTTATTTGAGTAGCTAGATAATATTTCATTTATCTATTCCTATTTTATTACCTATGTGTGTTTTAGGACATTTGCCAATGTACTTTGCTTGTACTCTTGTATGTGTTTGTGGCCTTCTTGCCAATCTTGCTTGTTTACAATTGTATGTGTATATGAGAATTTAAACATGATTTGCATGATTTATTTCCTAGTTTTAGTGATATATACCCATGTCCCTTATTTTATTGGCCTCTTGGCCTCTTTTGTATGCTTCTTTCTTCTTGGCTTATGTGCTTGTTTGTTTGTTTGTTTGTTTATTTGTTTACTTTTTAGTTGTTTGCAGTGCCATGATACACATCATGTATTATCTTGCCTTTTTGGATGCTATGATGTACATCATTCTCCATCCCTCCTTCAAAACTAACAACTAACAAGATTTCTAGTTTTAGTTCAATATACTGCACATGTTATTACATTGTTACATCTATCTTGGCATACCCCTATTGATCTAACAATCTCCAATACAAACTATGATATATCTTGAGACATATTTTGGATTATCATTGTTATATCATGTATTTCACAAAATAACACACTTATAGGGATATTTATTTTGAGGAAATTCATTATAGGGTATTCATTACTACCCTCAAAAGAGGGGGTAATAAACAAGGGGTTTGTCATGAAGATCATATCTTTTTACTGGTCAAAAATCAATTTTTGGAACACTTAAAACAATAATCAGAGTTCAAAACATGTAAAATAGACCAAAAAAATAATGACAAATACATAACAGTCATAAAAAATAGTAAAGGACAAGAGCACTAGAATTAGATAACAATGCCCAACACCAAAGTGTCCACTTTTTAGCACTCCTATCCAAACAACCAAAAACCCAAAATTTTCAAAAATAGACAGAAAGGTAAGGTCAATTATAGTTTTGTAAAATATAGTTTAGTTTTGATTGAGTAGTTTTAGTATAGTTTTACTTAGATTATCTAAATATAGAGGGCATCATGCACAACATGATGGCTCTCACTGCTAGTTTTAGATTAGGTAGTTGGTACAACTTACAGATCAAAATCTATGTTAGAGACATTAGTGATTGGGGGCAAAGTGGATGACACATTAGCTTTATTTTATTTTTAGTTCATTTTAGTAACTAGGTATTCTCAATAGTTACATTCCTTATTCCATCTACAGGTGGTTGACATCATTTTGAAGTGGCTTTCATATAAGCCTATTTCTCAAATTTAGAGTGGATTTCATACAAGCCTAACCTCTACCTTTTGGAGTGGTTAAGATTGGCCTACTTATTAGTACACATTCATCTATCCATACAACATTGTTAGATTACAGAACTTTCATGGGCTTTATGAGCCATCTCATATGATACATATTCATACTGATATCAGTTCATAGTTCACACTTAATGGGCAATGCTGGAGCCAAAGGACTAGCTAGCTTTTGTATTCTTGAGCCACCTACTCAGATGGATTAGACACATATTCCAAACATCAATTAACACATACATGATCACATAGATTCACTACATAGTGGGTGATGATGGATCTAAAGGGCCAGCCTTTGTATTCTTGAGCTACTCTCAAGGAATTGAGCACTCAACTCCAATCATGATATTAATCTTGGTACAACACATACCCAACATCACTCAACATCACTTAACATCACTCAACATCACACTAGGTTTTTTATTAGTTTGTATACTCAGTGAGGTGTATTCATTCCCTTCTCTTCCTCTCTCTTTTACCTAACCTTTGTATGTTCTTATTTTAGACATAACATGTCTAGTAAAAATTGATCTACTCCTTGTTTTCTTTTGCATATTTATGATTCACGCCGTGCTCTCTCTATATACATTCAACATCATACATGCTTCATCCTTGTAGGTAAGTTTAGGTATGCTTTCTACTTTTCCTTTATCCTAGTATTTCACTTTGCTACATCACTATAATAAGGGAGGGGAAAATTTAGTCATATAAAATGCCAAAATTGGTATTTTGAGTGTGGATTATGACACCCCAACCATAAGTCCTTTTTACATGATCTTGTGACCCTTATAGACACCTTTTTTCTCATTACCAATAATTTAGAGCCTCTTAAATAGTCATTCCACCTTATCTAGATAGTATTCCCCATGCCAAACCTATTCCCCTAGGTCTCAAGCCTATAAGACATGAGCACCCTATTTAGACTATAACATCATGCACCAAATTGTCTTATTTTTAGTACTCATATCCTTTTATACTTTGATTCCCAATGGTCATTTTCATCTGGTCCTTATCCTTAATTAGGTCATCCTAGCATGAATACATCTGACTCATGACCAATTGTTTTCTATAAAATCCCCACTTAAATCTCATTTACAAAACAGGTTACAAAACTTACAAAGTAAACAAGAATACAAACAAAGCACTAAGGCAAACTTCCCTATTCTCTACACATAGTCACCCAATATAACTACAAACATACTCAAATTATCATCCCAATCCCTAGCCACCTCAAACACTACCAAATTAGCATTTACATTTACATCACACTATTTCACAAAGCATGTTAGGTGGGATAATTACATATGACTTGATCCCAGTTCAGAGTATTGGTATGTAAGTAGCGTTCCCACACAAGAGGTGTGGATTGCACGTTTAATACATATTACACACTAACCCCCCTATTTTTCAAGTGACTAAAATATCATTTTATCAACCATGATGTAAGATTAGGGTTTAAAGACAAAATAAGCTCCATAATGAGTTTTGACAACAACCAATGCTCGATTTTTCTTAGGTAGGCTCACATAGGCACAATGTAACTACCTAAAAAGTTTTAAGTCTCTATGATTAGTTTTGATAATAGATATAAGAATGGACAACAATGTTGGACACCAAAGCATCCACTTTTTGAAACTCTTATCCTTTCATAGAATGAAATCTAGATTTATTTTTATGACATCTTCTTAGTCCTGCACAACCATTTTCAGCCTCTATATTAGTCATCTTAGTCTATTTATAGCTAAGTTATAGTTATTCCTATTTATTGCTATTTTTAGAAAGGTGAAAAACATAAATAATTTCAAAAATTAGGATTATAATTATTTCTATATTCTATATTGATTTATTAATCTATACCCTTAACTAAAATAGGAATAAAACTCCATTATTTCCCAAAAAGTTAAATCAACAAGCCTGCAATATATCTTGAAAACTTCTTTACTGTTGGGTTTTGAGGTTTAATTTTCCTCAGCTAATTTTATCACTCTAGATGATTCTAGTAAGAATAAATACTTGATTTATTATTCCAATGACCTCTAAAAACTTTAATGGTACTTATTTCATCACCACATGTGTGCTTATCCTTTATTTTACTTGTACGTGCTTGAGTGAGGTTTTATCCTTGATTAGTTTCATCACCACTTTTATTCACCTTAGACTTATGAATAACTTCATAGAACTTTAGGAACCATATAAAGGTATCTCTATATTTTTTCACATTCTTTACTAGCTACACTTAACATAACAAGTGTACTTTTATCTATCTACCCATAACAGGTCTATAGTTTCTTGTAGGCTACATGTGCCACCAGAACTTAAAAGTGCCCTTATTATATAGTTACTTATTCAATACAAGGTCAAAACTTCTCCTTCATTATATTAAACATATATCATAAATAAATACCTCATGTTCAAATTTCCACATGCATATTTTCCTCATTTTTAGGGACAAACCTATAGGTGCCTATTGAGACTCAAGGCCTTATACCACTCTACTCTTAGATTGGATTCTTGCTTATAAACCTCCTAAAAAAAATGAGGGTTTAGATAATTTAGTTAAGTGGATTTTAAATTCTATTTTTTGGCCTAATTTTATCCTTATCCAATAGCTAAGAGACCTACAAACATCCCAATATATAGGTATAGGTTTGTAGATGTTTATCTTAGGTCTAACACCTACTCCTCCTATCACATGATGAAACTCCATATCTTATGACATTGAAAGGTATTTAAGTTAAATATTTAATATATTTCATTTTAAACATACCTTTTTCAATAGAATAAAACACTAGAGTGCCAAGAAATCTCTCTATTATGTTGTGTCTAATAGAGAGCATTCACAATATCAATTTCTTCAAACCCTATAGCTTCACATCCCTTCATTCATAATCTATTTAAGATTAGATAATTCATTAGAAATAACTAAATGATATATATTAGGTATAAGAGAATTCATTCTATTTGAAAAAAATCATCTCCATACATGAAAACACCTTTTTCCTACAATAACCTTGCTTGCAATTTTGATAACTCATCATTACTTTGACCCCCTTGCTATCTTTATGATTGTGACTTGGATAAACTAACCTAAAATATTAGGAAAGGTTTATAATAGAGATAAGGTATGGAAAAATGTCTTTATCAACCTAAATACACTCTCATTGTAATCTATTTTTGTCAAATGTTGACCTACATGTCTATAGACCTATAGGTCAATGAGACTTCCCTTGGCCAATCCTTGAAGGCATTACTTAAGACCTATTCATGATCATTTATTATAATAAGGCCTTGGGGATAGAGGGGGATAAAAATTATGATCTTATAGACAAACTGATGTAAGTAATAGTATAAAACTAGCCAAAACCCTAACTATCACCTTGTATAGGTTTGTAACCTACCATTATGTAGAAATTTTTGTCTTTATTTACTTGCACATGCTAAAATAATTCTGGGAAATGATATGATAAGGATAATAGAGTAATATAACATCTAAAATACTCATTAATTTTCACCAATAAACTCAATAATGTTATGAAACCATTGAAAACTTGAGGCCATGGGATTTGAGGTCTTCATTCTGTACCTTAACTCCTTAGTGATTGTTCATAAAGCCTAGGATTTTGATCTACAAACCAATTCCACAAATTGAAATCCCACTAGGGGATCTACCTCTAGCCAAGATATTGGACTATGACTCCCCCTGTATGGACCATAACATTCACCTCAAACTAGTCCTTATGAGCTTGCTAAGAGCTTGATAGAGACTCTAATTCCATTTTTGCCTTTCTCTTGGATTTGAGAACATGGATTATTCTCTATAATGACTGAAAGGTATCCTCCTTGAGATTTCTAACCTTTTCTAACCTTGACTTGGTCATACAAGTCTATACATGTCCTAAGTATACCTATAAAACCCCTTTTCTTTGCATTTTTTCATTTTTGAAATCTTGGGAACCCTTTGGAGACCAAAAGGAGGGAAACAATAAGTAAAATAGACTTTCAAACTAGGGGGTATATATGGAGGGAAGTTTAAAGGGCACTTTTCAAGTGTGTGGGGAAATTTTATGGTGAATGAAGGATATTTGACCCTTTAAAAGACCCCTTTTTACATATAAGATTACCTTATAATACTTGAAATGACTATTCAACCCTTTAAAACTCCTAATTTAAATGTGACATATAAAGCACACCTTCTCCAAAGGCTTATAATATGAAGGTTAACCTATATAGCATATTTGAAAGGCATTTTGATGACCTTAGGGGCTTATTGGATCCTAAAACATTCTTAACAATTGGACTATAAAATATGGCCCTAGATTCATAATTAGACTTCATGTCAAGGCTAAAAAATGAATTAGATGTTAGAGGTACAAGATTACTAAGAGGGGGAGTTGAATTAGTCAACTAATCTTTCATTTTTAGATCACTTATCATTCATTTCATTGACATTCATGACTTAACACAACAAATATATTCAACTAGATTACCATCAAAGCATGAATAAGAGAAACACATAATAACACAACATCTAATATGGGAAACCCTAATGGGGAATAAAACCCACTCTCAAGCTTGCAAACACATGGACTAATTTCCTATAAGGTATTACAAACAAGAGACTTTAGTAGAACACCCATTCCACAAGGAGCACTTACCTCTAGGATGATCAAGTCCTTTTGACCTAAATCTAGTGAGACACTTGCTTCATTAGGAATACCTACCCATAGGATGGTCAAGTCATTTTTAGATGAATTTAGTGAAACACCTACTTCATATGGAGCACCTACCCCTAAGATGGTCAAGTCCTTCTAACGTTAATTTAGTGAAACACCTATTTCATAAGGAGTACCTGCCCCTAGGATGGTCAATTCCTATTGACCTAGATGTTGAGAACCCTCCCAGCACCTATGATATGAACATATCCCAATCATTGATTTCTTACCAATCTGATAGAGACACCCTACAAACACATCCCCCTTCACTTCTTCATATACACAAACATTTAAAACCATCTTTTGGATCACTCTACACTTGTTAGAAACAACTCTATTACAACCTCAATAACATGAAAAAATAGTCATACACATAGTCAAAACTCTAATCTACCTCTCAAATCAACCACCAACCTGACACATACATCATCTATCCTTCACTCACACTCAATGCATCCAAAACATCCTTTTGGATCACTCTAGACCTCTTCACTCATCTTTAATATTCAAACCTATAAGAGCACTATTATGACATCATAAAAATGACCTATAGAATATACACATATTCATAAATTTTATCTTCTCTATAACCTATCCATTGGATTCACTCCCTTTCTTCTTTCCACCTCTCCACAACTCTCTCACACACCCTCTCTTCTCTTAATCTCACTAGTCTCAAAACCATCACCTTTGGTTTCACCTTTTATAGTGTCTTCATGAATATCATGTTATTGTTTGGAAATAATGCTTATCTTAACATTTAAGACATTTATAAATCTTAATTACATCTTTAAAGGTTGGCCATAACATCCATGGGTCATAATTAAGTAGCTATGCCTTTTAATTAGGCCTCATTAGCCCTTATAGGTCTCATGGAGATGCATCCCTATATTTGAAACTTATCCAAGAAAATTAAGAAAATAATAACACTTTCACATGAATATAACCATGCCACATAACCTATATTTCCTCCTTAAGTTACAACATCTATCACAACACCCTTTTGTTGCAACATAATTAGCCCAAACATCATTTTGTACATACAATCACCAAAAATGAACACACAGTCAACTTATAAGCCTTTGATAATATAAAATATGAATTGATCAAACCTTAATAATCCATATAGATGATCCTCATTAAGTTTAAAATATGATCCAACACTTATTTCATATTAAAACATCAAAATACCATCAATAACAACTCAATTACCCTTCTTAGGTTACTTGTAGATTATGAACACATACACAATCAAATTTGGAGATTAATAAATTTGAATTTAAAAACATTAAAAACTTAAAATAAAGTTTTATAGATTCACCTTGAAGTCATATATAACTTTAATTTTTACACCATGGTCAAATTTTGCATATATCAAAAGTTATAGCACAGAAACTATAGATTGGTCTTCCCTCGCAAATTTGAATATTTGAATTCCAATGGTCAATGAGTAACTATTAAACTTAGAACATGTTGACCTCAGCTCATGAACCCTTTCAATATTTACCAAATATTCATTTTATATCTCTTCATATTAACTAGGTCTTTATCTTGCAATGCTCACCATTAGATCTTGATCAAAACTCCCATGATTACAAGACTTAACACTCTCACATTCCTTTTGAACACTTTAATATCAGTCCATGAACTTGTGCCACTTGGTAGTCCTATGTTCTTTGTTGACTCTTTGACTTATCCCACACTATTTATCTTTATAATTATGAACTTCCACTCACTGTTAATCTTCTATTAGATTAGTGAGCTTGTGACACTTGTCACTAGCACGTGTAACCTTTGACATGTTGACTTCATACACACCATTGATCTAAATTTTTATGATTAAGAACTCACTATTGGATCTTATAGAACAATGACCTCATAATTCAATGTGATTAAACTTGATGGTATCTTGTCCATCACTATCTACTAGAGGAACTTTGAAGCTTTATAACTTGAGATAGAAATCACTTCAAGACTCTAAATTTATAGGGTAGCTTCTTAGCACTATCGACACCATCTCTATGTAAAAATTTGACCATTATTAACTTTATTTATACCTAAATTAAATTCAAAAACTTACTAGTTCATACATATCTACATGATGTGCAATGATAATCTGGTTTCTCTTAAGCTAGAATATGCATTTCGGTCATTCCAAATACTCACAAAACATACTAAAGATTTGCCAAGACATCTATGGATGCCTCACAATAGTTTCATATCTCTTCGATATATCCATGTAATCACTTTGTCATTAATTAATTATTAACACATGCTCTTTTTAACATCAATGATAATATAAGACATCAATGACCATGCTCAACATTGGACACCCCCCACATCTTACTAATAATGTCCCCCCACAAGAAGTGGCTAAAACAAGTAGAAATATAATGAGAAAAAAAACCTTAATTCTTCCAAATACCTTAATTTATGATAAAATAAATTAACTTTATCAAACAAGATATAGGCCATTTTTAAGGCTTAAAAAGACACTTGAGACCCTTCCATCTACCTAAGGGCAACTCATGAAAACCTAAAACACCATACAATGACTCATAACATGATACCATATGAGGATCCTTCAAGTAACCCTAGCATATATAGTGAAAACTTAAATAATGCTAATAAGGTTTTCAATAAGACCAAATGAGAACATCATAAGGCATGTAAAATACCATGCAAGGTATGAAAGCATGACATGCAAGTTTTTTGCTTAATTTTGACCTTAGTGGTCAAAATTAGTTAACATTAGATAATGTTATTAGAATCTACTTAAAGATAATGTGATTATGACATTTTCCTATTCATCCCCATGAATGGATTTATTCCTTACACTACAAGCAATGCATCAAGCAGTCATTGATGACCCAAGCCATGTTGAGGACTATATTTGAAGCATACATGGTGTGCCGAAGAAAAGATTGAATATTTTTAATGAGCCAATTGAGAAAGAATATTATTATACACCTAAATCTATAATAAACCATGCACTTCAATAAGAAATCTAAAAGGGTAATCAAAAAGTTGAGTTTTAGGTTGACGAAGGTGAAGGGTATTATCCACCTGATCTATTGACCAATCATTTGGCTATCCACATAGAATATGGTGTTATAAATGTTCATTAAACCATTTTGGATACAAAACACTCATATTTTGAGTTGATTCATACCATATAACATAATATTAGCATAGAGGATATACTAAAGATGGCTACCACAAGGAAGTATTGGTCTAATACTATAATCACAAAAGTGTTTGAGATCTTGAAAAAATATAGGGATGTTTCCCAAGAATCTATAGTGAGATGAAGGATGTTCACTCTTATTTGGGTAAAATACATATCAAATTGGTCCAAGGTACTCACCTAGTTAGAAAATGACCTTATCAAATGAATCCTAATTTGCATACACATGTTAAAAAAGAGATTGATAGTATGTTGCACATGGGAGTCATTACTCCCATTGATGAAATCAAGTTGGGTAAGTCCAATGGTGGTAAGCATTAAAAAATATGGGTGCATAAGGATCCATGTGGATTATAGGTTACTTAACATTACTTGCATTACCAATCCTTTCTCAACACTATTCATTGAATAAATCCTCAAAGGCATCACTGGATGTAAATTCATACCTTATGGATGGTTTCTCTTGGTATTATCAAGTCAAAATTATAGAAGAAGATAAGCCTAAGACTACATTTTCCATTGAGTGGAGGTCTTGTACTTATAATATCTTACCATTTAGATTGAAGAATACCCCTATTGTATTCTCTAGGATCACCATAGAATCTTTCAAGGAATTTATCCATAAGTTCATTTAGGTCTATCTAAATGAATGGACAATATGCATCGTGGTAAAAGACCATTATTCCAATCTCTAGCTCATGCTTTAGCACTAAATATTCTTTTGATTTATGTCAACTTGAAAAAATGTCTCTTTGATACTCTATTAAACATTCTACTTGGTCATATTATTTTCAAAGATGGAATTTTAGTGAACCCCACCAAAATTGCCATCATCCTCCACTTACCATCACTGAATACCCAATGACAGGTTTGTTCCTTCTTAGGCCACAATAGATACTATAGAAAATTCATCTATGGATATGATTCAATTGTAAAACCTCTAGAGGAGTTACTCAAACATAATGAATACTTTATTTATATCCATTCATGTTAAGAATCCTTTGTTTCCTTAAAGGATAAGCTTATCACTACACCAACTATCTAGTTCCTAGACTAGACTAAACTATTCCACATTCATGCCAATGCTTTTAGCATGGTAGTTGGTGCTATACTTACTCAAACTAGGAGGGTAATTTGGATCACCATATATATTTTACAAGTATAACTCTTACTTTGATCGAGTGTAACTATACTTCTATAGAGCATGAGGTACTATCTATGGTTTATGATCTTTACAAGTTTTGATAGTATTTGATGGTTACCCCATTTATTTTCTTCACAGACCATGAGGCATTTAAGTATTTAGTAAACAAACTAGTTTTGAAGGGTCATATTTATTGATGGATAGAGGTATTTTAGGAATTCCAATTCTCTATTATGGTTAAGCCTAGTTAGGCTAGTTGTGGTCCAAACCATCTCTCATGAATTGAATCTAGTGAACTAGTGTGTACTATATAAGATGACCTACCTGACATGTAATTATTTCATGTCTTTCATGTTGTTGAAGAATTAGAGGAAACAACAATCATTTTAATAACTAGGTTAGTGCCAACACAATTAAGCATTACAACCAATAAATAGATCACATTTATGCTATTCCAATCCAATTCATTGGGGGAGACATTTATAAGTTTGGATGGGATGAGGTACTTTGATATTGTGTCATGAAACATGAGTGTGCTGAGGTTTTCTATGAGGTCCATGAAGGTGTTATTAGAGGACATTACGCTAGACAAGGTACCATGCAAAATGTTTTATTAGCTAGTTTATGGTGGTCTACCCTATTTAAGGATGCTAAGCTTTACACATGCCAATATGACATTTTCTAGTGCATGGGAAAGATGAATAGGTAGGATGTAATGCCACTTCATTAGTAACTTTTTGAAAAGCGGGCCATTGAATGTATTGGCCCCATCAACCCAACATGATGGAATACTGGTTCAAACTATGTTATCACTACAACCAACTATCTCACTCATTAGGATAAAGTTATATTGACATGAGATTGTATAAGTAATACTAGTGTATGATTTATCTCAGATCATATTAATACTAGCTTTGGTTATCCATTGAGTTTCACTAGTGATCATGATACTCACTTTCTCAATGAGACTATTCATGTCCTATTGGATGATTTCAAGATTGATCACCATAAGACAAAAATGTATCATCCCCAAGCTAATGGTACCACTAAGGAATTCAACAAGATATTGGGCATGAATTTAACCAAGATATGTATTGTCTCCAAATCTTGCACCTTAGAAGAGGGCTGTTTAGGCCTCCTCCAAATTTGGACAATGTTAAGACATTTCCAAGCATGTGGGAGTGCCTTTAAGTGGAAACCAACCTATAGGTTGAAAGGGATAGCTCCTTGTATTAGGTTTTTATTCAATAAAACTATTGAACCAATTTATATGAGTGAAAAGAGTTAGAAGTTTGCATAAATGAGAAGCCTAGTCTAAGATGGTGATACACCAAAAATTAGTATCCACATGTATGCCCTATACTTATGTACAATACAAAAAAATATAGTCTATAACTCAATATCTAGAAGATTCCAACATAAGTATTTCAATGTAGAGACAAAATGAATGAGATCACACAAGGTAAATAACTAGAAAAGACAACCTATATAGTCCAAAAAAAGGGTTACACATGTGCAAAATCTCATACAGCTAGAATGTACTCTACATGACCTGTTAGATAAAATATTTGCTTAAAAACATGAAGGATAGAGAATAGAAGGATAAAACATCACTTGATGTCACTCTATGTCTCTTGCATGCCTAGGCAAATGTCTAAAACTTAGAAAGAAAATAGACTTATGCTTCTTTGCTCAAAGGCAAGAAAATGGCAAAAAATTCTATAGGGATTCATCATACTATCTGTGGATGATAAAACAAGAGCAAAAGGGTCCTATTTATATAAAGATATGGAGAGAAGAGAGAGATCTTAGGCACCAAAATAGAAGCCTCCAAAATGGTTTGTAGTCACCATCTTGGTGAAACTAATTTCAGCTATTCTCTCATTCAGTTGGAGTTTGTCCTTCTCTTTGATTCACCCTCTTGAAATGACTAGGATCACTATGAAATCAATGGTGAGATAACCCTCTATAATAAATGGCTTAGATCGCTACTATGAACCTTAGATTCTTCCTAAAAGATCTTATGTTTTACACTATAGACCCATTCAAGTTTTCCAAGTGACTTTACTTCTTACTTGCTTCTTCAGGTTCTTTGATTACTTCTAATTTTAAAAGTCATAAGAAAAACTTGTTTGAAAAATTTATTTACACTATCTCTACCCTTTTAGGTTTTTTTATTGATTTTTCTTATTAAATTCATAAGTAAATCTCTTTTGAAACCCTAATTTTGCTTTGCTTAAGACCTTATCAGGTTCTTTGAATGGATTTACTCCTTGATTGAAGACTTCAGGCATGATTTTTTTTCTTATGGCACATCATATTTTAATCCCAATGGATAGTTGACCACCTTAAATTTTACATCTTATGGCACATCATCTTTACATGCCAATGGCTAGTTGGCTGTATTAAACTTGACATCTTGCAACACATCATGGAGATCCATCAGGTCAATTTTATGTTTTGAGAAATTTTCCGAAAGTAATTCCTTAGAATAATTTGTTTGAAGGAATTATTTTAGGGATTTTTCTCAAAAGGCAATAAATAGTTCCTTTGGGAACTTTTCTTGAAGGACACTTGGGGAAGGCACAAGGTCCCTTTAGAAATTTCCAAAGGGCATTTCCAAAGGAAATAACCCTTTGGAAGTTTTCTAAATGCCATTTCCAAAGACAAATTTCCCTTCAAAAAATTTTGAAGGGTCACTAGGGAAGAAAAGTACCCTTTGGAACTTTTTTGAAGGGTCACTTGGGCAACAAAGTGCCCTTCAGAAAAGTCTGAAGGGATACTTGGAAAGAAAAGTGCCCTTAAAAACTTTTCCAAAGGGTCACTTAGAAAGAAAAGTTCCCTTAAAAAAAGTCTAAATGGACACTTAGGAAAAAAAAGTGACCTTTGGAAAAGTTTTAAAGGGACACTTAGGGGGGAATAAGGCAAGAAAGGCCCTTTGAAAAAGTTCTAAAGGGCTTCTTTTGAGAGGCATTATCAAGCCATTTTAGGTTTTCTAAGTCCTATTACTTACTCACTTCAGACCTCTCATAACTCACTACTTATAAATAAATTTAAGAATTGCTCCTTGGAAAACTTGAAGTCATGCATCATTGAAAACCGTAAATCATTGGAAGGAGTAATTCAGGTTCATAAACTTGGATTACTT
This sequence comes from Torreya grandis, assembly GCA_037957365.1. NCBI lineage: Eukaryota > Viridiplantae > Streptophyta > Pinopsida > Cupressales > Taxaceae > Torreya > Torreya grandis. The sequence continues at coordinate 2,042,970 of JARHVA010002196.1, forward strand.
TTACTCATGAAATTTTTATAAGTTGAGTCATTTAGAGAACCCAACTTGGTCTTGAGGAGTAACTCAATTTTATGAGAGGCCAAGACTTGACTTGTGGATAACCTGACATAAACTACAATGGAGACAAAAAACTTTAGCCTCATTGACTTGCAATTTTTAACCTCTAAAATGACATGTTATTGCAACTGCTATTTGACACTCCATGAAAATGGTTGAACAAATTATACTAAGGTGAAATTTGGTTAACATTTTTGGCTATTCTAAGGGGAGGCATGCCTATTATGTCAGATATGACTCACCTAAATCCTTCCATTGGGCATAGAGTCATGCATATAGGCACTTCAAAGAGAACTAGACAAGCTTTGGTTCAAAAACACACTAGCTGGGTTGATTACACACATAAGGTAGAGACACACAGCAAAAAAAGGGAAGGAAAACACACCTATGATAAAAATCACTTAGCAAAGACAAAAACAACAAAGGAAACACACCAAAACAAAGTATAAATAAGGCATGGCCAGCAAGGGTCAAAAGCAAGGCTTCAAATGGATTCTATTCACTAGAATAGGCAACTCTTCTCCATTCATTTTGGATAGATAAAAGGAGTTTCTTTGCTTGCACTTGCTGATGAGGTAAGGACCACTCCACAAGGTAAAAAAAATTGTATCTTTACCTAGTTTTTCTCTATCTTTATCCCATTTCAAGACTAAGTCACCTTCTTTGAACACTCTTGCCCTTGCCCTTTTGTCAAAGGATTTATTTATGAGAACTTGATGGTATTCAAAATCTTTATGAGCATCATCTCTTGCCTCTTGCAACTACATTAATTTTTTCAATCTAACCTCCATGGGAGTATTTTTAAGTAATTCTAGTTGTGCAAGTTTCAAGGTAGGGAGCTCTTATGATATGGAAAACCTAGCTTTTTTTCCATAGATAAGTAAAAAGGGAGAATTACCAATTAAATTCTTGGAAGTGATTCTATCTACCCATAAGGCTATTTTTAGCTTGCTATGCCATGCTCTTTGATTGGTTTTTAACATCTTCTTGATATCTTGATGAGGTCTTGTTGGTAGACTCAGCCAACCCATTACCTTAAGGGTAGAGTTGGATGAGGTACTCAAATGAACTCCACTCTTTGCTGCCCAATTAAAAGTTTTGGCACTTATGAAAGCAAGTGTATTATCTAGGATGATGACATGAGGAGCTCCAAACCTTGTTATAATAATATCATAGAACTCCAAGATGGCATTTTTATTTCCTTCCTTTAAAGTAAAAACCTCTAACCATCTTGTAAATTAGTCTATAGTAGTCAATATCCATTTGTGTCCAATACTTGATGGAAGGTTGATCATACCAATGAAGTCAAAGCCCCATTGCATGAAAGGTTGGTCCACTTGGATAGGATTCAATGGAAGGGCATCAATATTTTGTTTTCCAACAAAGAAAGCACCTTGAGGACAAACCTTAACCCAATTATAATAGTCCTTAAAAAGACTAGGCCAGTAGTAACTAGTTCTCATTATTTTTGTAGCTATTATCCTAGGAGGGATGTGACCACCATCTACACCATTATGGAACTTTTCTATCAGTATATCAAATTTATCATTATTAATGCATCTTAGCAACACATTTCTCACATCCTTATTAAAGATAATGCCATCCAAAAGACAATAAGTAATAACTTACAACCTAAAATACCTTCTTTGGGATTTGTTCAAGCCATTGGGATACTCACCATTTTGAAGAAAACCAATAATGTCTTATGTCCAACTTTGATTTTGCATTTGATCAGTTGGTTGGTCTCGAACTTGATTTATCAAAGCTTGATATTATGGCTCTTGAAAGTTGGATTCTAAGTGCTCACATAAGCCTCTTCCTCTTACTAGGATGGTTACCTTGATGTCAATGTCATATTACATCACCTTCATGATCCATCCAACTCTCTTCTCATTGAGATCCCTACTTAGGAGAAATTCCTTAGTGATAGGATGGGAGACCATGACATGGATCCTATTATTGGAAACCATATGCATTAACTTTTTTAAACCTCTAATGATGTTTAAATATTTCTTCTCAACAAAATAATATCTCACTTCTTAGTCTTTTAAGCCTTGGCTAAAGAAAACAATTGGCTATTCAACATCTTCATCATTCTTTTGCATAAGCATAGTTGAGATAGTGCCAAGGTTAAAAAAAGTATAAAGAATGACAAATTTATAAAAAATTGGATTTAAGAGAGTGGGAGAGCTATAATTTCTTGCTTGACTACCTCAAAACTGGCTTTACCTTCCTTTGTCCAAGTAAAAACTTGGTTGTTTTTTAGCATGGCTATGATAGGATTTACCACAGTTGCAAAGTTTGGGATAAGCCTCCTTACAAATTTTATTTTTCCCAAGAAAATTTGTATCCCTTTCTTGTGTTGAGGCAAAGACAAGCCCATAATAGCTTCAATCCTTTTAGGGTCAGTAGATAAGCCTTCTTTTGAAACAACATGACCCAAAAGCTTACCTTCATGGATAATAAAGATGCACTTCTTTAGATTGAGGTATATGCCATACTCTCTACACATCTCAAAATTTTTTCTTAGATGTCCCATATGATTAACAACATATTATGAAAAAATGGCTATATTATCAAGGGAAATAAGCAAAAACTTATTGATGAAACCTTTGAAATCCATGTCCATTACCCTTTGAAATGTAACTCCAACATTGGATAAACTAAATGGAATCTTCTTGTAGGAAAAATTCCCCCACTTAGTTGTGAAGGATATCTTGAATTTATCCCCTTCATTTACCAATATAAACATTGAGAACTTAAAACAACTTACAAAATTTATTTCATGAAAGGGAGTGGGTAATGATCCTTGAGAGACACTTTATTTAGATCATGAAAATCCACACAAAGTCTGATTTATCCATTATTATTTCAAAATAGCACAAGGTTAACTACCCAAGTTGAGTGCTTGATAGGAAAGATAATCCTATACTCAATCAATTGGTCAGCTCTTTCTTCATGAGTGCTTCTACCTTAGGTTTGATGGGCCTTTACTTTTATCTTACCAGTTTAACTCCATGCTCTAACTCAATTGTGTGATGAGATAGACTTGGGTAAAATCCCTTCAAGTCCTTGTATTCCTAGGAAAAGATGTCATGAAACTCTTTTCATAATGCAATAAATTCTTGCCTTTCTAGCTGAGAACAATCCTTGCCAATCTTTAAAATTTTATCCTTGAAAATTAGAACTCTTTCATAGTTTTCTTCTTTTATTAACATACTCATTCTTTGGTTTTTATTTTGATTATCCTCATTGAAGACACTCTCCAAGGTAATCAACCCCTTGGGTATTTTATTTGTCTTCAACTATATAATCTACTCTTCATAATGATCATGAAACTTCTTTTGATTTCTTAAACAGAATCCTACCTCATTTTGCATGAAGTGTGTAATGTGTTCATCACTTTTGAACACTTTCCATGACATTAAATTATCTAAAATAGAGGGTCTCACAATGATCTTGATATTTCTCTTATTCAATTTTAACAACTAAGTCAAAATATGCTCCTATTGTAGCCAGTCTATCATTGTGCTTGGTCAAGTCTCCTAGTATAGGATGGATGTTGAAGGCATCAAAATCCTCAAGTAGATCAAATACCCTATGCTTTTAGGACTTGAGAAAGGAGTTCTTGGCTATATATTGACTTCTCACTTAATGAATGTCCAACTCACTATCTCCATAGACTTTTAAAAGCTTGATTCCTCTCTTCTTTGTCCATTAGAGACCATGAATTAAGCCTTCATATTCTGCTATGTTGAAAGTGTAGCTAATGTGAAACCTATAATAAGAGTAGTAATGATTATTTTATGGGGAAAAAAACATGACATCAAATCCTACACCTACTTTACTCCTTGAACCATGAAAGAACATTTACCACATGATATCAAGCTCATGATGTTCATTGGTGAGTGAAGGAATTGGGATGTTTTCCTCATGCATGCCATAAACTCCCAAATCAATTTACTCAATGAAAGTGTAAGGATTAAGTACATGTGTTTCATTTATATACATGTCAAGATAGAGGTCATAAATACCTTCAAGAGGAGAAGATGTTTCACTATTCAAGATTGCCTCTTCCTCCTCGATGATTAGATAGTTTTGATTTGTCATTGTCTCCAAGTATGGATCAATGTAGAACCTTGCTAAGGGATGAGTCCTTATGGCTACCTTGGTTCCATACCTTGTCTTGAAAGATATAAAGGACAAATAAATATAAAGGTATCCTCCTATCTTAGCTATACAGTCCTTAGACAAACATATAACAAAGTGTGCTAGAAGGTCTACCACCACAATATCTTACATGATAGGGAAACTTGGACAGCCATGTAAAAACACTTTTAGACCTTTGACCAATCTTAACATCTTGTTTGGAGTTCCATAAAATTATGATATGCCTTTAATATGTGGCTCATAGTTTAAACCTAGCTTATTAGCCACTACTTTAGGCATAACAGTAGTGCTTGCTCCACTATCCACAATATAGTTGTGGACCAACTTATCTCCTAAAATGAGTGTGAGATAGAAGGGTGGAGGCTTTTAAACTTTAGTGGAAGGCTCAAAAAGATGATTTGGAGAATTTTTGAGAGCCACACTATGATTCTTTAAAGATTGAGGAGCCACCTACATGCTCACTAACTATTCTTATAAAAGCTCCTTTTAACCAGGTATATGTAGAACCTCCGAAAGGGATATGATTGTCTTAGTGATATTTAATGAGTCCAAATTTTTTAGAGATGGAGTATTCACTTTCTCATACATTTTTGATGGTAATAAAGGAGCTATTGCCTATTGTGTTGCAATCTTGGTAGCTATATTTACATTCTGATCTTGTTGAAGAACATGGCTTATAGAAGGTGTAGTACTTTGATTGGCATTTTTTGGCCTTAGAGAGGCTTCACTTAGAACTATTTGTGGATCCTAGCCTTCTCCCAAGGCTCTCTTCTTAGATCTTGTATTATCTATAATTGACATTCCTTGAGTTAACACAAAATCATCCTTTTCTTGAAAGTTTATCTTCCCCACACTTTAGCTACTACCTTCTCCATGATTATCCCTTTGGCTGGGACATGCTTCTTTTACTATCATGTAAGGAGTAGCTTCTTATTGTGTAGTCAAAGTGTTGCTGGTTCCTCCATCATCATGTGCAAACTGACCTTGAGGCTACCTCTATTGGTCCACATGATCTTCTCTTTGCACTAGATTTTCATTAATTGGAACAATAGACTTTACGGGAGGAGTACAATTTGGATTATATGCAATGGGCTACCTATTGTAACCTTGTTGATTTTGTACTCTCCCTTAATAATTATATTAAGATGGAGCTCTATATCCTTTTTGAGGATAGTATTATGCATTAGGAGGAACACTTTCCTAATATTGAGCTTTCTTGAGTTGAGCTCTCAATGATATGATTTCTTCATCCTTATCCATAATGTTATCCACATTCTTGGGAAAGTATCTTAGATTCACATTGGCATTGGGAACCTGAGACATGCTTGGAGCTTCAACCAAATTATGGGATATCAAAAACATGGAAACTCTTGGAGGGAGTCTTCTAGCCTGGATCAAGCTATTTTCAACCTCAATTGCTATCTCATATACACTTGGAAGAGTGAATCCTTCCATTGACTACAACATAATAAAAATATTAGTACCAATCCCTTTGAGGTATGTTGGGAACATAAAGATAGGAGGAGATCTCATGATTGGTGGTAGCCTATACCATGTTCTTTGAAATACTCATTGAAATCTATTATGGATTCATTTGGACCTCTTCTTATTAAATTTAGCTAATGTATTAGGGAAGCATGATCACTCTTATTTTTGAATCTTGTCACCAATAGGTCTCCAAAATTATCCTAACTTATAATACAACCCCATTCCAATGTTCTATACCAGTAAAATGCTTTGACTTTTAAATACATAGCAAGTACCCTAATGGCTATGTTGGCTCTAGTAACATTATGGAAATTATAAAAATTATAGATGTCTTTAATATGTTTAGATGGGGTAATAGGATCCTCTCCATTGAAACTAGGAAGATTTTTGGTAGTATTTGGAGGGATGGGGTCATATGCAAGAATATCTATTAGGTTTTGGGTATTAAAAGCAAGGAAAGGTTGAATTCTATCTATGTTTCCCATTTTTCCCCTTTCTCATCTTCCCCTATGATCCTCTTTTTCTTTTTCTTCTTCAACTTCCTCATCTCCTTAAACTTCTTCAACATCTTTTGCTTCTTCCCCAAAACCTCCTTTCCAAGGATTTAATAGGGCTAGGAGTGGGCTAGGGCATTTTCATTGAGGAAAAGGTTCAGTTGAAGGGGATTGTTCAAAAAATCTTAAGGACCTTGTGAGGACCATGTAGGATAATGTATAAAACTTGGTCTTGAACTAGGGATTCACACCCTTTTAGAGTCACCAAATGTTGGGTTAGGGGTATTTATACTACTTAGGATATCAAGAATAACATTCAAATTGACTTAGAAATAATTTGGGTCCCATTGGGTGTGTGAGAATTGTTGTCTCCAAATATTTCACCCTAGAAGAGGGCTGTTTAGGCCTCCTCTAGATTTGGGTAATGTTTCGATATTTCTAGGCCTATGGGTGTGTCTATAAGTAAAAATGAACATCTAGGTTAAAAGGTCTAGCTTCCTATATTAGCTTTTTGTGTAATAAAACTAACAAACCAATTTATATGAGTGAAAAGAGTTAGTAGTTTACATAAATGAAAATACTAGTCTAAGATGATGATACACCAAGAATTAGTATCCACATGTATGCCCTATACTTATGCATAATATAATAAAATATAGTTTATAACTCAAGCTATATAAGATTCCATCATAAGTATTTCAATGTAGAGATAAACTGAATGAGATTACACATGGTAAATAGCTAGAAAAGATAACCTATATAGTCCCAAAAAAGGGTTACACATGTGCAAAATCTCATAATGCTAGAATGTACTCTACATGACCTATTGGATCAACTCTTTACTCAAAAACATGAAGGACAAAGAATATAAGGTTAAAACATCACTTGATATCACTCTATGTCTCTTGTATGCCCAAATAAATGTCTATGACTTAAAAAGAAAATAGACTTATGCTTCTTTGCTTAAAGGCAAGAAAATGGCAAAACATTCTAGTAGGGCTTTGCCATACTATCTATGGAAGATAAAATAAGAGCCCAAGGGTCCCATTTATAGAAAAAGAGGGAGAGAAGAGAGAGCTCTTGGGCACCAAAATAGAAGCCTCTAAAATGGTTTGCAGTCACCATCTTAGTGAAACTGATTCTAACTATTCTCTCATTCAATTAGAGTTTGTCCTTGTTAATTGACCCTCTTGAAATGACTAGGATCACTATAAAATCAATGGTGAGATGACCATCCATAAGAAATGGCTTAGATCACTACTATGAACCTTAGAATCTTCCTAAAATCTCCCACATTGTTCACTCCAAACTCATTCAAGTTTTCCAAGTGACTTTACTTCTTACTTGGTTCTTCAGGTTCTTTGATTGCTTCTACTTGTAAAAGTCATAAGTAATGCTTGTTTGAAAACCCAATTTTCATTATCTCTACCCTTTCAAGTTTTTTGATTGATTTTGATTATGAAAGTCATAATGAAAGCTCTTTTGAAAACCCAGTTTTGCTTTACTTAAGACCTTATCAGGTTCTCTAAATGGCTTTACTCCTTGTTTGAAGACTTTAGGCATGAATTTAATGTCCTAAAACATGTCATCTTTGAATTTCAATGGCTAGTTGGCTACCCTAAATTTGACATCATATGGAACATCATCTTTGTACCCCAAAAACTATTTGGCTATATTAAACTTGATGTCTTACATGTCATGGGGATCCATCAGGTCAGATTTATGTTTTGGGAAATTTTCCTAAAGTAATTCCTTTAGAGAATTTATCTGAAGGAATTATTTTGGGCATTTTCCCTAAAAATAAATGACTAGTTCCTTCAGTAACTTTTCCCAAAGGATACTTGGGAAAGTGTCCCTTGAAAAAGTTATGAAGGATACTTGGGGAAGGCACAAGGTCCCTTTGGAAAATTTTGAAGGTTATTTCCAAAGGAAATGACCCTTCAGAACTTTTTCGAAGGGCATTTCCAAAGACAAAGTTCCCTTCGAAAAAGTTTGAAGGGTCATTTGGGAAGAAAAGTGCCCTTCAAATTTTTTTCAAAGGTTCACTTAGAAAGAAAATTTTCCTTTGAATTTTTTTGAAGGGACACTTGGGAAAATAAAGTGCCCTTTAATTTTTTTTGAAGGGATACTTGGGGGGAGCATGGCAAGAAAGGCACTTCAAAAAAGTTTCAAAGAGCCACTTCTGAGAAGCATTATCAAGACCATTTTAGGTTTTATAATCCCTATTAATTACTCACTTTAAACATCACATTGATGACTACTTATAAAGAAATTTAATACTTTTTGCTTGGAAAACCTAAAGTCATGCATCATTGAAAACTCGTAAAGCATTAGAAGGAGTAATTCAGGTTCGTAAACCTAGATTACTTCTACTCATGAAATTTTTATAAGTTGAGTCATTCAAATAACCCAACTTGGTCTTGAGGATTAACTCATGTTTATGAGAGGCCAAGACTTGACTTGTGGAGAACTTGACATAGACTAAAATGGAGCCAAAACACTTTAGCCTCCTTGACTTGCAATTTTGGACCTTTGAAATGACCTATTCTTGTAACTACTGTTCAACTCTCCATGAAAATGGTTGAAAAAATTATAATGATGTGAAATTTGGTCAACAATATGTACTATCAAACACACTAACTAGGATGATTAGGTGTTTGCTATACTTTAGGCTTATCAGACCACATATAAACATCTAAAAAAGAGCACACCATTCAACCTTGTATTTGGTATTGAAGTAATTCTTCTTGTAGAGTTCCTTGTTCCTTATATTTTCATTATGCACATTGAGTGATTAGATGGTGAGGCATCATTGAGTGTGCCTTGATGCTTTATTATAGATAGATGAAGCTCATTTTCTTACACATTGGAGTCAGGGCATGGAAAAATAAAAATAAAAGGCATGACATGATCATCATCTTAATCATAAGACTCTACTCTTATAATGTAAGTCTTAATATATGACTCTAAGTTTATGTGCCACTTTAGGAAGCTCCATGTCCACTAGGATGGTCCTTTAATTATTTATAGTATTCATCCCATTGGTAGGTGTCGATTGAAGCATTCAAATGGCTAATTTCTTCCTGGTCATTACAATGGTAGTTAGTTGTGATCGTACTTCTCTAAATAAGTTTTCCTTATTTATACCAATAAGGCACATGATTTTTATTTAGTTTAGAATTTATTTATTTTGAATAAAGAACTACGCTAGTTGTATGCTTTTTTAGTGGTTTTATTTTCAACATTTGTAATTTTATACTTATGTTCTTATGGATGACCACAAAAAACTATGAGTGTGGGGTAAGGGTATTACATGTATGAAGTGCTAGGATATGATCTATTGGGATACACATGAAATCAAGGGTGCATAAGTGGAAGTGTATAAAGATAAAATGATATGTAAGATGTGGCAAATAACCATAATCTAAGGTAAAGAATGATTCCTACCTCTGGTATGAATATTCAAATTTATTTATACTTGTCATGCACTTCAAAAAAAGTGTGGGAAGGGACATGTAATTAATATAATGAGATAGTGGTAATGGTAAGTGTGATAACATCACATCAAGGAAATACCATTGGTCACATTTATTATGTGAAGTGATGGTCAAAGAGGAGGGGTAGTAAATGTGAGTTACCCCCTTGAACCTATAAAAAGCTAAATGGTTCATTTTACCTTTTACTATTGCTACAATTGAGAAATTACAGAGCCAAAGGAGTGAACTTGAGCTTTTTAAAAATAAATTAAACATATCCATTCAAGTGCAACTTGATGAATTTTGACTAATTTTAGATCTTGAAGTGTGTTTTAGCTAAGATGAATAGCCAAAGATAGGTGAATTTTAAGGTTGAGTAAGATTTTTAGAAGTTACAAGTTGGAAAGGTTGATGTCTACCATTAATGGGTGTTGAAGGAGGAGAGTTGACACACTTACAAAAGCAAACACGTATTCTTTTAGGAATAGTGCATAGCCACACCTCAACCTTTAAGATCCATGAAGGGTGATGTAGCCTAAGAAAAAGACCCAAATAAGTGAATTTTTACTTGAAATTCCGTAGGAATAAGAGTTGAGTACTAGTGGGGAGATAATTTTAATTAGATAAGAAACACCTAAAGAATAAGATGTGCACATAGGAGATGAAGGGATAGAGATGGTGCACCAAGAAATTAAGAAATCTATCATGCCCCCACCACTACCTTTGTTAATTAAGGACTTATAGTATCTTTAAATGGTACTACTTGTCAAAAACTAGGTATCTAATGTACCAACCTGTATTATCTTTGAATACAACCATCGATACCTTGGGAATGAGGTAGAGTTATAAAATGATTATAGAATTGAGTGATAGAATACTAGGTGTAAGTTGGTCTACAAATTAAATATTTTCAATGTCCTAAATATTGTTGGCTTCTACTAAATTTTCAATATTCCTTATTTTGGAAAGCCAATAGAAATGGTAAAGTTTTTAATCTCATAGGTGCATGAGGACTACATCTACTTTACTGGGTGCCAAATTAAAATCATGGTTGAAATAATTAGTAAAGTGTCAAGGTTGTAGTGCTTAGGTACAAACATTGCATATAATATAAAAGATATATATGAGATATAAAAGAAAAATATGGTGCTTGAATACCAAAAATAAGGCCATGCTATACACATAAAAATATTTAGGATCCCACCCTCTGTATGGCCATGCATATCTCAATGACAAAGGTTGGAAGCAGAGATAGATTGAAGGAGGTGGACATGTCCCACTTGAATGTTGCACACCAAGTCATTGATAGGTTAAAATATAATTGGGCACTATAATTTGCCAATAAAATCATATAAGATGTAAATAAATCTCATTAAGTGTGTAACCACATGTTTACATGGGGCATGTTTTTGTTATTAATGTTGTTTAATGAAATTAGTGTACTTGACTACACCTCTATAGATTTTATATTAGTGTACCTACCCAAGAATAAATATTTTGTAAAGGATTAGAAGGCATTCAATTGCCTTAGACCAATCACCCCTTCCTATAAGATCAAGATGAAGTCATGGAATGATGGGATAAAGGAAGCCTTTGGGAATGTGTGGCACATTCCAAAGGACTTGCCTACATAGGTTGGTAACCAAGCTAAATTTATTGTAAAGTAACATTATTCCCTCACAGACATTAGGATGGTCCCTTCTAGATAAACTTATACTTACCTTAAGCTACCTTGTGATTTCATGATGAAATAATTCATGAACACCAACAACTGGATCTATGATGTGTAACTTATGACACTTGCTACTAAACAAATTGATTCAAAGATTCACACTTTCCACCTAATGTATGGATTCCCTCAAAATAAAACTTATCGATAAAGGTGCATCAAACATTGGTTGGTGATTCCATTCATACGTTTCTCTATATATGGAATTCCAAGAAGAAATATTTGGGGAGCATGGAGTGTGAGAAATAAAAAATTCCTTCAAGACCACTACTAGATAGGAAGTAGAAACACCTTGGGAAAAGTGCCAACATAAGATCTCAACCAAGACCTTTAAAAATGTGAATTACTTCCCAAGCATCACTAAAGAGGGATCCATTAGCCAATCGATCAGAAGGCTTAATGCTAACTACACAAACTGCTCCCTTAGAATAGGGGATAGAAGAGCCTAAGGATGATGATAGGGAAAAGATAGGAGAGATATTAAAAGGGACCTCAAATAGACTCAAAGTTGAAAAATAATATATTGACTCTGATAAGACACCCTCCCTAGTATAGTAAGAAGAGACCGCCTTTAAGGAGATGCAGATGTAGATTGAAGATCTACTTGGCAAAGAAGGGGATGTTTCTAAACTAAATGTAGGATTGAGTGGCATTGACATTAAGACCACTTCTTAAGAGCAATAAATGGATGTCAAGACACTTTCATAGGATCCCTTAAAAGGGAAAGAGCTAATTGATAACTTTTTTATCAAAACAAATAATCCTAATGTGACCACCAACCTCTATGTCCAATACCAGAAAGGCATCCCTAATAAGCTACTTAATGTGTATTCTCATCTTTCTTAGGAGTTTGAATATGACTAGACTTGGTGTGATATGTCATTCTTCTTCAACATGTAAAATTAATAATGCCACTTTGAGATGTCCTTTGATAGCCTCTTACTATATCCAGAAGTAGTGGCACTACCCACTACTCTTTGGGTAGATCCCTATCAGCTTACCTCTATATAAACTAGCACAATATAGTTGAAACTAGCCTCTGAGGTTGTAAGGTAGAATGTCCTTGAAAAGTATAATGCATAATAGGCTAAGAAGAAACATGTTAAGGTGGTAGATATATATAATAAAGAGGTCATCACTAGAACCAAATTAGAGGAAGAGATGGCTGAATTGAAGCACCAGTTAGAGGTATAGACAACTACCAAAGTAAAAACATTGAATATATGTAATTCAATTATAAGCTAAGACCCAATGATTGAAAATGGATTCCCATTATCTAGTGAGGTGATTGATAAGATGAAGACTCTCATGGACCTCATTTTGAAATGGTGCAAAGAGTAGCCTACTCTTAGAGATAATAAATTATGGGATATAGATCAGTTTGCCAAAATTTTGGAGGTGGGCAAGTGTTCCTTACATAGAGTTATAGATGTTATTCCCATTTTAGAAGGGATTTTTGAGAAATTGGCATGGCATAGAAATTTTTTGGAAGCTTTACTTTGAGTAGAAGATATTTAGTGCAAAAAATGGCTGATATAACCCTTTTAATAAAAGATCGTTCTAAGCTTGTAAAAGCATTTAGGGATGTAAAAGCCATGGAAGAGACAATAAGTACACATCAATAAGAAATAAATTCTAACTTCATGTCCCTTTGAGGATAAATTTTAGCTAAGGTCACCGCTCTTAATGTATTCATAAGGATTCTTCCACATCTTATGAACATTTGGTTAGTAAAGTAGGTGAGTGTCCCAACTAACTTGAGGAGACCAAAAAGTTGAAAGAAGACATTTAAGAAATAATGATGAAGCTGATCAACACCTTATCACATTGGGAAGGTGTCAAGAAGCAAATCAAGTAGGATGGGCCTACGTTTTGGTAAATTCTAAAATTGATGATTAGTCTAGGGTTAACTAATGACATAGTGTGGGGTGATGTTGCACCTAATTTTTTTGCCAAGTCTTTTGATGAGGATGCATGGTACAGAAGAAGCATGACACAAGCAAAGCATGGAATAAAAGAGTCATAGGTAAATAAGACCATGGTGTAGGAGTTGAGGATGTGGGAAGACCCAGTCAGATAATATGCATAATAAATGGATAACCTGAGAATGGAGGACTCAGAACACTGGTGGAAGACTAGGGGAGTGCATAGGAAGCAGGAGATGGTTAAGCGGTGATTCTCAAGGATGAAACAAATTAAGTCAAAAATGAATCTATCAGCTTCTCACAAGAATATAGGTACTCAGTGACCAAGATCCAACACTAAAGTGGGAATATAGGGGCATAAAGGTTTGGGTACTTAGGGAAACAATGTAGTTGGTTGCTATGACTCTTAGTACACTGAAGATCATTGGCTAGTTACTGAGAGTGTCATTATTATTTTAACTACTTGGTCATGGAAAACCAATTATAAATACACATAATTATACATTTGTAATGGGGATGATTATTTTTGAATGTTATTCATTGATGTTGATGTTATTCTATTAATGTGATCAAGGATACCATTGTGATATTATTGTTTTACTCTAATTTATAGCTAAGTTTCACCATGCATTTATTATGTAACTTATGAGTCTATTATCAATATGATGAATGAAATATGAATTTCTTGAATGTTATCATGTGGATTCTAGAAATAATGGTGCTGGTCATCTTAATCATATTTATTCATTTAAATAAATTTAGGACCACAACTATGTATTTATTTTTCTAGTTAATCATTGATTAAAGTGTATGTTTGAGCACTGATATATTTTAAGTACACCTTCACTTGACAAAAACAACAATAATTGATCCCTTATTACATGATTTGGGTGAGTGCATAAGAACTATAAGTCTTTCTAAAATGTGAATGCACCAACACATTGGGTTTTAAACACTTCAATGCATGACTAAGGAAAGTTAGGCCTAGATATATAACTAACACAATAATAATTATAGAAGAAAATTGAGTCACACACATTATATTTATCAATAGAACATTCACCTATTCCTCCTACCTCTCCCAAACCCTTTGGGGAGGGTATTCCTTAATTTTATCCATAGGGTGACTTGGACATTGCCAAAATACTGGATAATAATCCACTTACCCTTAGTCATTACCTTATTACGTGAGTTGTACACATTACCATTTCTCCTCATGACCAATCCTATCAATTCATCTATGGTATGCCACCAGAAGGATCTAAAGAACATTTGGTAGCCATGGTGTGCTCTTTAATTTATCAACCACTACTAATATCTCCCACTCCCAATACATGTTCTATTTTACCCCCTAATACTAATGTGTCATAACCCATAGTCAATAAACCACCATTAGTAACTACTAATCCATCTACAACTATTGTTCAAACCCAAAGTTTTACCATACCCCAACTCACATCCACCCAACCACCTTATTCCTCACTCTAAAATTTAGAAGTCTCAATCCTTGCCAATCTTCCATTTATTCAAACACACATGACCACAAACCCAACTCAACCATATAACCTTTATAGAAAATTCATTTGTGTCAATGTCTCCAATAATGAATTTTACCACCATAAAAAACTCAATACCTTGCCCCATTATAACCATTTACAACCACCTATTTTAATTTGTCTCAACAATAAACCCTATCCCCTCTATTATCATAGTATTTAACTACATCTCAACCAATCATTACCACTGAGTTGGTTATCCTCTTTCATATCCATTTACCACTTCACATCCCCTTAACCAAAATTTGAAATAAATACTTTAGGGGCTATACCTCAATATAATACCTAACTTGACCTCATGCACACTCTCATGGATAGGATGACAAACCTCAAAGCTTCTACCTTTAGCTGGAATAATATGTTATCATATGAAAAAAATGTAACAAACCTATCAATTCGGTTGTCCCTATTAGACCCTATCCTTCATAATGGGAATTTCCCAAGTTTAAATAATTTTAAAACAAGGAGGACCCTCAATAACACATTAGGGCCTTTAGACATGCTTTCTACCTTATAGCTAATGATGATGGTCTTCTCCTAAGAACATTACCCATGTCACTAGCTAGATCAACTTTGGATTGGTATAGTTCCATTACAAAAAACTCTTTATTCTTTTTTATCCAGATAGCCCAAATCTTCCTATATAACTTTCCAATCAATATCACAATAAGGGTAACCATCACTGAAGTATACACCATTATAAAATTTAAAGATAAATCAATTGATAATTTTATTACAAGATGGTGAGGACATATAAACTAATTATCCTTTTCACTCCCTAAGATATATTTAATCTAACTTTTCACTAGGTCATGTGCCAAGCACATATCATCCATGCTTCAGTTCCACTCTTTCAAGACCTTTGATGAATTCTTTACCATGGATTACAAGTTATTAATTTGAGCCCTAGAATAAGGAAAAGTTAAGTTATGAAATAAAAATTTTAAACTTGATCCTTCTAAGGGGTCCAATAATTCTAAACCAAAAGAATAATAAATTCCATTGTCCTAAAATTAACCCCTCCATCAACAACAAACCCACCAAGTTTTTCATCTTCCTAGACACAATCGTAGAAAAACTTAACATGATTTCCACCCAAGAAATACATGCCCTTGGGAGAATCTTATGCTTCCATCTTAGATAAAATTTTGAAATAACCAATTATTGAACTCCCTCTAATTAGGTCCATTGTTGAATCTCATCCTAAACCTAATTAGTATAAAGAGAGTGACTTTTTCACCTACCATTGTGTACCTAGTCATGAGATCAATAGATGTTGGTATTTCAAGAGCTTGGTATAGAACCTTATCAATCAAGGGGAACTACAACTAGACAATCCAAATGCTTTTTCAAACCAAGCCCTTGATATCTTTAGACCACCATTCCCAAATCATCCATATTCATCTAATTCTATACAAACAAACACCAAAAACATCCAATATTATGAATCCCATGTAATAAATACCATTTATGATCAAATTTTACCTAAATGATTTACTATCACCCCTGGTTCCTCTTCTAAAGTAATAGAAATTCTAGACCTCCTTATAAGAGATATCTTGGAAAAACTTGAGCCGGTCAATGCCTATTTCTATAATTCATTATAACATACCTAATATCATTACATGGGATACTCCAAAGGAGAAGCCATCCAAAAAATATCAAGACCAATTACAAATAATGAAAGGTAAAAGGGTTACACTAGCCACAAGTGATACATGCCTTGGTATGCCAAAGGGCAAATCCCTACAACACCCACCTATAAGTATTGAACTCCCTCAAACATCCTAAAATGAAAAACCTCATAAAACACCCCTATAACCTATAAAAATGATAAAAAAGGGAAGATGACTATGCCCCGTGTTCAAACTATGCCATCTATATTAGGGCCTCATCCTTATTCTCAGCTAAAGATCACACTTATAGAACCAACTCTCAAAGGACCTACGTTAGCTCAAAAACTCCCCTCCCCCCCCCCCGCCCCCCCATATTACCAACACCAATACCCCATATCAATCCCTCTAGTTATTATTACCCCCAAAACTTATCTAAGATACCTCTATTTCCCATTAAGACAACTTGTAAAATTAACATGAATTTTTTTTTTGAAAGTAAGAAGATCTAAAAACTGATACCTCAAAGAATGAAAAAATCCCATCAAGACCCATTATGGGGATCATATTATGGCATAATTGATCAACATTTGTAAACTTACCTCATCATGTTACCACCCATAAAACCTATTAACCTTCATATCCAAAAAATGGCATGGTATAAGGGAGATAAGATATGTGTCTACTATAAGATACTAGGACATGATACCAAGAGTTGCAATGCTCTCAAATCTATGATCCATGATCTCTTAGAGGAAGATGACCTCTTAATTAAATAGCCTTATCTTTCTCTCTTAAACCAAAATACTAAATCCAAAACTACCTCCAAGACTAATGTGGTATATGCCCTAAATCCTTTACAAGAAAAATCAAAACAAGCATCAAAAGGTAGGGTTAATATCCTTGATTCCAGCCCTTACCAACTCTTTTAAAACAACCCCACGAGTATTACAAACATGGGTAAATCTATAACTTCAATAAAACAACTTCTATTATAAATTGACATGATAAACATAGGCACATGGTCTCAAACACAAGGCCTAATAACCTACAATCCAGACAAAGTCAAAATTTCCATTATAAAAGATCCTACCTCAACTATAGACATCCCCAAAACATCCATTCTAAAACCAAAGGTTTCTATTTTAGGGATAGCTCAAAATAATAATGCCTCATAATTGATACAAATATTGATTCTAAAGCAACTCCACCAATTGCCCATAAAGATGTCCTTATATAAACTTATCCTAAATTCCCCACAACAATGCCAAGGTATGATAGAGGTACTATAGGACATTTAGGTATAGAAAAATGAAACTCAACATCTATCAAATTTTAAAAGATATTTTTAAAAATCCTCATGCATCACCTTTCATGATTATGAAGTATCCTCACTATAACTTGAAGGCCAAGACTCACCTTTATTCATCACTACCCAAATTGATCAAACAATGATCAAAAGGGTCATGATTGATAATGGGAATAGATTAAACATTATCTCATCACACACTTATAATTAGGATATCATAAACATTATCTCATCACATGCTTTCAAATAACTCTAGTTACCAAAAACCATCATATCCCAATCTTCAGCTATTCTATGAGCCTTTAACAACATGGCAGCTCCTACATTAGGTACTATCATAATCGATATACAAGTAAGTTCATGTACCCTACCTAAAATATTTTATGTGTTAAAAGGGGAATTTCAATATAACATACTACTAGGGTATCCCTAGATCTGTGCTATGTACTGTGTACCCTCCACCCTACATCGATGCCTCAAGTACAAGTATGAAGGTAAAATCCACATTGTCCTAGTAAATCCTCATCCATTCAAAACATGCAATTTAGCCTATTGTATTAATGATGTCTTAATCCCTCTAAAATACTAAATTCCATCATCATCAAGAAAGGCATCATCAAATTCAATAATCCCCTCATCTCACATTCCTAATGATTCCCTTGACTCTACACTTCAGTAATTCTCATTAGGGGAATATCAACTATTAATGCTTAACACCCTGCCTACTCCTCAAAAAAATGGGTTCCTAGATAAATATTTTCTATATCATCCTAACTTTAGAGAGTTCATCCAATTTATTCCTCCTCATCTTCATACCCATTTAATCCATAGAGGGATCAATCAATCCTATTTATATCATGATAATCAATCTTGTACAAAACCATTTTCTTCAAGTTTCTCTTTCCTCAATAATCCACACTTTATACAGACTTATTTTTTAGTACTATGCTTGGAAGGGATTTAAAATAGGATGTTATGATCAAGGATCACATGAGGTCACACTAAATGATCTTAAAAAACCACATGAAAAACATGGTTTAGGTTTCAAAAAACCCCTTCAAGCATCTCATAATCCACATCTTCACACCAATACCTTTTCATCACTACTCGACACCACTTCAAAAATCAATAAGGACCCATCATAATCATCACCTAACTCTCATTTAAAAACTAATGACATCATATCCATTCTACCTAACCTTTTTTTGATCAACAATGTTAACCTAGGACCAGTCATGTATCAACATGATATAAAAACTCAATATATTCCACTAACTATCCCAAACATGATAGAGCAAGATTCTACATCAATTATGATTATTCAATGTCAAGATGATGATTATACCTTAATGTATTTAGGGGAAGGATATATGTACTTATGAAACTACCTTCCATATGAAACTCCAAGTTTCTTAAAAGAAGTCACCATTGATATTAATATTGTAACATGAGAAGTCCCATAAATTATTCAAGTTACTCAATCCTTAGATTCCTAAGAAAATTAATATTTCACTATATTCTTGTCTAACCATAGCTAGGATTTTACCTGGTCTTATAAGGACATGCTAGGTATTAACCTCACTATAGTTTTCCATAACATCATCACCATCCTTGAAGCTAACCAGTAAAACAAAAACTCTAAAATACACACCCATATGTGGAAATTATAATTAAGGAATAACTATAACATATTTTATCAGTTAATTTCATTCTACCTATTACGAGTATCCAATATTTTACTAGTCACAAAACCATTCGAGGGATTACACCTCTATACCAATTTTTGTGACCTAAATCTAGCTTGTCCTAAAGATGATTTTCCTCTACCTAATATTGAGTAGCTTGTAGATCTCATGTCTAGCCATGAAATGTTATCTCTCATGTATGGATTCTTTGGTTATAATCAAATACTTATTTCCCCTGAATATCAACACAAAACCTCCTTTATTACCCCATGGGGAACTTTTTATTATAGGGTTATGCCTTTCGGTTTAGAAAACGCAAGAGCAACCTACAAAGGCATCATGACCTAGATATTTCATGGTATAATTCACAAAATAATTTAATATTATGTGGATTATCTCCTTAGTAAATCCAAACTCTTTAAAGACCATCTCTCTATTCTATAGATAATATTTTCTCATTTAAATAAATACCAAGTTTGTCTCAATCCCCATAGCTATGTTTTTGGGGTCTTGTTAGGAAAGCTCTTAAGTTTTATTGTCTCCATCTAGGTATTAAATTTGATTCAACTAAAATTAAGGCCATTTTAGAAATGACACTGTCATATACTATTAATCATATTCATAGTATACATGGGAAATTATAGTCTATTTGGAAATTTATCTCAAAGTTATCAGATCGATGCCATCCATTCCATCACCTTCTTAAGAATGACACCTAGTTCTTATGGGATGCAAATTATCAAAAATCCTTTGACACTCTTAAAAGCTATCTTATTTCTCCCCTTATCCTTATTCCTCTTAATGAGGGCCAACCATTTTATTTATACATCTCATCTAAAATCATGCCCTATGTACCATGCTTACCCATCAAGATGAGTAACACAAAGAGTAAGTAGTTTATTACATAAGTTACACTCTTGTTGAGTATGAGACTTTTTAGACACATATAGAAAAACTATGTCTCACCTTGGTCTTTGTAGCTTCTAAGATCCATCATTATTTACTTAATTATCAAACATATATAATTACCAACATCAACACTCTTAACTACTTACATTTAAATCCATATTAGAATCAATGAATGGTAAGGTGGCTTATGATCCTCACTAAATTTGATATTAAGTTCCTCCATAAAAGATCAATTAAGGGACAAATCATTATGGACTAGCTGGTAGAGGCACCTCTTGCTAATAATTAACCATCTAACTATAATTTTCTTGATGAATCTATAAACAACTAAAATTTTTGATTGATACCATGGATTCTCTAGCCTCTTTCATCCCATCATCCTCTTAGAAATCTATTTTTTTATTCTTATTCAAAAAATCAACCAACCTTCTTATACTAACATCGATCTGCCCTCTCTCAATAGTGTAGAAGAAAGGCAATTATTATCTTTAACTAGGGTTAATCCCTTTAAATATTTATAAAAATGGTAAAAATACCTTCCAACAATATACCAACCATTATAACATACTGAAAGGCATTCTACATAAATGAGGTTTTGATGGCCTTCTCCTTCGATGCTTCTAGGGTCTAGAAGGAACCTTATCAATCAAATAAACACATGATGGAATCTATGGATGACATTTAAGTGGCCTAACCATCACTAAAATAATTATATGATTAGGTTATTATTGGTCCACCTTAAATTAATGTCACTATGAATACATTAATAAATTCTCTAAATGTCAATAATTTACAAACTTATCACATGTCCCTAGTCATGATTTGTAAGTTGATAAAGACTTTTGGCCATTTTCTTAATGGAGGTTAGATATCTTTGGTTAGATTAACCCTAAAATTTCCTAGTAACACAACTTTATCATTACCACTAAAAAATATTTTATGAAATGGGTAGAAACTATTACTCTTATTTCAAATAAGGTAGATGAAATTGTTTATTTCATCTACCATCACATTATCTTTCATTTTGACATTCCTCATAGGATCATCACCACTAATGGAAAATATTTTAAGAATAAGAAATTCCAACATCTCTAAGATTATTTTTGTATCACACTTAGTGTTTCATCACCATATTATCCATAAGGCAATGGACACACCAAATCCTCAAATAAAACTCTCAAAAAAATACTAGCTAAAGTGGTCAATGTGACTAGGAAAGACTAGCATCTCAAAATCTATTTCATGCTATAGGACTATCAAACAAGTATTCAAAATACAACATGTGCCACCCCATTTTCTTTGGTCTATAACACAAAGTTTTTTATTCCTCTATAAATTAAAATCCCTTCTCTTCAAATTTTTCTTAAGGACATCATTTCTAAATAAGACTAACATCAAGAATGACTAGCCCAACTAGAAATATTAGATGAACATCTAATAACAACAATTGAACACCTACACATTTATCAAGAAATAAAAAAGCATGCATACAATTGAGATTTAATAGAATGAGAATTTAACATGGGTGATCTTGTCCTTAAATAAATAAACATGTCACAAATATGGAAAGGAGTAAATGAGGGAAATTTGGTCAATTTAGTTTGCACCATATATTATTACTCATAAATATGGACTTTGGGTATATCATTTAGCTTCTCATGAGGGAAAACTAGAACATGAGCCTATTAATGCTTTGCATATGCATACTTTCAATTATTAATAATATTTTAGTATCCATAATGAACATAAGTTTTCCCTTTGGCCAAAATCCATATCCTAAAAATTATCTTATTATCCCAAAAGGTATATACAATAATGATATAGAATCATGTAGTCATGCAACAAAATACCTATCTCATCCTTGAATATGAACACCCCATCTCTGTTCATGGCATGTTCTAATTGGATAAGCTCCATGTATATCTAGAAGGAATCCTGAATCATTATTTCTCCAATCCCTCATAATGGTTAGGTAAAGCTTATTTGGGACAAAAATACCACCTTGTGAAATCACTTTGTCTATTGAATCATAATAACTTGGGTCACCCTAAGCTAATCCATGACAAAAATTCAAGTTGGGATCAATATAAATTTTAAGAAAATGGAAAAAACATAGATTGATCCCTTAAAGGATAGCTATTCATATAAGTGCAAAAATATATCTAAAAATATAGACCGCTCCCTCGAAAGATGGCTATCTAAATATGTATATTGTAAAAAAATTCCCATATTGATTAGTTTTCTATAAAAAAACATGCCCTTCAAAATATTTGAATTTAAAATAAAAAAGTATCCTATAAAGGCTTCCTACATTGATTAGAATTCTTAAATTTATAGAATTTCCACATCAATCGGTCTACATAATGCATGGATTAGCAACAAAAGGGTTTCTAAGATAATTAATTCAAAGACTTAGTTCTCATACACAGGGTGGGGCATATAATCCTAAATTTAACCAAACACCTGAATCATATGAAAGTTAGTTCATCTATATTTCCTAAAAACTTAGTTGCAATAGGGTTATTAAAATACCTATTAACACTAGATAAATGATACATATGTAAATTCTATAAAATGCCTATCTCTAGTTATGAGCCAAGTCAATATATGAGTTAAGAACCTATTTTACTCCTTTATCAACAATCACAATAAAATAATCATAATTACTATCCAACATTTGATAAATATAACATGTTACATCATCCAAAAAATACAAAAAACATATACATTTACATAAGATTATCCATCAAAATTAATGCAATATAACATCATAATCATGATCCATAATAATCTCAAAATTAAATTATAACATAAGCATAATCTAATCAATAACATAACCATATGAAAAGGTAGCACATGCTCATAATAACCATAAATGTTCATATACATGTAAATAAATTATGTACATCATCGGAGTATCATATATTAAAAATCACATATACAATATAGTCCTCTAATAAATAAAATACAACTAAGTAGTAAACTCTAGGAGGTTCAAATCAATGATCCCACCTCCTCCACCTCCCCCATTCCTCCCCCATCTCCCCCTATCCCCACCCCATGTCACATTGCCCATATTAACTAACATGGTTGGTGTTTGGTGTGAGGATATACCCTAACTAGAAATATAAGTTGCATACCATGGCACCTCAATAAATCACTCTCCCATGATTTTCTCATAGTATTATAGCTCTACCAATACATCCTAGTACCTATCCACACTCATCATCCTTGATGGTCCCATCCTTATACCCTGTGATCCTCTTTCACCTATCCCTGATGGTATCACATTGACCAATCCTCCTAATTTATGAAGTCTATCCCTGTGACTCTGGTACCTATCTCAATCACAAGTTACCTAATAATAAATTGATTTTAAAACTACATGAATGCCCTATAATGTGGTCAATTATCCCTGCAAAGTGCCACACTATGCCCTGAATACATCCTTCTAAAAAACAATCCCTTATACATCCACCTCCTCTATAGAACCCTCCTCCCATCCTCTCTCTTCAATGTCTACCGTCTCCTCATCCTCTCCCTTCTAGCATGGCTACATTGTCCTCCCTCATCTAGATCTTATTTGATCTCCCCACCACAAAAATATTATTGATTTATATTTGACATCATATACATCTATCCCAACTACCTCCTCCTTTGCTAATAATTGTATAACTAAAAAATAAACCTATGATATCTCCAACTCAAAATACTCCCATCTATACAACTATGGTGCATTTATTATATCTTGTGTTGACCCAAACTATCCCCTCACCCTCTTAAACTAAAACAACTCCAAATTCTCCAATCATCACCCTCAAAATCATCTATCTTGTTATCCTACCACTAACTCTCATTGCTCCCCAGCCTAGGAAGGAAATCTCACATATGATCTCCAAATCAAATCCCCCTCCTGTAATTCATCCATAACCTATCTATAATAAGATAAATCACATACAACCCCATTACCATATGGTCTCACCAGATTATGCTTCTATCAAAGGAACCTTAGACTATAATCTATCTGGTGCCATCTCATCTAGGGAATATTATATGGATACACTACTCTAAAGTGATCATATGCCTAACACTATAATAAAAATGTAATATATAATCCAAATATTTGCATTATTCACCATCCCATTTACACCTATGCTAAGAGTGTAGGTGCCTAAGCAAACACTATATGATGATCTAGCATATCTACCACTACCCCTATCAAAATACATGGAAATATCCCTCATCTAGAATTTGGTATTTCATATCAAGATATCTATAGAATAATCATATTCATAATTAGTCTCCCCTCTACATCCTACTCATATAATGCCTTGAATACAAACCCACTATAATGAAGGTGATGTCTATGACATCCTCATCATATAACCATATCAAAGCCTCCCTGTATCCCATCTCATCAATTGGTGTAATCACTACCCCTTGTATCAATAATTTTAGGATCTTATAAATGTCATCCATAGTGAGGGTCATCTCCTTGGTTGGCAACTAGAAGGTCCTTACCACTGTATCCCACTGCTCTTGTTCCCATATTGTCAATAACTCTCTCACCTACAAAGCATAAATTAGTAACATATTTTTTCTGCCTATATCCTAACTCTTATAGTAAATTGTTATTAATTATGTATAATTAATGATGATACCTATAGATTGATTATGATCCATCCAAATCGATGTCGATTCTAAATTGATCACCAATGATCATGTTTGATCATCATCAATCCTATAAGCTCAATCATGTAAATCATTTGGTCCATATAAAAAAATAATTCAAATCACATCTCCTACCTCTCAGCATGACCTTCATCTCCTCTATCTACTTCCCTTCACATCCATCACCACATGTTGTCTCTTTATCTTATAGCTCAAGTGATCAATTATATGAATTTGTAAATGAGCCTTTCCAATTATGGGATGCACTATATATAGTGGTTACCTCAATCGATGTTAATTCATAGAATTATTGATGATTTTAGTGATCTATGTCAATCCTACAAAAAATGTTGATGATCCATTTAGATCATCATCGATCCTTTACTTTACACTATTTAGATCTATTTCCACACACATCCTTTTGTTTTTTGGCTCTACAAGTTTCCCCATTCACCTACACTATTTTATAAAACACCCTAGGTTCGTGGACATGACCTACCATTAGTTACATAACCTATAAAGGTAGGTATACATTCTATTAGGAATGTATCCCCTAAAGATCCCAAGACTGTACTTCATCATGAGAGTAATCACCTATAGGTTGCATCACTGTTTTTGCACATCAAATGCTTAAATTGGTCCCTCCTATCCTTTGTTCTCTTTGTTTCCTTTTCTTAAATAACCACTTGTTCACACTTGAGGAAATTTATTTTAAGGCTAACTAAAGGCATGTCTATGTGTCATTATCTATGTCTTGATAGTACAAATATTTTTTACTCATGAAACCAACCCATATCCTTGGAATTATTTATTATCAATCACATCCCCACCCCATATTTTCATCTCACTCTTTTAAAACCTATGACCATATCCTTCCATCCCATCAAATCTTGGTTTGAGGGGGAATACCTCCTCACTCACAAAGGTGTCATCCAAACTCTTTAGGTTTTTGTCTCATGACTGATTGCTATTCAAATGCTCAATAAAAAGGGACAAATGTAGACATTAATTTCATGTAAATTACCTAATAATTGCATTTATATGTCATAAATCCCCTTCATTTATTGTCCACCACCCTTATTTACATTTATGTATGGTATTTACTTCATTAATTACTATTTTCCCTTCCCAACATCTCAAATCTCAAAAAATATATTCAAAATCAATAAAATATAAATTATTCCCCATCCTAACAACTTACCCTTGATAAAAATCCCCTAAAATAACTTAACAAACCCCCTCCTCAAATTACCCCATGGTTAGAACCACCTTAAACATGTTTTTCCAAGAAAAGGCAAAATCATTAGTGATTCCCTATGATCGATGTCGTTTCTATTTATTCAACATCAATTAATTATAGATGGCCTCAACTCACCCAAAAAATATCAAAACTATGTTATAAGGTGGAAAAAACACTTGAGAGTAAATAGTGTTAAAGAGATTTTATACTATAGACATTATGTTATCTCATCAAAGCTCGAAATCTTTGGTATAACTTTGTGGAAATCAAAATACATCTCTGATCTGTAACACCATCCTAAGACATTTCAAAGTTTAGTAGTGTACTTAATTTTATTATAATTTCATTATTTATATTATTCTATGTAGTAATATCATTAGTTTACTCCTTAGACCACCTCAATTATCTTTAGAATCCATTTTTTAAAGCCATAAACCAACTTTTTAGTTTTCTTATGAATTTTACTAGAATAGACATTGATCATATTGATTGACATTGATATTAATAAAATTGATATCGATTCTTTGAATTAACATTTATCCCTATCAAAATTGTTAAGTTTTAGAAACTAAACCCATTTTTATGGATTTTTTCCATAGTCTTGGTCTATTTTAATGATTCTATTTTCCTGCAAACATCGACTCTACATTTAAATGACCATTCCTAGAGAAATTCATGAGATACTCAACATTTTTAATTTAACAATCATTTCCCAAATTTTATTTTCTGATCAAATTGATATTACACATGATTTGAGTTTCTATGCCATTATGTTCACCCCCAATATTGATGACATCTTAGCCCAACTAGAGATTATCTAGGAAAATACCAAAGTTGTATAAGATTATTGGCTTGATTATTTTGATTATATTAATGTAATATAGTAAGAATAGATATTATCATTATCATATGTTATCTAATTATCAATAAGTATTTGTAATTTACATGATCATTTTTATCAACTTAATCACTAAATAGGTGGATTGACATCTATGAAGGGAAGCTTACCCCTTCTTGGAACTGGTATTCTACTAGGAAATCCACCTTCTTATTTTATTAATCTATCTTGTCTAGTTTCTCACTTGTGTGTAAATATTCCTTCCTAGCTAAAAATGAGATCTCATAATAGATTGGTCTATGATGGGAAATTGTTCCTATAGGTACATCTCATTTCAACATAAACCCTACCTTTATTTTTAGTTTTTGATAGTTTGTATTATAAAATAAATTTACATAAGAACTACATAAAAAAAGAGAGCATGGAGAGTGAGAACGTCTACTAGTATAAACCTTTAGAAAAGATCCATGGAAGGGCCTAGATCAGTTGGTAGGTATCTTATTGACTAGAATATCCTATTGTTTGATTAAATGAAGTTATGTGATTCTTGATCGAGTTATTATGTTTGAGAGGATTAAGGTAGTTTGATTACTTATTCTATTCCTTATTTTCATATCATTGTTCTTGCGTTGCCCATAGTGATATTACCCCTTGTGTGATATTTTAGAGTTGAGATATTCCTCAATGATAGTTCTAACTATTGTATTTATGCTTATCTAGATATTATGGTTTCATCATGTAATATTTTTGATGCCTTAAAATGTCACATTTTTCATGATGGAGGAATGGGTAGGTTTCTAATGTTGGACATGATTTTAGGTTACCTAAGTCCTCTCATGATTGATTATAGAATATATCTTAGTGGTTGTATGCTTGATGGGTACTATCCTTATGATCCTTGTGTTTTGTCTTTTGTGTATTTTACTTATTAAAAATATATTTGAGGTTGGTAATATCTTTACGTAGAGATGCTTGGATTATCACCTTTTGAGTAGATATATCCTTGAACCCAAGACATCTTGACAATTTTTTTACTTTAATTACCTTTTACCATGATATAAACATGCCTAGAACTGGGAGTCCTTCTTGGGGGTGGCTAGGGTAGTCACTTGATGATGATAAAAGGTTGGGAGGTGAGACATCCTTATGTCGGATGAAGTGCACTTGGGAGCAAAGAGGAACTCATAATTAGTTATATTCCACTCATATTTTGCTACTTCTATAATTGTCTAAAAGCCAAAGATTAAATATTTTTAGCTAATTTTTTTGTATATATGTATTAATGATTGTTTGTGGGTCATGTGTGTGCTATTATATTATGTATTTTACTAGATAAATATTCTAGTTATTACTTCAAAGAACTAATATATAAAATTATTGATATATCAAATTAATAGGCCTCCTTGTGAGATATCCTTGTTGAAAATAGAATCCTGGTGGATGCTTGTATATTCATGACCAAGCTTTGTCAATATAGTGGCCTTAATACATTTATTTTATCTTCAGTTAAATATTTTGTGGTTGTCTTGTGTATTATATCTTGAACTATTGTAATATCTCGTGTCTAGATGATTCAATGTTATAGAAACATTTACATATGAAGGCATATGATGTAGTTTGCCTATGCTTTAGAAGATTAAGATATAATGCAACTTTTATGAATTTGGTTATGTCAACCCATTCATAATATTGATTATGCTCAGTTAGTCTAGATCTGGTTGGCTAACCTTTGATAAAGAATAATCTAAGTATGATAAAATCTTAAACAACTCTTAGAGAGATTGTTATTGAGAACATCGATAGGCCTTGACCATAGATCTCCTCGAGGGAATATATCAAGTAGGGATCAACTTTTAAGCCTGTACAACTCTTTTGATAAAATGTGAATATGTTTTCTTGGTCAAAACTTCTAGGTAATCAATCTAAGAAATGAGCTTTGTGTCTCCGCATATATTCTATTGGAAATTATATTATATACTAATCTTATCCATAAATGAGTGGATATCATTTAAATTGTAGAGTTATTTTTAGAAACAATAAATGCATAATAGGACTTTATAGTCTGAATTTTAGCTATTTTGATAAATAAATGCCTTTTGGGAGTGTTTTGAATTAAAGCATTGAGTAATATTTCTACCTTAGATATTTCCTTTGCTAATAACCTCTTGTCTTTGGTTTATTGAATTGGTCTTTGAGTTACTGATAAGAAGTTTGAACTTTTAGGAATTGACAAGTTGGCTCACAATTAGAGCAATTTGTAAAGGAATTTTTTGGCTAGACTAAATTACCTTTAGATATTCTATAATAAACTAAACCAATGAAAATATTGTTTTAGTGTCAAAAGACTATTGAGCACCAAAGCCTTTGCTTTTATCGATTGTAAGTTCAAGATTGCTTATAATTTTTAATTAGCTTTATATTTTGGTCTTTAGACATTTCTATGCTTCACCTTAAAATTTGAATTCTAGTTTTTAAAATAAATTATGTATAAATTAATGGTTTAACCAACTCTATTTGCCTTAATCACTTTTAAAAGGGTTATAATCATTAACTTAGTCAAAATTTAGGATTTTTCCTTAAGTCAGGTTATCCTCATCAACTTTATTCATATGCCTGGATATTATCTTATGCCTTGTAGATGGGAATCTTCATAACTTTTTCCTTAGCCAATTCTCATGATTTTTAGAAGATCAATTGGATGATGCCACATGACATCATTTAAGCAATCTCAAATATTTTTTCAATAGTCATTTATCACCCTAAGATTTTCTTTTAGTTTCTTTACCTTAGTCAATTTCATGACATTTGGTGACTGGTTTAGGGGAAGCCATGTGTCACTATCCCATGAAATTGAGAGTGAAGTTAGCTTGGTATATAGTATGGTCAGTGCCAGTCTAGTGGGATAGTGGGAATTTGTAATGTGGTATATGTTGTGGCTTAATATTTTACCCTTGTGGAAGATTTATTTAAGCTCTTCCACTCCTAAACACAATATGGGAACAACCCTAGGCTATGGGTATCCTATATTAGGGTTAAACCTCTAGAGAAGGCTGAATTACTTTTGATGGATCACCTAAACTAATGTTACTATAGGGAAAATGGGTAGAAAGGGGAAAAAGGATCCTAAGAAAGTAAATAACATGGTGCACCAAATAAAAAAGGGAAACTACCATAAGCTTGAACCCACACTAGATATGTAGAAGATAATGTTAGCTCACATAACCTCACTAACTAGTTGATTGCATAAGTATTTTATGGACTAGGTTTAGGTAGAACACTAATCCAAACATGTAATAGCTTGAAAACATCCTAAAGGAGGTAAAAAAGGAGGATAATGGATGAGGAAGATTCTCCTTCACAATTCCATCGTGAAAAACTCACTCAACATAGATCCAAGGCAAGAGATAGGTAAATAAATTCTTTTATTACATCAAGAGGTAGTTCTTATAAATACTTGATAGGGTTTAGCCTTATCAATATGAGCATATTTTCAATATCTCAAAAATTCCCATACTCTTCAAGATCAAATATTCCTTGTTGTGATCTAATAATTTGACTCAAGAGAGGATGGTTAGTATGGTGTTAGTTTCAAAATGAAAATAAAATAAAATAAACACACTAGCTAGAATAACATCTCTAGGCCTAGACACTAGGGAGAGCTTAATTAAAAAACATGAATAAAACACACAACTAAAATGAAAAAGAAACCATATTTTACCTTCCTTTGATGTTACCAAATTCTTGTTATAGTGTCTTGCTTGGCTTGTGCTCATGAAGTCCTTGGCAATGGAAGCTTGACTACTTCCATATCTCCTTAGAACCTTTGGCTTATGACTTGGCTTGGCTTAGAATAAATTTGGCATGGTAACACTAGTTTCTTGAATATTTTGGAACCATTTTTTAATTATAACTTTGCATAATCAAGTCTTAGAAATGATGTTCATGGCCTCTCTATTCATAGATTTTTGAGAATGTCTAGAATCAACATGAATCATCCATCCTGAGATTGAGATATGTGGTTGAGGATTAATTCAATTTATAAAATTAAGTGTATAATTATCCTCATTATGAAATTGGAATAAGGGGAAATTAAGAAGAATGGAGGGAATCATGGAAGGCATTGATGAGGCATGGAGGGTATGAATCTTGATATTTGTGGCATTTATGGCCTAGGGATATCTTCCCAAGAAATGAGGTCACTTGATGATGTAGATATTCAATATTCATTTCTAAAAACAAGTATTCAAAAATTTTCCATGGAGTTATTAATTATTCATTGATTTGGGTTAATTAGCTCTTAAGCATGTTTAAGCACTTTGTGCACAAATTACTCAAATTGATTAGAATGCCTTGTTATTGGTCCAAAATTTGACTGGATTAGAATTGGAAGGCAATATCAGATGTATTGGATCTATTATCCCATTTATTATGTTATTGATAATAAATAACAAAATTATGTGTCTCATGTAAGAAATCTGATAGGAAAGAGCAATCCAAAGTACCTAGGTGCAAAATTGGCATTTTGACTTGAAATGATTTGATCAAAGTTAGTTGGCCCATAAATTGAATTACCCAATTTAGTGATACCCTAGCCAAAATTGGCACTTGAATATGTCAATTTCAACTCATTTAATTCATTTTATTAATTTTAGGCCAAATTGTGCATTTTGGGTGGAAATTGGTCAAAAGCTTGATTGAGGGTTATCAGTGGCCAATTTTAGGTGTCTACAGTTTGCCCCTATGTGGGAAGATGTTGAAAAGTGAAGGCAAATCAATGTTTTCTCAAATAATTAGAGATGGCTTGTATGCCAAAAAGAAAATCATGGTTGAAGAAAAAAGCTCCAAATGGTTTTGGGAAGATTATGATGATGCCCCCTCAAGGGATTGGTTGTCACATTTTATTGATGGATGATCCCTGAAAAGAAACAAGAAGAAAGGTGGAATTAATCCATGGTCAAGATTAATCCAAATAAGAAAATGCTTGCATGCATTGATTTAAAAAAGATTATTGATTTGCTTAAAGGTAGTTGTAATGAGGAAAAATTCAAAAATAATGATTTGCCCATAGGCAATTATAATCATTAAGATGACTTGGATTGGATAAAGATGATTATGCCCCAATTAGGGATGATTAACAAGCATAACTCAAGGATATAACTTGGAATACAGATTAAAGATGAGCGAGTGAAAAATGATGAAAGAGATGAATAAGAGAATGAGATTGATTAGTGTGAATAATTCAGTTGTACCTACCAATAAGAAGATGCTCATCCTGATTAACAATGATACAATTAGAATGGTCAATGGGTTGATTTAATTAAGGGTGGGTGGGAGGATTTTCTAGGGAACCAAGGAGAAACTTCTATATCTCCATTGATTGTAGAAATTTTTGAAGCTAATTTTTGCTATAGCATTTGATGGTAGTCATCATGATAGAACACCATGAAGACTTCACCGAAATATGCATAAGGACTGACTCCCAATCCAATAAATAATTGAAAATAATGCACCAATGATAAAAACCATGATGACAATGTTGACATATGAATATAGATGGACTCAAGAATAATGTGCTCAAGGAATCACCTAATGAACACAAATATACTAAGCCAAGGCAAGAATGCTAAAATTAAGCAAGTAAGAAAACAAACAAACATAAAGCCTAAAAACAAAAGCAAAAGAAAGCATCCTAACAATGATAATGCCCTAGTAGGATAGATCGAGGATAACTAAATAGGCTTAGACAAGGCAAATGTTTTTAGATTTTAAAATATTATAAATGTTTTTGGCATTTTGACGTATCTTAACTCATTAGAGAATGACAAGATACTTGAAAAAGGGCAAAAGCAATGGCTTAGGTTGCTCATAAAATTATGAGAGTGTATAGAAAGGGGGATTGAGTTGAAATCAACATGAATTGAGCATGACACACATAGTCCTAAAATGACCTCAAGTCATAGTAATTCCATCCACATAAAAGGTGAGGAAAAACCAACTAGGTCCCAACAAGTTCTCAAATCTGGAAAATGGCCAGTCAAATGAAAATAATAATAGCAAGGTGATATAAACAAATGTTATCCCTAGTTTACCCATAGGTGGTTATAACTAGGATATAGTGGCATAGGTCAATGATAATAATTTACCCATAGGTGGTTATAATTAGTAGCAAGACTAGTGAAACACTGATTTACCTATAGGTGGTTATAATTAGGCTCACATAAACAAACTTGATAGGATGAAATATATCTTGCCAAATCAACTGTCACATTAATTTTATAGACTATCATTTAATCATAGACTAGATTGATTGTTAAAACTTGATCAGAATCCTCTCACAAAAGGTGTGGGAAGAATCAAATGAACCAGATCAAAATAGGATTGGATAGGATAACTAAAAATAGGGTTTGGTCTAGATAGGAATAGAATGGTAGGATGGTATGGTTTTGCTACAGATAATGATGGTCTATATAGATTGGATAAAATAGTAAGAGGGTTTCCCCAAAGTGATGGGGTGAATGGCAAGATCTGTGATAATGGAAAATAGGCATATGTAACAATGGCAATAACATGGTAGTGTGAAATGGTATGGTACATGTTTTTGGTTTGGGTGTAGTTTTTGATTCTATTGTTCCTATTGATGGGGAGATGCACATCCTAATCAATAAATGATATAAAAAAATACTCAATCATGTTAATTACTAGCCCAAACCTCATCTAAATAGATGCTCTATCAACAATGGCCTATAGATTTGGTTGTCAAAAATGCTTGTATGATCTTCATTGGTCATTAATTATGATTCCTTCAAACATTGAGATGATGTATCTTTGTATCTTTTGTAAAGGAAAGTGTGGCTATAGATGGTAAACAAGGACAAATAATGGATGGTAGGTTTGATTATGAAATGGAATGGTAGATGATAATGGAATGTAGAATGGTTGGGAAATAAATGAATATCAAGATGTTTAGTCACACGTAATGTTACTAATGCCAGATTCAACATAATTTTGGTTGTGGTAGGGCTGAAGACTTGTCTTCTCAATACAACCATGAATTTTTGTTATTGTTTGATCTTGAGAGTAGCTACCATCTAATTAAGAAATATAGAGGAAGCTATTTTGATTTGATCTTTGATTTTATCTTCATCAAGTAGTGAAGAACTTTTGTGCTCAGTTATTATGCCTCAATTATGTTTTCACCAATGAAGTTGTCTTGATTGTCCCATAACACCTTTAAGAAGGTTTCACTAAGGAATGTTGAATTTTGAATTTTATTTTCTTCTATCAATTTAAAAAAAGTTTCACTATAAGATGCTGATTTTTGACTTTGATTTCCACCTAGTGCCTCCAAAAAGGTTTCACTAGGAGAGTGTTCTTTTTCTATATGAATTTAGTCTTAGCCTCCTTACTCTTATTCAACTACTATGTCACCATGGATGAATTTCAATAAAGTGTGATTCTCTTGATCTCAATCAACACTTGTGGGAGATGGAATGTCAATGATATGGCTATTTTGGTTGATGGTAATGCCCTGTGGAATGGGGAGAAGCTATACAATCCTCATAGAAGATACTAGGACAACTTATGTCAAAGCCGAAGTAATCATCCTTAAAAATTGTAGAAGGATCACAAGTGTACTCAAATTGATCTACAAGGCATATATAACCAATATTGTAACAATCATAAACATATTATTCTTCTAAATTTGATTTTAACTCAAGGGGCTCTGAATCTAATGTTGATTTAGATTTTGATGGTAAATCTAATGTTGATTTAAGAATATAACCTAACTCTAACTTTGATTTTTCATCTGATGGGTACTCTGTTACAATGATGTCTTCTTTAATTCTTGGTATTAGATAAGTAATAACTTGTGATGGAATGATGGGCTCCATAAAAACTAGTTTGTCAGAGTGGGACTCCTCTAGGATGGGAAAAAGGTCAAGAGACAACTCCTTAGAGATTGGCTTATCAATAGGATACTCTTGAAAAATAGGCACATGGTCAAGGTAATGATTTGCCCAAAGGTAGTTATAATCATTAAGAAGTGACTCAACAAAGATTGGCTTGTCAGAGTGAGACTCCTCAACAACTAAGATAGGATTAATAGGTGATTCATCATAGGCTAACTTATCACAAATGGTTGATTCAATAGAAACATCTTGGATTGGTTGGTTCTCTTGGCCTTTGTTTCTAATGAGTTGGAAAATACTAGTTTTGAACACAACTTGGTCTTTAAAAGATTGGATTAGTTGAGGTTTGGATGGGATTGGTACTAGATGAGTAATTACTTATGGTTGGATAATGGTAGGGCATTGGGGAGCATGATTACTCACATGAGTCAAAGGATGAAGTCTTGAAATGGTAACGATAGGGCATTTTGGGGTTTTATTTCCTACATAAGCCAAAGGAATAGGTCCTAGAATGATGAAGGGGCATTATGGAGCTTGATTTCTCACACAATCCAATGGATGAGGTCTTGGTATAGAAATAATGTGACATTGTGGTCCTGAAATAGAAATGGTATGATGTGGTGGAGCCTAATTACTCACACACGATAAATCATCCAAGTCTTACTCATAAACCATATCATCCCAGTTGTGAGTTGGCTCATAAGATTATTCTTGACTTTGTTCCACATACTAATTATTGTAAAGAGGGTATGGATCTATATCCCAAATAACATTATCTATAGTTGGGTCTTAAAAGTCTTCACAAGCCTCTTCATACCAATCAAGGTCTTGCGTTGGATTGTAAGTTGTTTTGTGACTTTGTTCCCATTAATGATTAATATGAGGTAGATAAAAATTTGTCTCACAAACCATATTAACATCATTAGGGTCTTGACTAAAGCCATAAAAGTCATTTTGTGCAGCTATTCTATCATAAGTTGGATTGTAAGTAACTCCACCATAAGTGTAGCTAGACATATTCTCATAAATGATAAAAGCTCTAAAAAAAAGGCTTAGAGTTCCACAAACTCTAAAAGATTATGTCCAAAGGATAAATGGTTCAAGCTTGGTCTAACTTGGTTAAAGGGGTGGAACTGTATCTCCAAAATGGTTTGTGATAAGACTTGGCATAAAATAGTCTAACATTAAATGTCTAATGTCAAATGTCATATGCACAAAAGGTCAAACATCTGAATAAAAATTGGCATGTCAAAGGTCTAGGTCAAAGTGTTCCAAACAAGGTCTAAACTAGGAAAGGGAAAAGTTTAGTTACTAGGTCTTTTGTCCAAACATAGAGTCAAAAGCTAGGCTCAAATAAATAGGCACATGCTAAGACTTTTGGCTAAATGATATCAAAAGCTAGACTTGAAACAAAAGCTGATGTGATTTGATTTAATCTAACAAGTTTGGAAATAACTTTGACATAAACTTGACACATAGAATAAAAAATAAACATGATCAGTTAGCATAAAGCATAAGACAAAAGGCTCTTTGAAGAAAGACTATGCTTTTCCTAATAAAAGTATGAACAATGATGAGGATAGGTGCTGAACAAACAAACCATCAATAGTTTTTAATTTTGGGTAATAGATTAGTTGAAGTTATGAAACCCAAAAGAGAAAGATCTATGTATCATCCCCAAAAATTGAGGCCTAAATAGAAATCAATCAATGTTTGAATCCAAACTTGACAAGGTTAATTGAAAACTCAAAGTTGAAAACTAGGATTCAACCAAACAATCTATATAATATTGGACAACATGACAACACAAGACAAAGATCTAAATGGTATACATGACATGATTTGAAATGAATGATTTTTTATACAAGGTAAAATAGTCTTGAAATAAATTGAGTAGCCTAATGGTGTAAACATGCTCAAATGATGTGGTTAATACTATGTTTCAAAGACTCAAAAGAAAAATGGTTTGACATTATTTGGGTAAAATAACACTACCCTCTACAACTCAAATGACACACACAAACAAGTTTAGAAAAAAAATTTCAAGGCAGAAGTGTGGTGTAAAATGGCCAACATAATGCTTTTTTAGGCAAAGGAGTGACATATAGATAAATTGGTTTTGACATGGATTATGAAAAAACAAACAAGTTTTAGTCTCAAAATATACCAAGCAAAAATGACCAAAATACTTTAATTATAATCTTCCAAATCCTAGCAAGGGTATGGAAAAATGGGGTTGACTAAAACTAGCAAGGTTTCGATCATTCTAGGGGAATCAATTACACAATGAATTTCACATCAAATAATGCAAAAGACAAGCATAGAAATTAGGTGACTGTGATATTGGTTAGTTGTAAAAAGGTCTAATCCATTTTACAACCACTATATAACACTATTCACTCAATTTAGTGTGATGTCCAAATGCATATATGTTCTGTGTGTAACTCTAAAGGAGTAAGTGAGTCAATGTTAAGAGGTGAAACCCTGGGTCAAATTTTCCCTAAATAACTTGTGGGAGGTAATGATGTCCCCCTTACAAGCCAAGTTTTCATGAAATAAAAGACTAATAGAAAGACTTTAGGGTCATTTTCAAGATCACCCAAACTTTGATGAGTTTTTGGGGAGTGCTTTAGATAAATTTATTTCTAAGCCTTGGACTAGGCTATTTGTAATAGGAATGGCACTTTTGATTCCAAGGGTTCCCTAAAGGTGACAAATAAAATAACATACATGCAACATCACTCTTTTTACCAAAAAAAATTTAATCTAAACAACTAAGTAAACACAAAAGGCTTTGAAAATATGAGTTCATTTTAAAGCCCAAATAGAAAATGAGGTGGTGTTCATTTGAACCCTTGGTCTTAGTTGTAAAATTTTAAAACATTCACCATAAACATCTAATTTTTTTTTTGTTAAACACCAAAACAAGGTTACTAATTAATTTTTAAGCATGAAAAAGTTGATCTAAACATGTTTTTAGAAAATGTCAAGATTGGTCCTGTAACAAAAATGTTAGCATGTCGTTTAGACTTGAAGCTATTTTAGGTTTGAAATAATGAATTTTAAAAAAGAGGTCTTGGGTTTGTGTTTTAAGAAAAACACAGTGACTGATGTCAGTTATATAACCTATGATGGTTACATTTTCTAACTGATGACAGTTATCTAACCAACATTAGTTATACCAATGTGACCAATGATAGGTATCCAACTGATGCTAGTTTTTCTAACCGATGTTGGTTAAGCTATCCAATTGATGTCAATTTTACTAGCCAATATTGGTTATTGTGTAAACCTATGGCAAACAAAAATGGAAAAATAAAGTTAGAAAATCAATTTGCAAGAGTTTTAATGGTCTAAATGAATATTTTAAAGATAAAAAATGATCTTCTTCATATGTGGGATGCATCTAGTCCCACCAAGAATGCCATTATATGATCTAATAATTTGACTCAAGAGAGGATGGTTAGTATGGTGTTAGTTTCAAAATGAAAAAAAAATGAAAGAAACACACTAGCTAGCATAACATGAATAAAAAACACAACTAAAATGCAAAATAAACCCTCTTTTACCTTCCTTGGATGCTCCAAAATTCTTGTTATAGTGGCTTACTTGGCTTGTGCTCATGAAGTCCTTGGCAATGGAAGCTTGACTACCTCCATCTCTCCTTGGAACCTTTGGCTTTTGGCTTGGCTTGGATTGGAATAAATTTGGCATGGTAACACTAATTTTTTGAAGGTTTTAGAACCATTTGTGCATTATAAATTTTCATAATCAAGTCTTAGAAATGATGTTCATGACCTCTATATTTATAGAATTTTGAGAATGTCTAGAATCAACTTGAACCATCCATCCTAAGATTGAGATGTGTGGTTGAAGATTAATTCAATTTTTAGAATTAATTTTATAATTATTCTCATCATGACATTGTAATAAGGGGAAATTAAGAGGCATAGAGGGCATCATGGAAGGCATTGATGAGGCATGGAGGGCATTAATCTTGATATTTATAACATTTATGGCCTAGTGATGTCTTCCCAAGAAATGGGGTCACTTGATGATGCAGATATTCAATATTCATTTCTAAAAACAAGTATTAAAAAAGTTTCCATGGATCTATTAATTATTCCTTGATTTGGGTTAATTAGTTCTTAAGCATGTCTAAGCACTTTGTGCACAAATTACTCAAATTAATCAGAATGCCTTATTATTAGTCTAAAATTTGATTGGATTAGAATTGTAAGGAAATGTTAGATGCATTGGATCCATTATCCCATTTAGGATGTTACTAATAATAAATAACAAAGGCACATGTCTCGTGCAAGAGATTTGATAGGAAAGAGCAATCCAGAGTACTTAGGTAAAAAATTAGCATTTTGACTCAAAATGATTTGATCAAAGTTAACTGGCCCAAAAATTACATTACCCCATTTAGTGTTACCCTAGTCAAAATTAGCACTTTAATATGTCAATTTCAACTCATTTAATTCATTTTAGTGTTTTTAGGCCAAATTATGTGTTTTGGGTGGATATTAGTCAAAAGCTTGATTGGGGGTTATCAGTGGCCAGTTTTAGGTGTCTACAATTATGAGAGTCTAGAATATGGGAGAGAGAGAACTTATAAATGGGAAAGAATGGGTAATATATATAAAGGGAGAAGAGAGAAGAAGGGGAGCTTGCTTATAGAACTCATCAATGAGTTGTTACCACATTTCTTAAATTCTGAACCATCTTTGATCTAATCAAGACTAATTATTCATCAACAAGCTAACCTTCATTTGATCTAATTGGTCTTCAAGCTCTTCTCATTTGATGAGAAATGCACTATAAGACATGATTTTTTTTTGTAGATGATGAGTCATGATCCTTTCAAGGAAGAAAGATCCTTATGATTTGAATAACAGTGAATGCTCCAATTGCTTCTCTAACCACCATATCTCTTTATTTTGATCTTCCACTCCACCTTCCACTTGATTTCAATGTTAATGAGAAGAGAATCCACATATCTATAATCTTGAAAAAGCCATGACTAAGTTTTATTTAAGTGGTTGCAATCACCTATTTATCGAGGCTATAGTTATGTCTAAGGATGATACAGCTTCCCATAATCATAAATATCTATCCTTGATTTGAAACTAAACCCATGTCTACTATAGACAAAAACCAATCCTAATTATTAGTTTTCCTATAATCTTAATGTTGATAAAATGAAGCTCACTAGGTGTTTGATCTTTATTATATAATAGTTGGCACCCTTTTGTCTATATTAGGTCTAAAAGACCTATTCTTCCTCCATAGAGCTCTAATGGTGATGTTCAGTCCTTGAAATATACATTCTGGTTCAACATGGATTGTCTTTAAACTTGGCTCTTATGAATTTTCTTGTTTGGGTTGAAAATAAATTTGTCAACCTCCATTGAAAGTCTCTTAGGCTCACCTTTGTTCGTTGGCCATCAATTTATTTATTTCAGACTATCAAATTTAGACACTTGGTGACCTTTCACTTGATTTGAGCTCTATAAACTTATTGACCTTGCTCATATTTTTGATCTTTCTCTATATGAATGAATGTGAGCCATAGAGCTTCTACTATTTTGACATGATTAAGACACTTGTCACCCATTCATTTGATCTTAGAATCTACTAACCTTTTGACCCACCAATCACCATCAAATTTGATTTGTATGAGTGAACACGCTTCATTGATCTGCTTGGACCCACTGACTCAGGATTTGTCCATGCACCATTATATCTTTATTCAGGTACTTGGGATATTGACACTTGACAACCCTACACTTATCCTTAGGAAAATTTGAGTTTAAATGGCTATTTATGATAACTTAAACTTGACATCTATGCAAACATCCCACTCTGCTTGTTTAACTTTAAACACCTATATCTTGAGATAGAAAAATCATCAAGCCATGACATTTGTAGAAGGATGATCCTAGAACTAAATACATTGATCTCATGTTATTATTAAGATTTTGGAGGCTTTTTGAGCATAATTATAAAATTCACAAGAAAACTAATCTATTCATTTCTACATGACATGCCATGATGGTCTGGTTCATTTAGACTTGTGCTAGGAACTATTAATTAATATTTCAAAGCTTTGATGAGTTTATGAGGCTTGTGCAAACTCGTTCCATGATCTTGACTACATTGATCACCATGAAAACCTATTTTATCAAAATTTTACAAACTACACTTTAAGTTTACTTAAAGTGTTTCAAAAGCTTTAAAAGTTGTATGTGATCTTTAGACCACTCATTCCATTTAGGTATAAGCTTGGTATGTGGGAAAAAATTAACCAACATATTTGGTGACTCATAAGAAAACATGCTTGCTATGATTGAGAACTCATATTAGTTGCCTTGTCTAGTCCATTGGGCATAGAGTCTTTGCTTTGGTTCAACATATTGATCTAAAGGTAAAACTAGATGCCAACCCTTTGATAAATACTCTTGGAACAAACAAGGACCAAAAATAACAAAAAAAATAAAGTGCCCAAGGCATTTATTGAAGGGAAACATAAAATAGAAGGGAAACTAACCTAAAAAAAACAAGGACCACTAACCTACTAAATAAATGTGCATAAAGGCACTTAGAGAAAAGCATGAAATATACTCTAATATATACAATATTGTAAAACAATTTATGAGAACATCCCTCCTAGGTGAAATGGGAAAATTTTAGTATCATTCCCTTATAACAAACCAATATGAAAAATAACTTGCTTTGGAGGTACCAAAAATGGTGAACCAAGCAGCTTGATGGTTAATCCTTTTGATGTGCTCTCTAATAGATGAAAAGGAATAAACATGTCTCCAATGTAGACATACTAGTACAAGTCTTTCAATCTTGGTTCATGTTGGACTACAGGAGTACTTGCTTGATGTTTCTCATCACTCTTGAGAAAGCCTTTCATGAAGAATTTATTTAGGCTCTTGGGAGAAAATGCACTTGGTTCACTTGGTGGTTCAAAAAGACCATGTTATTCCACCTTGTCCTTGTGTAAATTAAGACTGATCATGCTTAGATAAGCATTCTTATAGTTTTTTGGAAGAAGGACATGTCTCTTATCCTCTTCAAACTCTTTGGTTATGGAATTGAACCACTACCATAACTCTTTAGGTTCTTCACTGGTATGTTCATAAAATTGCATCACCTAAGCACTCACGATTTCATCTTGATCTTCAATTTCAAATGAGGGTTGATTTGACCATCCAAGGTCTAAAATATCACATATATCTTACTTAAGCTCTGATCTAATTTCCTCTAGCTCCAACATATTAGGGCTATCCTCAACTGACACCTCATCTTGAAGTGGACCAACCTTAGGTACCTGGCTCTGATCCTCTTCTTCATCTATGTAGAATGGACCTTCATTAGTCCATTCAAGGTCTATGTTATTTTTAGCTTGAGGATTATCCTCTTCAGGCATGTTTACAACCTTAAGATACTCAATTTCACTCAATAAATCTAAGCTCAAATTCTACCATTGATCTTTTGAATCACTTAAGATGCCTTTTAAATATGTAATAGGTTCATGGAGGTTATCCTCTTGTTTCTCATCAAGTTCCTTCAAATTGAAAGCTAAAACATGATCTTCCTTATGAAGTGGGTTACCTGTCATGATTTCCTCATCATTAATAGTTACATTGTCCTCCTATGGCTCACTTACGACTATAATCTCCTCTTATATCCTTTATGAAATATTTATCTCTCCAAAAGGGAGATGGTGGGAGGGTGAAGAAGTTCACCTTGATTAAAATTTAGGAGAGTGTCCTTCCAACTAGGGACTTTGAATGGTTTCTTTGGTGGCTCTTGAACTAGTGCTTAAACCTCCACAACCAACACCTCCTCCTTATTATTTATTACCTTATGAACTAATTTACATAATGGAAATGAGTAGGGAATATACACCTCTTCTTCCTTTTGAATGATTATAGGATAGGGTAGCCTCACAAGTGAGGGCATGACATAGACAAGGTTAAATGTGTTGGAGAATATCCATGATGGAATGGCTTCATTCTCTTCAGTGGGAATGGGCATAGGGGTAGGAGAGGGAAAATTTATTGAATCAAGTTTGACATACTCTTTTTCCCACTATTTAAACACTTTTTTAATGGATAATACCCACCCTTTAAATTCTTGATTCTCAACTTATGGATAGTCAGCTTCTTCAATGGATGCCCACACATTCCAAAAATATTACAAGAAGATATTTATCCCCTTTATGGCATTAATAGGGAATTATTGTCCAAGATTAAACCCCTCATTGATTTTAATGATTGTCCTTCATTGGTTTAGTATTACATATCTAAGTTTTGACAAGGATGGACTTTGACAAGGTTGACTAGGGGGCTGATTAGGAACTATTGAAGGTTAATATTGAGGATATTGGAAGGGAGAGGACACATAAGACTAATCAAAATGAGCATGATACTCTTCATAAGATATCAAAACACTATGTTCTAGATCATGCTTCTCATCATTTCTATGTCCTCATTCCTACAAGATGACCATTGTTCACCCTCATAAATTGACCATCTATTCTTTACCAATTGAATATCACTCCTTGCCTCTTGTATAACATGAATACGAATGATAGAATAAACTTTTAAACCCATACCATTCTCCCTTATCAACTCAATATAAACTGATAATGCTTGATGGAACCT
This sequence comes from Torreya grandis, assembly GCA_037957365.1. Taxonomy (NCBI): domain Eukaryota; kingdom Viridiplantae; phylum Streptophyta; class Pinopsida; order Cupressales; family Taxaceae; genus Torreya; species Torreya grandis. The sequence continues at coordinate 2,086,724 of JARHVA010002196.1, forward strand.
TGACAAGGATGTAACAGGGTAAGCCTGATCTTGACAAGGGGAATTAGAGGACTAATTTAAATATAAAAGAGGCTAACCTTTGTCATATATAGGGGTGGGAAAAGGGAAAAATACATGATAGGGTTGATAGGCTATTTAAGGTCCACTTGGGGTGAACACAAACATTATTTGCCTGATAAGTATGATTCTGATGTAGAGAATACACATATTGATCAAATGATGGTTGATTGTATATACCAAATTATAATGATTGGGCACTTATTTAGGATACTTAAACTAGCTAATAAATGCTATGATTTGCCATTAATGTTTGAAAACTTACCTCCAAAGGTTGATTAGATGAAGATAACATCAAAAATCTTCACTAGTGGTCAATATACTAAGTCCCACCAAGCATGCTATAAACTATTATGGCTTGAGACTTCACCCTTATGGAAGAGTTCTTCAATATATTCCACTCCCAGTCATAATATGAGAATAACCCCAAGTTGTGGGTATCTTATAGTAGGGTTAAACCTCTAGAGGAGGCTAGATTCCTCTTGATGGACAACCTAAACTGATGCTACTATAGGGAAAAGGGGTAGAAAGTGGAAAGGGCTCCTAAAAAGATAACAAGGTGATTCACAAAATAAAAAAGAAAAAATCCCATAAGATTGAACCCACACTAGATCTATAGAAGATAATGCTATCTTACACAACCTCATCAATCAATTGATAGCATAAGTATTTCATGGACTAGGTTTAGATAAAACACTAATCTAGACCTGTAATAGCTTAAAAACACCCTAAAGGAGGTCAAAAATGAAGACAATGGATGAGGAAGATTCTCCTTCACAATGACATCATACACAACTCACTCAATATAGATCTAAGGTAAGAGATAGGTATATAGAATATTTCATTACATCAAGAGGTAGTTATTACAAATTCTTGATAGGGTTTAGTCTTACCAAGATGAGAATATTTTGAAATATCTCAAAGAGTCCCCTACTCTTCAGGATAAAAGAGTCCTTGTGAGTGATTAGAATCTGAGAGAGAGAGATAGAGATTAATATGGGAAATAATGGGTCATATAGAGAAAGGGAAAAGAGAGAAGAAGGGAAGCATGCATATAAAACCCATTACTGAGTTGTTACCATATTTATTGAATTCTAAACCATATTTAATCCAATCAGGGCTAATCCTTCATCAACAAGCTAACCTTCATTTTCTCCAATTAGTCTGCAAGCTCTTCTCATTGGTTGAGAAATGCACTAAAAGACAAGAGTCTATTTTTTAGATGATGAGTCATGATCCTTTTAAGGAAGAAAGATCTTTAAGTTTTAAAAAACATTAAATGATCAAACTACTTCTCTAACCACTAGATCTCTTTTCTTTGATTTTTCATACCACCTTCCAATTATTTTCACTAATCATAATAAGAGAGTTCTCATATCTATAATTCTAATAGAGCTATAACTATGTTTACTTTAAGTGGCTACAAATACCTATTTGTTGAGGCTATAGCTATGTCGAAAGATGAGACAACTTTGCTTAATCACAAATATCTACCCTTGCTTTGAAATATGAGCCCAGGTCTACTATAGATGAAAAATAATCCCAATTATTTGTTTTCCTATAGTTTTAATGTCAATGAAATGAATCTCACCAGGTTTTTGATCTTTATTTGATAAAAATTGCCACCCTTTTATCTATATTAGGTCTAAAAGACCTATTCTACCTCCATGGAGCTTTAATGGTGATGTTTGATCCATAAAATATCCATTATTGTTCAACCTAAATTATATTTAAACTTGGATCTTATAAATTTACTTTCTTAGGTCAAAAACAACTTTGTCAACCTCTACTAGAAGTCTCCTAGGCTCACCTTTGTTTATTGGTCATCAAATTATTGACTCAAGACTATCAAATTTAGACACTTAGTGGCCTCATGCTTGATCTAAGCTCTATTAATTTATTAACCTTGCTCATACTATTGATATTTCTCTATAAAAATGAACACAAGCCATAGATCTTTTACCAGTTTAACATTCTTAAGACACTTGTCACCTATACATGTACTCTTAGGATCCACTAAACTTTTAACCCACCACTTTCTGTTAGAACTACTTTATATGAGTGAATGTGCTTCATTGATCTACTTGGAACCTTAAATCAAGATTTATCTATATGTCATTAGATCTTCATTTAGGTACCTAATATCTTGACACTTGTCAGTCCCATGCTTATCTTATGGATCATTTGAATTTAAATGTTTATTTACCGTAACTTAAATTTGACATCCATGTACATGTCCTACTCAACTTGTTTAACTTTGAATGCCTATATCTTGAGATAGACAACTCATCAAGCCATGAAATTTTTAGAGGATGATTATGGTACTAAATACATAGATCTCATCTGATCCTTTGACTCTAGGAGGCTTCTTGAGCATAATTATAAAATGCACAAGCAAACTAATCTTTTCATTTTGCATGATGTACAATGATGGTCTGGTTCATTTAAAATTGTGTTAGGAACTATTGCTTGATCTTTCAAATCTCTGATGAGTGCCTATGCAAACTTGTTCCATGATCCTGATTACATTGATCACCATGAGAGCCTACATTCTCAATATTTGACAAATTACACTTTAAGTTTACTTATAGTGTTTCAAAAGCTTTGCAAGCTATATGTGATCTTTAGACCACTCATTCCATATATAACTATATTTATCTCATTCATTTAGGTATAATCTTGTTTTGTGGTCCAAAATTGACAAATAATATCATTGGTGACTCACAATCCTAGAGAGGACTGTACAAGGAACATTACCTCTAAGCAAGCGGGCTAGTGGGATGTTGCCATATGACATCATCTTAACAACCCATGATATCATTCAATACTATACAATGTGAAACCCTCTGAGTAAGTGGGCTTATGGGATGTTTTCATGTGGCATCATCATGGTGAACCACTATTCTATATATGTTTGTACTAGGCACAAAGCCTATAGGCTAATTGGTGAGAGAGATGTTACCATGTGGCATAATATCATTACTTTATGATTCTAGAGATTTCCATATTGAAAAAAATCCTATAGACTAACATGCTTGTAGAATGTTTCTTCATATCATAATTCCATTACACTATATGCCTATTGAAGCTATGCTAACTCTGTAAAGTGGCATGGAAACAAATTAGTGAATTATCGCCACATGGATATTTTCATAGAGTTATCTAGGAAGTGACAGGTGGAAAGAGTGGCCTCAAGTGCTTAAAGGAAGGCTGGTGTAACCATGGAACTTGCCAAAGTGATGATGTGGAGCCCAAATATCATAAGCAAAATTATCATTTAGCATGAGCTATGAGTTAATTTATAAGTGTTGGGCCAAATGATTTAGGATTGTGGGCTTCTAAATTAATGGCTTATGCATGTATGAGTCTTTTGGAAATTGTAGGATTCATTTTTTATCATATGTGATTGAATGGATTATGGTATATATCCTTTCTTTTTGGTGTTTTATTCATTGAAGTTGTGTATCATACCTCTCTTTAAGATAAAAAATGGGCATGGCATTTTGGTACTAGAGCCTAGTTTAAACTATATGAGATATGAGGATGATCTACTTGGGTTCATCACCTTTCTAACTCTGGTTAATCATGATTTGTGTAAATTAAATATGTGATGCATGCTTCATGTTGACCCTATTCAAACTTGAATTATGTAGACAAGATGTCACTAAAGGAAGGAATGGAAAACATTGTAACCAAGTGTCACCAAGATCTTCGACTTATATAACCAATTAAAATCCATGCTCAAATTGTTGAGACCTTGTAACGTGTAATTAATGTGTTAGAGGAAATATTTCCCCAAGTTTTTATGCTATAAAAAAGAGCCTCACCACCATATAAAAGGGATGGGTAGTTTGTGTAACCTTTAAAGTTTCATCATAGAAAGAGTAGGAACCACCTTCAGTAGTACTGTAGGAGGCATTATGCTTAGACACAAGCTCCACCTATGATAAACATGGACTCATGACCAAGTAAGGATCAATGAACACATATAAAAAGGGACACTACCTAGGATGCTTTCTTTAACTACAGAGCTATGGATCGTTATGCATGGAATTGTCTTAATAAAACTTGATTAGGGGATACTCAAATCTTGATATGAATTGGTTGTGAGAATCAATTTTTTTTATAACCCTTATACTTTTTTTGATGAAATTACTATGGTATGATATATATTTGAAAGCATTATGGGCCTTGTAATTAATAATTCTTTGGTAATTGATATATGTATATGTGTGTGTATGCACATGTTGCTTTGCCTATTATAGTGCTCAACTAAATAAATACACTTCTATTATGGGTTACCATTTAAATAGTGGACTATAAATATAATGAAATTTGGATTTTAATGCTTGAACTAATGCTCAAATGATGTTAATTAAACCTATCATTATGAAAAGGTTTTATGACCTCTTTAGTGAAATTTTGAATTCCTTGCATATATATGTTTATGTATGACTTGATTATGGGAACATTACATAAAGTGATTCTTGATATGAGAGTGTTGGAACCTCTTGAAGAATCATGGAGTAGTAACACTCTACTATTAAGGTTATGTCTTATATATGGATACATGTATATTAATTATGCTAACCAATTGAATGACTATATTTCATTTTGAATTAAAATGTAAGATGAATCTCTTGGGAACTAATCAGAGCAGGGATGTCTCTGCATAATTATTTTTTTAGAAAACTGCATGCTATAGTTGAACAAATTTGGGATGCTTATTTCCTTATTGTGAATATATGAGCATAAGATGATTATTAATGTTGAGTATGAATGTATATCAAATGGCTATGAGTGTACCTTCTTGGTTGTGAAGCATCTGAAATGGATTGAGGTAACCTTGCACATTCTTGATATTATGATAAATTTCTAAATAGATAATTTTTTTATCTATGATAATGTTGATTAGATGAATGAAAGCCTAGAATATTATATAATTATGAGTAATGAGATGTTATGAGGTATAAAATTAAAAGATTACATTGATATTGATATTTTTTCTCATAACGATAATTTGCCAATTTTGATAGCTATAACTGATAATTGCGTTGGGAACTTGTATAGCACTATGTGTCAATAGGAATTATAAGTGGAAATTATGGAAGTACCCTTATCTTGAAATTATAGCCTTACATCTATCTTTCCATAAACATTATGTTTGCACATGCAAGTGGGACCTAGTTATAGGTGGCATTATATCTAGATTCTTATGTTAAAGTAGGTAAGGTTTGATTTTAATGCCAAATCACACCTTGATAGGTGGTGAATATATACTATCTATAAGTATGTCCTCTAAGAAGGTATGGGGTACTAGTTACTTGATAATATCATTTTGTGTAGTGGTAATGGTGTAACACCCTCCTACATGTTATTACTCATAATTTATCAATAATGAATTCAAGATGATAATGTGGTAACTGGTTCCATGAGGACTTTTGGTAAGTAATGGCTCATGGATCACCACTTGCCCTCTTACATTATTCCTTCTCTCCCTGAGTGGTTTGTAGATCCACATAGTGGTTGTATTGTGATCTAATTTTTTTTGCTAATTGTGCTTACTGAACTTATTTTAAGTTATTTGAGATTTAGTTTATAATACTTGGAAACTAACATTGTTTTCTTCTTGAATTAGAATGTTTCAAGATAAAGGTTGATCATGGAAATTCATTGATGAATGTTTGCTAAAATTGATTTCATTATTGAGACTATTTAGTCTATTTTTTATTGGTTTTAAACTTACACAATCAGATGATGTTTCTTTAAGTGATTGTGATGATTGTTTGTACTGGTTTCATGTGTTAGTTTGTGCATATATGTTGCTTAGGGTGAGTATAAGGGAAAATAAGTATCTTAAAACATATCTTATTGACTATATATTACTCTCTATGCTTTGAAATGCCTAGGGCCATCTACACATTGATTTTGGTTGGTGGATTGATATCCTGAGGGCCACATATATGCTAATCTACACATAATTCTATTAGCTAGTGGATCGATGACTTAAGAGCCTCGTACATATTGAGTTGCACATGATATCTTGGTAAGTAGGTCGAGATATCAAGAACCTCATATATATAGATTGCCATATTATTCTCTTAGTTAATGAAACAATGTTCTAAGAGCCTATGTAATGAATTAACATGGTATCAAGTTGTTTAAAACCTTTCATGAATGACATGGTAAATTGAAAAGGAAGATAGTCCCATGTTTGTATTATTATATAATAGAATTAGTATGATGGGAGGCATTTCCCCATTCCCTACCTAATCAAAAGATCCTCTATATTAAATATGGCACTAGATATGGTAAATCAACATTACGCTGTATGATTATAATGATACAAATGTGAACTAAGTATAGTTGAACTTCACTTAGAATGATATGCCCATGGAAGGAACCTAATTCAGTAGGATGACCTTTGTTGTGTTTGGAACCCATTATTATTCTCTCTAAATGAATGGTACATCCAAGGAAAACTTATAATCTCATGCTCATAGTAGATAAAATGTGGATCTCAATAGTAGAGACAATGGTGTTCATGGTATGGTATACAATAGAGTGAATTGCCTCTTTTAGATTTGATCACAAATTGACCAACATCTTATTGAATGAAACAAATTAGAATAGACAGTTACCTCTAACATGACCCACCATCACTAATGCAATCGGTAAAATATTACATGGTAAATAGCCCTAAATGAAGCATGGATTAGGTCTAAAATTGGACTAATTTCATATCTAAATTATAGATATTTTTTTTAAAGGAATTTCAAATTATTAGGATCCTAAATTGAAGTGTCCTTATGATTTGGTCATAGTAAGTTCTTTTTATGTTAAAATGTCAGTAACAGTCTTATAGGAAAACTATGGGAACTTGAGAAGTTATTTCCCCTTAATTGCATGAAGTGATTCTATTATTTTATACATATTGTTATATGTTGTGTGACATTGAGTGATAGTGGTTTGTGAGCAACATATTCATGTTGGTAGCATATCAAAGTGATCCTATGATAGACATGGTGGAAGGTTGTTTGATCCTCACATGAATATCATGTTGGTAGCATATCAAAGTCCTCATGTGCAATATACATTGGAATGTTGTTTGATCCTCCCATGAATGTCATGTTCATAGTGTATAAAATTCCTCCTATGTTGTACATAATGAAAGGTTGTTTTATCCTCCTATGAAATTCATGTTGGTAGTGTATAAAAGTCCATCTATGATGGGCATGGTGAAAGGTTATTTGACCCTTACCTAGATGTCATGATGGAAGATGTTGAAGTATTATCATTTTGGACATGATGGAAGGTTGTTCAACTCTTCCACGACCATTTCTAAGAAAATTATGTGAAGAATAAAACTTAAGCAAGCGGAATAAATTCTTGCATCCTAAAAATCAAATTCATGACTTATGCTGCAAGTCTGAAGTGATTATGTTAGACCATTCTAAAATATAATAAGAGAATTGGTATAAAAATATTGGTAATCTAGGGTTGTATAAACCTTGAAAAAAAATTATGAATCAAAACATTGTACTTATGCAGGTCAAACCCTCATATGTGTTTAAAGAGCCTCAAAAATGATAAATGAATAAACTCGAGGGCTTTTGGAAATATAGAGCAATAGTGTGATTAGTTTTAGGTAGCAGTTGGCCTTAAAATTTGAGAATGGACTTTAGTGATGCAATAAAATGCTCACCTTGGTGCCTACCTAGGGTGGCATATGTGTAATTTAGGTTGATGTTCCAATATTCAAGTGGATTCATAAACCTTGTTGGATGAATAAAGTATTCCAACATCGAGGACAATACCCTTTTAAGGGTGGGGGAATGTAAGGACCCTCATGAGAAAACAATGTGACTATGATAAACTAATGGTTATAATCCCTTGGTGGTGATGAATATGAAGGTTAGAAGATTATGCACATGGTAAATGCTAGTTTAGAAATTCTTAAATTATTAACTTAAGATGAAATTAAAACTATATATGCATTAAGGTGCTATAAGAATATCACTTCATGACCTTGTGAATTGCTTAGTAAGATAATTATGTTGGTTTAAGTAAATGATCTAACATGATATAATTACAAGCTTTGGCTATTAAGATATTTGATTTCATGGGTGTAATAAGTGTATGGGAATAGGTCATTGCCAACAAAGGAAAAAAGACTATGCTAGGCATTTTTGCATCATGTGTGATCCCACCTCTAACCCAAATCTTGTCTTGAACCTTGCTTGATCCTAATTAAATGCCTAGTATTCCATTTAACCTTTTATTTAGTATTAGTGTGTCTTAATGGATTGTATTCACTATTGGGTTGGTCAAACACCTTTGGATGGTCATCTTTAATGCATGCAGACAAAGTAGACCGACATCTAGAATGCCTTATAGTAGATTTATAGACTTATTTATTATTTTACCTTGCCTTGAGCCTTGTGTAGGGAGGTGGATTATCTTAGAAGAAACCATAAGACTCTACTAGATCCACCATGTTCCATTATGGACTGGAAAAGAGAAAATCAATTTATGAAGGCATGGGTTGGTGAGTAGATGGTTGGTTGATCCAAAGAAAGAAAAGACACAGGTCATGTTTTGATTGGGTTACAAGAAGGAGAGAATGCCTATTTGAGGAAGGTGGATCCTTTGGAAAATGTTTTTATTCTCTAGAATTTTAATTTAAAGACTTTGGGCCAACCTAAAAGATGAATTAAAAATAAGAAGACATCCTAGAGAGGAAGAACCTCAGTTGGTAAAAACCTTTAGAAAAGATCCATGGAAGGGCCTGGATCATTTTTTAGGTATCCTATTGACTAGAATATCTTGATGTTTGATTAAATGAATTTGTGTGATTCTTGATTGAGTTGTGTTCAAAAAGAGTAAGGCAGTTAGCTTACTTATTCTCTTAATTATTTTCCTATGGTTGTGCTTGGGGCACCCATAGTGTTATTACTTCTCTTCAGAGTAAACTAGTGAATATGCTTTCTTGGTTAAAAATTATGGATAATCAACTAAGAAATTATCTTTATGTCTCCTCATGTATTCTATGGAATTTATATTATAGACTAAGCTTATCCATAAATGAGTGGATCTCAATTAAATGGCTGAGTGCTTGTTAAGAAGAATAAATGCATAATATGACTTTATAGTCTAAATTTTAACTATTCTGATAAAGAAATGCCTTTTGGAAGCATTTTAAATTAAAGCATTGAGTAAGCATTCTACCTTAAACATTTAATTTATCAAGAACCTCTTTTTTTTGGTTTATCAAATTGGTCTTTGAGTTATTGTTAATAAGTTTGAACTTTTAGGAATGGACTAGTTGACTCACAGTCAAAGTAATATTTTAAAAAGATTTTTTGAATAGACTAAATTACCTTTAGATATTCTGTAATTGATTAAGCTATTGAAAATATTGGTTTAGTGTTAAAATAATGTTGAAAATCAAAGCCTTTGGTTTTATCGATTGTAGATTCAAACTTATAAGTTTTAATTAACTTCATATTTTGGTCTTCAAACCTTTCTGTGCTTCACCTTGACATTCAAATTTTGTCTTTGCCAAGTCATTCTATGTAGATTAATGGTTTAACTAGCTCTATTGGCCTTAGTCACTTTTGAAAGGGATAAAAGTTTTAACTTAGTCAAAATTTAGGCTTTTACCTTAAGGTGGGCTATCCTCATTGACTTTGTTCATCTACCTAGACATTACTGTACACCTTGTAGATGGGTCTCTTTATAGATTTACCTTAGCCAGTTCTCATGATTTTTATAAGATCAATTAAATGATGCCATGTGGCATCATCTCACCAATCTCAGATAATTTTTCCTTAGTCATTTATCACCTAAGATTTTCTTTTGATTTTTTTTCCTTAGTCAATTTAATGATGTTTGGTGAGTGGTACAGAGGAAGTCACATGTCACTATCCCACAAACATGAAAGGTGATGTCAACTTGGTATACGATACAATTAGGGTTAGGCTAGTGGGATAGTAATAAGTTGCCACATGGCATCATCCAATGACCTAGATCTTGGAGAGGACCATACAAAGAGCATTACCTTTGGGTAAGTAGGCTAGTTGAATGTTGCCATATGGCATCAACCTAGTGATCCATAATTCTAGAGATGGCTGTATAATGTGCAAGCCTCTAGGTAAATAGGGTCATAGGTTATTACTACATGGAATCATCTTGGTGACCCACTATTCTAGAGATGCTTGAATTAGGATTGAATCTTGTAGGCTAATAGATGAGTGGGATGTTGTCATGTGGAATAATCTCACTACTCCATAGTTCTTAAGGAATCTATATAGGGACAATTCTACTACTCTACAAGCCCAAGGAAGATATTATATCCTTGTAGAGTGGCAGGGAAATGAGTTAGTGAATTTTTTCCATGTCGAGCTTTTCATAGAGTTACCTAAGAAGTTACAATTGGAAAGAATGTCCTTGGGATCTCGAAGGGAAACTAACATGGATAGGGAACCTGTCAAAGTGACCACATAGATCCCAATTACATCAAAAGTGACCAAGGTTAATTTTGATAGTCATCTTGATGTCATAAGCAAATTTGTCATATGGTATGATCCATGAGGGAATTTTTAAGTCTTGGGCCAAATGAGTTAGGACTATGGGCTTCTAAATTAGTGGCTTATTCATGTATGAGCCTTTTTGTAGATGTAGGATTCATATTTTATCATGTGTGATTGAATGGATTTTTGTATCTATCATTGATCATTGGTATTTTATTCATTAAATTTGTGTGTCATGCCTATCTTTAAGAGAAAATAATGGGCATGACATATCAAGATCAAAAAAGTGGATGCCCATAATGTCTACATGACATGAGTGGAGGGAAGATCCAATATTCAAAATAGGAATAAATCATGTATTTTTGTATGATGTATCATATTCAAGTAGAAGTGTGATACATATGTATATGTAGGAGTAACTAAGTATGTCATCGATCAACATATAACTAACACATAGATGCTAAGGGGATAATAGAACATGTAGGTGCCAAAAATGTCTTTTGATTTTTGAATGTTTTTGATTTTTTAGTTTTTTAATAATATTTGAAGAATCTAATCAAGGAAAACCTCATCATCAAAAGGTGTAGGACCACCTAAAATTTTTATCAAGCTTTGTTTACACCACTGCACTACCACCACTTTAATGTTCTTATTTAGTGGTTTACCTAAAGCCAATGGTGCAGGCAAATAATCACAGCCATCATGTTGTATGTAAATTTATGTATCCATATTAAGAAAATCAACACACATGTTTTTAATATCTAACCTAGCATTCCACTTGGATAGCCAATTTTGTCCAAACTTTATTTTCAAATGTGGTTCATGATCCAATATCTATATGGTTGAAGTTTTCACATGTGGGTCATAGGTGATAGATAATTAGATGCATCCTTGAGATTATAACATTAATGGAGAGTATGTTAATTTATCTATAGAATGTCCCAAGTATGAAAGAAAAGTGGTACCATAAGTTGTATCCCACTTGTTATAAAATTGGATATGGTGGTAGTATACCCCATTGTTATTAGCAGTAATGATTAGATCCTCACATTTTAGTCACTTTAAGAGAGTTTTTTTTCTAAAATATCATTAGGATTTTACCTTTTTCTCATGTCAGACATAATGTGTATGTGTCTTTCACTCTTATATTTTTTAATTTGTTTCTTCAATATCTCACATTGATTCATATGATGGCCACTGATCTAATGATATTTATAGTATGGTACCATGCCTTATGTGGGTAGAAGTCTACTATGTGTTTTGTGTCTAGTATAAGGTAATGAAATCATTCTATTCTTAAATAATATAGATAACATGGTATCTAGAGTATCTTTGTATGTCATGACCCATAAAATTTATTGTATAGCATTTTGAGAAGACTCTACATTATTCACCTGATGAATTTGCATTTGACCCTTATAAGGTTGACTCAGTGTTTTTAGCCAAGAGGGGTGTATAGAGTAAATGTACTTACATTCTCATCTACTATTTTTATTTTACCCTTATCTATATTTAATTATTTATTTTATACAAGTGGGTTTAGCTTATATGTTTTAGGATCCATAGGTTATTTGGTAGATGATCAAGTGGATCAAATTTACGTTTCACATTTTCTCATCTATCATATTATAGGATATACCATCATCATTATTATAGTAATATAAAACATGGCCATATTTATAATCAATATTGACTAATAAAGGAAGCTCAAATGTTGGGGGATTTTGTAATTTTACTAGCTCTTTTACTAATGGTTCTTTCTCCTTATGCATATCTATGTTAACATCAGAGTTTGGTGAATTATTTACATCTAGAGACAAAGGATCCATTGTACATGACCTACCTATTTAATACATATGCATATGCTCAATAAGGATGTATTATTTATGTGGTACCACTGTAGAGATGATTTTAATTTTTGAATGTATCATTTTGTAAAATTTGAAAGGTTCATCATCAATAGGCATGGAAAATAAGGTCCCCCCATGTATGAATTTTACACATCAATGAAGTGTAGATAGGACAACTTCCATTAAATGTATCCAAGGTCTACCTAAAAGTAAATTATAATGTAAGGATTGAGACATGACCTGGAAAGTAGTTGAAATCATGTTTGGTCCGAAGGTCACATCTAATATAATTTTACCAACTAGATGACTATGTGAATTTTCAAACCCTTTTATGTGAAGAATTATGTTTTGAATAAGGTTTGCATTAATACCCATGGTGGTTAGGATTTTTGTGATACAAAGGTTTAGGCTGGATCCATTATCAATGATCAATCTTTTGATACCTTTACTTTGCATTGTCACTTGTATGAATAAAGGAAAATTGTGGTCAATAATATCTTTGGATGGTAAATCTATTGGATAACATGTAATGAGCCTAATATTATTATTGAGATATTTCATAATATCCAAAAAATAAGTTGGTTTAATATCACTAGAAATTTATGTCTCACACAATGCCTCGTATAGGATATCCTTATAGACATTAAATTGCTTTAAGAGGTCAAGTATTGCAATTTTTCATGTACATTTATCAATTGCTCTATAATGTCACATCCCTTATATTTCATTACAATATTATTTTTAAGAGGCACCTAATTTATATTAATAGGTGGAGGAATAAATTGAGCAATCATACCTTTTCAAGTAGTAATAACAATGACCCATAATCCAATAAAAGCCATGGGTGAATAATGGGTGAAAAATGGTAGATATCATTCAAATAAGACTTAAGTATAATGAATGGTTGAGATCATGCATGTTGACATATAAATATTGGATTTATGGCATTTAAAAAAGAATTTTGATGAGAAACCAACTGTTTTTTTTTGATTTAGAACCCTCTCATTATTAGAAATGGATTTGCTTAACTACTTGAACAATTTAAGTAACATAACAAACATAAAAATTATAATTTATTGGAGGATGATATAATTTATAGAGATATCCATGTCAAACATAATTATAAGATTATAAAAATCATGGATCAACAACATAAAAATTAGGAAACCATAATTGACTTAGGGTTTGATGTTCATAGACCAAGTTTACCAAATGTTTAACCCTAAACTAGATTGAATAAGTCCTACCTTGGTGGTATATAGAATCATATATAAATATACACTAAATTTATTATGTTAGGAATATACTAAATATAGAAATTAAAACTAAGTTATGTATGGAAATGGAAATTAAGTAATATATTTAGATGGTTCATATGATTTCATGTTTGATTCATATCAGGTTCACCAAATTTTTAACCTTAAATTAGATTTAGACAATCCTATCTTGGTGGTATATAGGGTTAATAATATAGAAATGGCAATGCATAAGGGTGATAATTAGATCTAAGAAGGATAATTAAATTCCAAACTCATATATAAGTATATATTGAATTTATTATGTTGAGTATAGGCTAAATATAGAAAGTGAAACTAAGCTATGTATGAAAATGACAAGAAAGTAATATACTTATTTGGTTTTTATGCTAACATAGTTATAGATGTAGAGCAATATAAATTAGGTTGGAAGGAGGTTTTGGAATAGTCATTAGATTTTGGATCTGATGCTTATAGAGCTCTAAACACTAATGTAAACTTGGATGGTTGTTTTAACACTAATGTCTAAACTCAATGCAATTATTCTTTCTATAATACCTATTGAAAAGGGATGCAACTACCTATATTCTTCTGGGTTTGTCTTCACCTTCACTTTAGTGCATTCATATCTTGGCCATAGACTATCATTCCTCATGAATTTGAAAAACCCTAGTTCTCATATTTATTATGATCTTGGGAAAAAATGGGTTAGTGGACACATGATGTCAAGCTGACCCTAAAAATCCCTATATTAGTGAGTTCTACCTACATAGCTAATACTTTGAAGAGGGCCTCTGAATGATGTAGTTCTTCCCTACATGTTGACTTATGTGTGCATCATACAATATTGTGAAAACTATGTATAACAATGATGTAGTTTATAACTTATAAAATCAGGCTCTTGGGCTACTCCTTTAGTACTTCAAACCTATAGATGCATTGTACCTATGATTGGTATGTAATTAAGAAATTTTTATTCAATTGACTGATTGATAGAGTGCTTTTGATAAGTGGCCTTGGTCTCTCTTGGTATTTTATATGTGAGGAATGAATGAGGGTTGATTTTATATTTATATCAATCCCTTTAGATAATTAGATCTCATTAAATCACTTAGGTTGACCATTTGGATACATTTCATTTACAAAATAGATGATTTTAGGGCACTAGACACTCATGTCAAGTTAGGACACTAACATCAACACTAGTATCTATCTTAGAAATTAGTGTCTAGGGAACAAGAAATTAGGTACATGTTCAAAACTTGTAGAGATGGAATATAAGTGCATTTTAAACATTCTAGGAAAGATATAAGCCATGGGTCATCAACATAAGACTAGTCAGACTAAGAGATATAAGTAAAGGGACACAAGATAGAGCATATGCAAGACTTGAAAAAGTGATAAAGGTCAAAAATTGAGAGGAAAAACCAAGGTATAAGTTTTCTAAATGTACAAGACTGAGGTGATATATAATCTATAAATATCATCTAAATTTACCCCACTTTAATCTAGTAATGAAATTACTAGTTTAAAAGAAAGAAATGCATACCTAGGTCTGTATAACACACATTGACTTTGTGTGTGCCCAAAGTGAGTTCTTTACTAGTGACTGAACTGTAACTAAGAGAATGTTACAATATATAATCAATGCATATAATATATAATTTAAATTAGTTTAAATATATTTGAATTGAAATATCAAGGTTAAGAAGTACACTTGTGTGTTGATTTAATCATCATGATTGATAAGTTGATTTGAAAAACATGTATCATTATAAGGATATGAAATTAAAATTAGAATAAATATAGATAAAATTGAAAGTTCATATATTCAAGGAGATATAGATAGAGATAGATATTGGAAGGTACATTCCCCCAACTTTGGAGTAAAAGTGAGTTTCCACATGGCAATTGAGATTACCTCAATTTTGAAACCTAATGATACTTATAACATGGTGAATGTGAGTGAATCAAGTCACCCACATTATCAAATTGGTGAGGTTGAATGATATTATCAATTCCAACTTGAAAACATGGAAAGATTAAGTTATTTGATCACCTTAACCATACTAAAAGGTGAACCAACTACTATAGTATATTGGCTTAATATAGTTTGTAAAAGTCCAACTAGTGGGTGGTGAAAGTTCTTGAGAATGTTATGAAATATAAAATAATTTGGATTTTACAATATTAAGCACACAATGTAGAACATATGCACATTAGATATGTCTCATGCTAAAATTATGTATAATAATGGTACCAATGTATATAATTCTACCACAACTATGAATCTAAACCATATAACTGTGTGCTTTGGCCAATTCATAAAGATGTGCAAGTGTGGATAATATGATTCTAAATCATGCCCACACTATATATGGATAAATATGAAAATTTATAAAAGTACTGATATGGAGAACATGTTTCTAAAACATGCTCCCATTATAATTTTGAGATGCTAAATACTGAATAGGTATGACAAACATGCTTCCAAAGCATGCTCCCACTGAATATGAAATTATGAATGTGTGGAAGCCATTCCCATATGAAATTCACCCAAGAACATAAAAATTGATATAAGTACCATATACTAAATGAGTGTGGAGAACATGCTTCTAAAGCATGCCCCCACTGAATCTAAAAATGTAAAAGTATGGAATCCATGTCCATATGACATGCCATCATTTGAATCTGAAAAATGATATAAGTACCATATACTAACTGAGCATGGATAACATGCTTCCAAAGCATGCCCCCAATAAATCTAAAAAATATGAATGTGTAGAAGACATTCTTATATGACATGCCCTAACTGAATCCAAAAAATATGCCAAGTGTGGAAAACATGACTCTATGGCATTCCCCCATTAATATTACCCCCTTTGAGGTGAGGGAAAGATAGAAACTGATAGTTACCTCACCTCAAATGGATAAGATAATTGTATAATTTGTGAATGTAACTATGTAGCATATAGAAGGACCATGTTTAGGTAGATATAACATTGAAGCACATAGAAATGATGTGATCACATGAAGGCCTAATATGCATGATAAGGATCATGAGAACATCTAGATAGTAATTGTATAAGCTCAATAAGAAAATAAGTACACACATAAGGGAACTCAAAATCAAGTCAAAAATAAATGGTCCAAGAAGACCACAAACAAGGAGCATGTTCAAATAATGCATAATCAAAGGGACATGACTTAGTCAAATGTGCACAAAAATAAGGATGACATATTCAATTGTCTATATAAAAAATAATGACATATTCAAATGTCAATGAAATCATACATAGGCATGGGGGATGCAGGTAAAGGAACATATTCAAATGATTGAACAAGGAATACAATATCAAGGTAAGACACTCACTGAAGTGCATAAAGTAAAGTATAAGCAACTAACATAAACATCTAATAGTATCACATGGATAAAATGTGTTAGGAAAAAATCTTAAGTGCATAGCATATCAAGTACCCATTTAAGATATAATCATGGGTAAGTGCATGTGTATGTACATATTAAGATCATACATGATAATGAAATGTGATCATCAAACCATATAACATGTGTGTATCATGATAAAATAAGTAGATGCCCTAAATGCCCACATGACATACGAATAAGAAAGGAAAAACATAAGAAATATGAGTAGGTCATGTATTTGTGTATGCATGTATCTCACTCAAGTAGAAGTGTGACACATATGTGTATTTAAGAGTAATCAAACATGTCATCCATCAACATAAAACTAACACATATATGTCAAGAAGCTAATAGAACACGTTGGTGCCAAAAGTGTTTTTGGATTTTTTAGGTATTTTTAGAATATTTGAAGAGGAAAGATCATCTATGATTCAATCCAATGGATGGTCATAGATATATCCTCACTATGAACCTAGTGTAATAATATTGTGATGTTGTCAATTAGAACATATAGGATCAATATCTATCCGAATAGTATCAGTGATGCTTTGCATATGTAACCTTGGACTTTGTGGTCATGAAGTAGTAGGATTAATAGGAGAAAAGGTTAGTGTAACCCATCATTGAATGTTTTTTGGTCTTGTTGGATTGATAATAGTAGAAGCATGTTTAGGTGCTCTAGATATCAGAACATGGTGTGTAGTAGATAGAGATTTTGTGAAATCCACTACATGTCTCTGATGTAATGGTATCTTAAGTACTATATGCCTAGTAAAGGGGATTGATTGTTACTTACCCTTTTATGGTAAATTAGATTTAGTAAGCTTGGTAATCAACTATCTAGGTATAATTTTCTCTTGTTCAAGAGTATGTTCATATGAAATTCCAAAATTATAACTACCTGATTGGCATGAATTTATTTAACATACCTATGTAATATAGAAGGTATTGATAAAGTGTATGGATCCAAGGTCTTCTCAATAATATATAAAAGATTCCTATGTAAGGTATGACTAAAAAATTAATAACCACATGTGTGGGATTGACTTGTAAAGGTAGGTCAATCTTGCCAAGAGTCTTCTAGAAGGTCCCATTGAATGTTCTAACTAATCTTGTAGAAGTGTGTAAATAATTATGAGTATAACCCAAGTGTGTAAGTAATGCCATGGTGAAAACATTCTCACTTGCACCATCATCAATCATAACACTACATATAGGGTGTTTTCTAAGGTATGCTGAAATGAATAAAGAATTAAGATCAGAGTGATGATCCTTAATCTCACTATTATCGAAAGTAATAAAGGGTATATAAACCATAAGAGGTATATGTCATGTGTAAGTACCAATAATCCCATCTAGTGGGTTACCATACTATGGTGGAATATGTGCAATATACACCCTTTAAAATGTTGTTTTTGATTCACATCAAGTTCACCAAATGTTTAACCCTAAATTAGATCGAGGAAATCCTACTTTGGTGGTATATATGGTTAAGAATATAGAAATGATAATGCACAAGGGTGGTAATAAGATCTACATCAGGCTAATTGGGTGCTAAACTTAGATATAACATTTAATACATTTATTTTTTTGATAATAGGTTAAATATAGAAAGTAAAACTAAGTTATGCATGGAAATGACAAATAAGTAATATAATTGGATGGTTATAATACTAACATAGTGCTGAATTTGGAACATGAAAAAAGTAGACTAGAGTATAATTTTGGAATAGTCATCAAATTCTAGATCTAATGCTTTTTTATTTTTAAACACTAACATTAGCCTAGGATGGTTGTGTCGATGTTACTTTCTAGGTTAAACATAAGTGTCCTATATGAAATACCCACTGGAAAAGGATGTGACCACATAGATACTTTTTTATTTGCCTTCACCTTCACTTTGGTGTATTCATATCTAGGTCATGGACTGTCACTCCTCATGAATTTTTAAAACTTTAGTTATTCATATTTATAGTGACCTTGGGGAAAAATAGATTAGTGGGAACATGGTATTAAGATGATCCCAAAAACCCCTCTATTAGTGAGCATTGACTACATATCCAATACTTTGAAGAGGGCCTTAAAGTGATGTAGTTCTACCCTATGTGTTGGCTTGTGTGTGAATCATGAAATATTGTGCAAAGTAAGTACAATAGTGACCTATATTGTAACTTGGTGTAGATGATATTTTTTGATTATGTAGCACCTCACTCTTGTACACTTAACAAACTCAAACCTTGGTTATTCCTCTTTGTTATACACATGCTTTACATCTAAAAGCCTCACATATGATCTATCTTATACCCCTTGGCCCATCTCTTAGTATAAATAGTATTATATTGATGAAATATACATTATATCTTGCCTAAAATACTTAAAATGTACTTATCTTACTCTTTGCAAGTTTGATCCTATACCTATTTTGATACTCCCTAGACACTAACATCTAGGATAGACAATAACATTGATGCTACTATCTTTCATGACATAAGTGTCTAGTGCCCTAAGGTCATCCAATTTACAAATGAAACATATCCTAATGGTCAACCTAAGTGCTTTAATGTGAGTTATTACTCCAAAGAGATATAAATACAAGATCAACCTTCATTCATACCTCACCTACAAAAACTTAGCAAAAAGGCCAAAAAACATTAAAAGAGTATTTAATTGACCAAATATTACCTATTTATTCCTAATTCCAAACTATTAATAGGGATTACACATCTACAAGTTTGAAGTACTAAAAGAGCAACTCAAGAGCTTGATTTTCCAGGTTACAAGCTAGGTCACTATTATACTTGCTTTACATACATTACATGATTCATACACAATCCAAAATTTAGGGGAGAAGTAAAATTATCTAAGGCTCTCTTTGGCGTATCAGCTATGTAGTCAACATCCTTTGACAATGGGGTCATTAGGGTCAGTTTGAAAATAGATGCCCACTAACCCATTTTACCCAAGGTACATTGAAGATGGAAAGCTAAGGTTTTGTCATTTCACAAGGAGTAATAGTCCATGATCTAGATTTGAATGCAATAGAGTAATGGTGAAGCTAAACCCAAAAGTATCAAGGTGGTCACATCTTATTTATCTAGATATTTCATACATGACATAATCATCAAACTCAGATAGAATCATTGATGAAACTATCCCAAGCTGATGTAACTATCCAAATAACTAGAGACATCGGTTCTAAAATATGAAATTTTTTATAGAACTATATTTACACATGATTTCAGCATATTTTATATTTATAACTACATTAAAATTATAATAAGATAAGTAATTCTATTCTTTTCCATTTATATATCTAGCATAGTTGTACTTTCCATATTTAGACTATCTCGACATAATAAATTTAGTGTATGTTTATATTTGAGTTTAACATTTAATTGGCCTTATATATATAATTATCACCATTATGCCATTTAATTTCTATATTATTAACCCTAATATTAAAGTGAAATGCATACCATAACCTATTTCATTTTAAGATTAAACATTTGGTGAACCCGACTTATGTGAATGTAATTTTTTATGATTCCTAGGGTTTTAAAATAGCTAGAGTTTTAGATTGTTATAATTTTTAATTTCCTATTTGTGATATTTTACATGCAACTTATGCATATCCATATATTTTGGGGTATGTTTAGTGGAAATATTGAGTTTCCCCTCAACCATCTAAGATGTCTCAAACTAATGAAGGACTTCATACCTTAGATCATGATGATACCCATGTGAATAATGAACAAAACACTGATAGGGTTATCATAAAGTAATATTTTAAGAATTAAAATCAAGAAAAAATGAAAATTAATAAGTAGACCATGACCAAGTGAATGCAATTTCCTTGTTTCATGACTGCATTTGATAAAATCCTAAATATTTTTATAATATCTTAAAAACTATACTTGAAGCTAATTTTCCAAAACTTTAGTGAACACGTCCCTCCATTTAAACACACTAAAAATAAATACATCCAATGTGCTCATAGCTTATGTGTTTAAACTTTGTTGCATAAAATTACTCTTGATACATCTATTATGGGTTTATTTATTGTTTCAATACAAATACCCTAAAATTACTCAAAACATGTTTTCATTCCCTTTGGTGACTACTTAACTTGAAAATCTAAATTCCATTAGACCTATAATTCAATCATTCCTTCAAGTTATAAAAACTTAGAAAAATATTCAAAATCCCCATTACAGACATTGAACAAAAAGCTTTAAAATCCCCTCATGTTATAGATTCAAAAGATGGGTTGCATAACCCTCTTACACTTGAAATATTTTTGCACCCTTTGCCAACTAGATTTATTACACCTAAATTCACATTTTATGATGGTAAGGGAGATCCTAAACATTCTATGTGGCATGGATTGAATTGAACCCTCTCATCTTGATTACGTTATGATAATTGACTCTAAAAACAAAAAATTACATGTTTTATATCTAACATAACTACCCTAACTACTTTCCAATGGTCACTTTCAAGAATGTTTATTCCTTGACACAAAAATCAAGGTTGATTTTCCATAAAAGGGTGAAATATGGATCATGTTATGAACCATGGTGTATTTATTAACATTCCTTATTCATTTAACACCTTGATCACTTCTTGACAACCTCCTACAACATCCATTCTATGCTAAAATATTCAAAAATTCAAATTTGAAAAATGGTAGAAAAGTGATAATTCTAATTTATAACCTATCCTAACACTTCAAAACACTTGGAAAAAATTCCAAGGTTTATAATAAGACTCCTAAAACCTTTATAATCATCCTAAATATTATTATTGACTCCTTTTCACTTTATCAAAGGAAAATTGACAATACCAAAATGAGTCATCCAACAAGGAGGTTCCTGCATTAGATTGAGATGAACATTGATGCTCATAAAAGTGGTATGGGATAAGTTGGGTATTATAATAATGCACACATGCCACTTTTTTAGTTTAAAACAATCATATCTATAAAAAAAAATTTAATTCTCAAAAGGGAGGACATGCAAGTAACAAGTTGAGTTAAACTTGCACTTTATGGCTAAAAAAGATAAAATTTGTCCTATTTTTACTTTTATCTTATATATTTTAATTATAAATTTGAGTAAAGAGACGATCTCTTGGGAATTATATGCCTATAAATTTTTTTAATTCAAATCTAAGGCCCTATTTTTATGTTGTTTGTGAATATCTCAATCCTTATTTCTAAGTCTAATGTAACTATCCATAATTTTTACAAGTTGAAAAGATTTGTGGCTCTTGTTTATCTACCCCTAGTTGTGATATTGGTGTGGATTTTTTTTTTAATTGATTGTCCTTTGTGTTTTTTTAATTTAGTTTTATTTATTACCCTTCATATATAATGATAGTATTGTGCTAATATAGATAGGATATTATCTTGATTTATATTATGTTGCATCACCAAATTTATTTTTATGCATATTTATAAAATTTTCCCTTGATAATTTCCATGTTTTACCATATTAGTTTATGTATATTAGCATTAAAATAGGAAATGAAACCAAATTTACCTTGAGGTTATTATGCAAGACTAGTCTCACGCTAGAAGAGCATCCATGTTGTGTTTTCAAAGTGGGTGCCATCAAATGGACATTTGGAAACATTAAAAAACCCTTAAGGGAAAAATAGGGGTGGGTGATGGTTACCACTACCTTGAGGTATAGGGAAGGGAGAAAAAAATATTTATACATTCCATTTGACATTTAGAAATAACTGAAAGCATCTCAGACTTTATATTCAAAAAATATTTGTTAATAAGGAGAGATAATAATTATTCATTATTAATATCATCCTTAGTTTGTGTAAAAATAAATTTAACCCATTTCATTGCATGACTTTTAAAATTATTACATATTTAGTGAAATAAACATGAAATCTTTACAAACATATGTTGAATCACAAAATATACACTATAAAATCCATTATAGCTATGATAGGGTTTTTCTTATGTGACAAATGGAAAATAAAAACTTAGATCTAAAATCACAATAAGAATGAAATCTCAAACCTAAAGAAGCAAATATGAAACCCTAAGGGAGATTAACCTAAGGATTATTTAACTTAAGAGAAAGATCAGGTTTATTTTTTTTGTTAACTTACTTTATATAGGTGGATATAAATAGGCTAAAACTATTTAAATTTGAATTACATAAGATATAACATAAACTATGTTGGGAAATGTATTAAATTTACATGAATTTAAACAACATATAATTATATGCAACCTTGTTTCTAAGAATTTTTTTTTTATAGATACTTTATTAAGCACAATGTTTATCAAGTTGATTGTGTAAGGTTTCCAGTTATATTAACTTAAATATAGTCATAATTGCTTGATCATGTTAGTTTTACACCCTTTTATCATTAATTAACTTGTATACTTAATTAGTACCTTTTTTATCACTTCAACCTATCATAACACCTATGAGGACCTAATATTATTCAAAACCATCATATTTCACCTATAGAAGTATTATAATTTCTAAAAGATCCGTTAAGAATTTGTATAACTAAACCTAGATACAAAAATCCACATGTTTCCTTATGGGAAAATAACATCCAATAGGGACATCAATGGAAGGCATTCTTATCCCTATGCAAAAATTCTATTTTAAGCACTTTAATGGTTAAATTTTGAGATTAAACCCTCCCTTATCCTTTCTTCCATGTTTTTATGCTTCCTAACATGTGATTTCCTCTTTTGGATTGTTATAAAAGCAAACTAGAGTCATTTATTTTTCCACTTAGAAATTTCAATACAGAGGCATATTTACACTATTGCACATTGAGTTAAATTTTCCTACTCTTCCTAATTATAATTTTAAGCATTACATGTAGTCATCATATAAGTCACAATCATATATTATCTAGTCATAAGCAAATCATTATCAAGTATTCAAGTTGGTTCTATATGAATTCATATAGCCAAAGGAACACGAATGCACACATAAATCTAAGTGGAAGAAATACAAAGAATTGATTCCATCCTTGGATTATTGGATACATATGTAGTGTGTAATCATCGTGGGGGTGATTGGGTTCAACTTAGCCCAATTACACCCCTTTTTTTTTCCTTATTTTTAAGTTTTTAATCATTTCAAAATCCTAGTAGGGTCTCAACATTGGAAAAGCTTTTTCTATGTCTCCCACACACTTTCAAAATCCAAAAACTCACATAAAAAACTAATTATAGTTGTGAAAAGAGATTATGGAATTATTATTATTTTTTTAAAATTAAAAAAATGTCTAGTAAGGATAATAATGACTTTCAATAAAATCCTCATTTATCGATCTTGTCTTTCTTAATTTTTAGCTCAACTTCTCAAGATTTATAGATCATGTTATTATTTTCATATTTTCACTCTCTATCAATTAAACACATTCAACAATCAGATATAAGTAACTAAGTTTGTTATTAATTTTTATATTTAGGTTGCTTTCAATCATTTGTGTCTTATTGAATTTAGTTATTTACTTCCATTTTGATTGTCAAATGTATATTTATTTCATTATTCTTTATTATATTTAGTTTATATAAATGATAATTAATTTACCTATTAATATAAATTAAGGTCAAACACTAGTGTGTAATAATGACATAAAATATACATAAGGTGCTCTTGATAGTTTCAGTGCACTCTAAGAGATAATGAAGTGGTTTGTAATGGTTGACTTGCAGTAAGGTAATGTAAGGATTTATGCAACATGAAAAGTAATGAAAGGTTAATTGAAGGAATTATTAATTTTTTTATAATTTTATCTATTAGACTAAATAAATGTTATAAATATTTTTATGGAACTCTAAATTAGATCTATTATGGAACATTACACATTTTTCACTTTTTGTAGTAGTTGGCGCATGTAGGTTCTTCTACACTGTATATGTTTTAAGTGAAGTGTATATTATGATACACTATTATTATAAGGAATAAGTATAATAGAGACAAAAATTACATAATATATTTATAACATATGTTGTTAAATTTTGAATACACATGGTCAAGTGTGTGCATTCTTATATATTACAAAACATTGTATGAAGTTCTCACAACCTTTAAGCTTGGTTTTAGCATTGTAAGATTATATTGTTTATGTTATATTTGATGAGGTTAATGTCCTAGGTTTTTTACCAAAAAGGTTTTTCCCATGTGTAAATTTATTTGTGTTTTTGAGTGCTTGTCATTGTACCTTTACCTATTAGACTCTCATTAGCTTAACTCTCATTTGTGTTGTTTATTGTGTATAAGTTATATTTCAAAACATTTGGTGTTAAATATTATCTATAAAATTTTAAGAAGATGTAATATATTGTGATAAATGGTTTCTTTATAGTGGGAGTTGTGTGATAGAATATTGTGCAAATAAAAATGAATGAAAGAAAAAAATTAAAAATTGGGAAATTCAATGGTAAATATTTTAAGTTATGTAAACTCAAAATGGAATATATCTTGGTAGACATATATTAATGGATTTATATTGTAGACATAATACCCATAAAATGAAACTAGATGAATGGGAAAAGGTTGAAAATCTCTATCAAATTATGTCTATTGAATTCAATATTATTGAATCTCTAAGACAAGTTTGGAATATTTTACTAGAACAAGTCATTGATAAAAAAAAATTTTCTAAAAAATAGGAAGTAATCATTATAATTGAGTTATGGTGACTAAGTTTTAGAACACCTAAATGCATTTAAAATAGTGGTAAGTCATTTTTCATTTTTGGATGTCAACATGAATGATAAAGAGTGGTGTATCAAATTTTTGTCCTTGTATCTAAATTAATGTAATAATATAGTGATGGAAATCATAAGTGCCACATAATAGATCAAATTATAATATGTGGTCACAAATCTAATGTTAGAGGAGATGAGTTATGTTTATGTAAATCTATCATTCTAGGAACACCCTTATCATGCAAGGTTGCATGCTAGAATAGGGCAAGAGAAATACTAGGGATAAGAAATTAAATTATAAGGGAAGACAAAAACTCCAAAAAATTTCTTGAAAAGTTTCTATAATTATGTTAATAAAGAACACTTCAAAAGGGACTGTAGATCAAAAAATTTGGAAAAGGGAAAACCACCAGATATTAAGTAATTCATAAGTGAAAAGGCCTCCATTGATTAAGATGGATATGTATATTTTATAGATTAAGTATTTAACATAAGAAATGATGCATATATTATTGACATTGGAGAATCTTATCATATAACTCTTGTGAAGGAGTGGTTCTACAAATATGAATAATATGACAATGGTGATTTGTTTATTTGATAAAACTCAACCTAGTACATTATGGGTAGAAGAAGAGTGAATATGAGATTGAGAGGTGAGAGGATAAAAAATATCTCAATAATTTTGTAAATTATTATATTTGTGATAAATTAGTTATTTTTTATCATGATGAATCATGTTTGTCTTCAAGTAACATTTAGTAGAGACTAAATGCAAAATGTTGTTCAAAACCATGGGATTGGTATGGGGTGTATTTGGATACTCTATATAGGCTTGATGCAACTACAATAAGTATCACATGTAAAAATCTAAGGTTCCTTATCCTAAGGTTAAAATAATGATGTGCACATTGATTTAGTTAGAGGATATAATCCTTTGGCATAAGAGGGCAGGCCATATTAGTTAGAAGGGTTTACACATACTAAATGCTAAATATATTTAGAAAAATGTAAGGAAAATTAACCCTTGAACTTTGAATTATATACACATTACATCTAATAAAATCAAAGATGACTCAAAATACCTACACATATTACACATGTAAGTGGAATATTATAGGCAATCCATTGTGATGTGTTTAAAGTGAGTGAGGTTAAATCATTGAACAAATTTGTATTCAATGTGACTTTCATAGATGACTATTCATATAAGACCTGGCTATATTTTATCCTAGATAAATTTAAATTTCTTAATAAATTAAAGGAGTCAAAATACCTTATGTATAATTAGATAAATAATAATATCAAGGTGTTACACATGAAAAATAGGGCTTATTACTACTCTAAGTAGTTCAAAAAATAAATTAAGTAGTGTGACATTTAGAAATAAAATATTAATCCATACACTTTTTAGCATAAAGGAGTTGTAAAATATATGAACATGGCACTGATGGACAAGGATAAGAGTGTGATGAGTGGTTTATATAGACTTATCAACCTACCTAAATAATACTAGATGAAAAATATAATGAGACACATTAATTAAACTTATTCCAAAATTTTCAAGTCAGTTTGTTGAAAACCTACTGAAACTGATCTAGTAAGGCTACCTCCTTGATTAAAACTTTCAAGATACAAGTATATTTTTAAAATTAATAAGAATGTGAAATTAAATTTTGAGAGTTAAAAGTCTTTCATAGTGTAAAAAGTATTTCCTCATATTAAGGGAAGTGAATTTGGTGAGACCTTTTCTACTATTGTAAGACTTACTTCACTCAAGTTTAATTTAGTTATTCTTGTTAAATTAATTTGTGAGATAGATTATATGGATGTGAATATAGTTTTAATACATGAGGATATTTAATAATAAATATATATGTCACATATTGATGGTTTCAAGGTGAAGGGGAGAGAGGACTTGGTTTGAAAACTAAAATTTTCCTATATGGCTATAAGCAATCACATGGAATGTGGAATTATAAGTTTAATAGTTATACAGTTGGAATTGGGAATGTGAATAGTAATTTTGATCCTTATGTTTATTAAAATTAAAAGGATGACAATTTTTTCATCATTTGATTTTATATAGATGACATTTTCTTGATCAAATATTACATGGGCATGATCAAGAAGGTTAAATCATAACTGTCTACATAGTTTGACATGAAATATATATATGCTACAAGATTTATCATATGCATGGTATTAAAATGGGATTATGAAAATAGGAAACCATTTATGGACTAGAGGAAGTACATTGAGAAAATATTGTAAAGGTTTAGGATGCAATATAGCAAATATGTTCTTTCTTCTTTTCTAATTAGTAATAATATATCAATTATGTAGTGTCTTTAGACTTATGAGGAGATTGAAGACATGTCTCAAGCACCATATAAGTGTGTTGGAAAACTTTATGTATGTAATGTTTCATCTAATACATGACCTTACATAATTAGTTAGATTATTCCATATATTCATGCCCAATCTAAGCAATGATCATTAGACAATGGTGAATATTTTCATGCCCACAATTTGTATTATTGAAACCACATAAAATGGGAAATTTATTTTTTTATTTTTGAGAAAATACAACACACATATTTAATAATTAAATTTACCACTTATTTATAAATATTCGTGATACACAAATCACCTAACCAATATATCAATATCAAATCACATGGATGAAAATCACAAGTGGTCACATGGTTTCTATGCCACGCTACATGTCCTAATTGATCGAGTCAACCTAAAATCTCTAACACAATATTAAATATATATAATAAATATTAGTGTCCCCATGGACCCAATGTCCACAAAGTATGTTTGATTAAAATAATGTGGGTTTGGTAAACCACTAGCTTGAATGAAATGTCCAAACTCCCAATGGGGTTCACGAAGGACCACAAGTGATTTTAACTAATAATAGGGCTCGATTCACTCCCAAAATCATAACTTTAAAATAATGTAAAATTTAATTAAATTTAGAATAAATTTTTGAAATAAACTTTGTATAGTTCTCATATGACCTCAAAATGGGTCTAAAATACCTCAATTAATCCCCATGAGGATGGATCACTCCATCTCAATCATCAAATCAATTCAATCTTGATTGTAAGATCTAGTCAAAGGTGAGGAAGCCTTATAATTATTTATGGAGTTCAATAAAGGCTTAAAATAAAAAAATAAATAAAAAACTCATGTCTTTGAAAGGAGGGAGTATGTATTAGAGGATGACTTGTCTGTAATCATCCTTCCTCTCCTTCCTCAACCTTATATGACTATCATTAATGGAGTCTCTAGTATTTTTGTCCTTTTTCCACTATCCCATTCTATAAATAGAACATGAACTAGTCCTTAGCTTCATATAGACTTAAAAAAATGTCTTAGTCCATCATATAATCAATAAGGGTCATAAATATACATCTCATCACTTCTAGAATACTCAAAATCCACTTGTAAAGTTGGTTGTATGTGTCCATACAATTTTTTAGTCAATAGGGAAATTCATGTGGATTAAAATTACACTTTATAAATGAAACAAAAATTAAAGGATACTCCTAAGTTTTAAAAAAATAGGTATGAATAGTATCCATGGGGCTAAATAATGTTAGGAGGGTTAATGAAGTTAACAACTTCTAACTAGGTCTACATACAACACAAAGAATTGTCTAGATAATACAAGGGTTAAGTACACATGCCACCACTTACCAGTGATTCATTCATTCTGAGCATAGTACTAATTCCCTCATTAAACTCCCCTATCACCTACATAATAATGTGTACATAGAAAAATCTAGCCTAGATAGTCAAAATCAACTTAATGAAATAAACAATATAAGTAATTAAAATCATACAAATCACATACAAACATATATAAGGCACGACATCTAAAAATTTAACTTGAATAAATACATACCCGTATCACTGACATCATAATGAATATAATAACAATCTAATTTAATCATATAATTATTTTTCATGAGTAAATCAAAAGCATCACATAATATAAGGGACCAATAACACCTCATGTCTCAATGTTACATAAATCATGTCTCAATAGGATGTGTATACAACATAAAATGTCTAAATGTAAGCACAATGAAAATAAGGGTCTCATATCCCACTCCCCTTATGCAGACTTCATGTTGGAAGCCACTAAAAAAGGTGGTGATACCAGATCTTAAAAGATGTTACTTCTTCCCAAGTTTTAGTCATATCATCATAACAACATACATTAAAATTTTGAAAATAACCAATATAATCAAGGAGCACAATCAATCAGCTAAATATCAAAGCTCAATCCATAAAAGGAGAACTAATGAATATGTTAAACAACCTAATATAATCCAAGTAATGAAAAAGGTTAAAATGACTATAAATCCTAATATAATCCAAAATTATAGTTAATAAAGAAAATTATGAGCTCCAATATTTAATAAAGTTTTGAAATAATAAATGGCTAAATAACCCCAAAATCTTAGCAAGGAAAATCATAAAAATCTGATTCCAATCAAATTATAATTTCAAATCAATAGCTGAAATAATTTCATGGTTTGACACAACACATGGTAAGATTAAAGTTTTTATATCCAATACCATTGAAAAGTGTGGATCTATAAGAACACAAATGGAGCATATGGAACTAAAATATCAACAACTACAAACAAAACTCTTCAATACCTTTACACATATGAAGAATCCATATTAACTCCAATTTTCCAAAAACACCACACATTTACCAACCTATAAATGGTAAATATCAAAATAATTTTCACTAAATAGGAGGAAAAGGATTAAACCACATGGAGACATCAATTTTATTCATTAATACAACTTCTTTATCCAACACAAAGTAGAATATACCATTATATGAAGTCTAAGGAATCTATTGAAAACAACACTAAAGAAACAAGTCCCTAATAAAAATGAACACTTAACATCATGAAATTTTAAAATCTATTCATTGGGATTGTGATGATGTCACTTGATGGTGAAATAATATCAACTCATCTCAAATTTATCTAAGATCTAACAAAAAAAAATAGTACCAAACCAAGAAATTGTAAGGAATATCAATCCATGGGCAAACTCCTAACACATAAGCAGTCATTATAAAAACATATTACAGTAATCTACCATGAGCATAATTCCCACAAATCAAGGATGGTACCAATATTCTAGGGGTATACCATGATCCCTTCCCATACAAATTATTTTATCAAAACACAAAAATCCATCTAACATATGCACACTTAGGTGAGAAGCATCCCATGCTTGTACAACACCCACTACATAGCACAAAAGTGGTCCTTAGGTAATTTTATTATCAAGGAAAAGGTTTAAACATCACCAAAGATTCTTTATCAGAGGTGATTAATAAGGTTTTAGGAACATCTTGTTCCTATAACTCAAAATTTATTCTAGGTATTCACCTACCTAACATGGCATTCAATGAGCACTCACAAATCAAACCCACCATTAAATAAATAAAGAAGGCACAGGTTATCCCTAAGTACACATACTCATTCTACCATAAATATATAAATAAAAGGGGTTCCCAAAATGACATATCAAATACCAAGACTCATGTTTCATATCCATTATGGTGCCCTAAAACTCAACTCCTCTTGGTCAAATTTGAAACACACTCACACGAGCATTCTTGAAAACTCATAAAAAAATATGACAACCTTATAAAGAATGGGACAAACATCACACAAGGAGTCATTTATAAATGATGATCCTATATGATTAATAAAATGACACCACTATAAAATTCATCCTCTTAGGTAAATAAATTCCTAAGAATTAAGGATGTGAAACACTAGCACTACTCATCAATCCATACTCAAGAATGGCTCAAACTTCACAATCTAAATAAGGGTGTGACATGGTTATGAAAATGAAGCACTAAATTCCCCAACACAAACATCTAATATTGTATGTGCCACTAGATTTTGCATGTTTTTATAAAATATGTACTATCAAAAATATTCAATGGTGTAGTCATATAAAATGAAAAAATTGGTAACTTGAGTGTGGCTAATGAAACCAAACCCATAGGTTCCATCTTGCTTGCTCTCATGATCCTCATAGGCATCATTTTCACTAGTTACTAGTCATCTTTAGCCTTTCAAACTTGAACCTAGCTGAGCCATACTCCTCTTTCCATGATAGATCAATCCCCATAGGTCTTGTCTACTTAGGACAATAGCACCACACTAGGACTATAGTACTAGTTCCACTCCTATCCACTTTTGATGCTCTTCTCCAAGTCCATTTCTATCCCTAATAGTAATTTATTATTGTTTCCCATCCTTCTCCTTATCAGCCTAATGTGAGCACATTTAACCCATGACCAATATATCCCTATAAAAGCCCATTTAAAGATCATTTGGAAAGGGTTGACAATTATCACTAAGAAAGAAAAAATACAAGTGTAGACACTAAAAAATTGCACATTTACAGTTTTCAATGACTAAATGCCTTGGGACCCCCTAAAGACCCCCTAAACCTTCTTAATCCTTAACCAACCCCTCCTAACCTAACCAAATCACTATTCTCCTAGTCACATAATACTATTAAAATTATAATTTTTTGAAAGTACTATTCACTATCACTATTCACTATGGGACCCACTATCACTATTCATGATGACATGGAAAGTGACATAAAAGGCGATATGACAAGTGATAGGGAAAGTGAAATGGCTTATAAGTGAGGTGGCTTG
Organism: Torreya grandis; assembly: GCA_037957365.1. Lineage (NCBI taxonomy): Eukaryota > Viridiplantae > Streptophyta > Pinopsida > Cupressales > Taxaceae > Torreya > Torreya grandis. The sequence goes on from JARHVA010002196.1 coordinate 2,119,286, forward strand.
ATGTGGGAAATCATACCTCACTTGGGACCCTTTCCCAAGGTGCTTAGTGACCTCATTTAAGCACCACAAGGCCCCCCCCTTGAAATATGGTGAATTTCCCCCTTAAGGGGCCATAATTCAACATGTATTTTGCCTTCACATATGAAATTAGCATTCAAAATGAGATAATTACCTCTTTATTGCTTTGGGAAAGATAAAGGGAACCCATTTTTGAATTTTTAACCCAAATGGGAGACTCACCAACCCAAATGGGACTTCCCACCAACCTCATTTTTGACTAATTTATGCATCACATCAAAAATCACACCACATTTTGTGTGCCATCTCTTTAAATTCTTTAATGAAGAAAAGTAAGGGTGGTGAAAAGTCTTTGGTCTCATTTAAACCCATGTGCATGATTCTCATTCAAAATTGGATTAATGTTCAAGGTGGGAGAATCACCAACCCAAATGGGAATACCCACCAACCTCATCTTTGACTCATTCATGCACCACATAGAAAACTGTGCCATACTTCGACTATTCCTCTTTTGGCATGATTATTCACAACAAATGCTATAAATACCCCTTTCTCCTTCACCTAAGGTTAAGTGGAAATTTAGTCTTTGGTTATTAAAATCTTGTTACATGTCTTTGGAGGAGGTTATAATTTTGGAAGTCATCCACATCTTGGAGGAAAAGAACATGAAGCAATGAAACTCTACCAAAATCATCAAGGATATTCAATAAGACAATCTTCATCAACAAAAATCTTCAAGCATTGAGGTAATCTTATTGTTTAGCTATCTTAATTTCTTTATTTGTTTCCCTTTGGCCTTCTTATTTCTGTTTCCTTCCTTATCCAATTGTCATTTTATCCTCTTACTCATACCCCTTTGCCCTCTTGATCACCCTTTACCCCTTTGCCTTCTTGGACCTCCTTTTGACCATTTATCCTTCTTGTTTTCTTGAACACATTTCCATTAACCATACCAAAAATTTATCAACCCCAACCAAATCATTCTTTTTACCTTTATAAAATCAATCCAAAATGAAAACCATAACTTTGTTTTAACTTATTTTCAGTATTATCATTATTTAAACTAGTTGCTTTATTTTAGCCTTTTAAGCAAAGAATTTAGTTTTATTAATTAATTTAATATTATTTTATGTTATTAGTTTCTTATTTATAAAATTTTATGAAAATATATTCATTTTAATTTACCAACTTAAGTGTTTAAGAAAGGTGGATTGACAGCCTCCTAAAAAGCTTTCGTTTCTAGGATCTAGCTAACTCTAGGAAATCCATCCAACTACTTGTCTGACCAATAAGTTTTGTGGTAGTGATTTATAATTTCAATTAATTATCCCATAGACAAAGAGGAGTTCTCACAAAGTCTAGATTAAACACGTGTGCATTCAATAGGTATTCTTCTACACACCCTTTTCCACTAGTTTCTTCTTTTCACAATTAAGAAAAAATGAAAATTAGATAGAAACATTTTGGCACCCCTGGTGGGATGCCTTTTATTGGGTTCATATATGTTTTAGGACATTCATAATTACATTATATAAAAATTAAGCTTTCCTTCTTTCTTAATAAAAAATAAAAACACAAGTTCTAGTTGCATTTTTGTTTTAGAAAAGTTAAAGTCTATTTTCCTTGCATTTTTAAAAAAGAAATAAAAAGCGAAATCATCCTAGGATTAGGAATTGCATTTTCATCTTTCAATTAGATTGTATTTAGAGATTTTTTATGAATTTAATAAATTTGAAATTTTATTTTGGCTTTAAAATAAACCTTGCATCTATTGTTTGCTTGCTTGTTTCAAATTCACCTAGATTAATTAAGCAAAAAAAATTAACCATAGTTCACAAATGTTACACAACCAAATCACTTGTATAAAAAAATACAAACATAAACCTCACTTGAGACAAGGCCCTACTAGGATTTCATCACCTAGTGGATCACCTTACCCTTTTTCAGGTATCATACTTGGATTTAATCACCAAAGGGAATAACTCCACTACCATGAGAACTACTCAACCTATAGTTTCCCAAAAATTATCACAAATCAACAACTCCCTCAAAACTAACCCACCAACCCAAACTACCACTACCATTTTACCTCTTACTAATCACTCCTCCACATCAGAAGTGTCTACATCTAACTCTACCCATATTCCTCTAATTACCTCCAATTCATCAAAAACTACTCCAATTCCAAGCCTTGAGGTGTCCATACCCTCCATGTTACCACCAATTAGCACAAGAGTCACCACCCTTCCATCAACCTCTAGCCTAACCACCACTCTGACCCAACATGCAACCTTTAGTTATCTTCATAACCCATAGGGGCATATGCCTACTACCCAACCACCTACCTCTACCCACCCATTAACATTCACATTTAAATATATATCTTCCAACCAACCCTCAAAGACCACATACCAATACATGAAGTCACCTTAACCATCTACTAGTTATTCACACATCACCCAACCTTAACAAAACATACCATATAACTACACATCACAAAAACATCAATCAAAATTCATGAAGCTGATCATGTATAAGATGACTACCCTTGAGTCATCCATCTCCAGATCCCATAATCCCCTATCCTATGATCAAATTTGTAATTATTGTATTCACCCTTCAGTCCTTATCAGACCTTACCCAGCCTAATGGGAACTTCCAAAATTTACCAAGTTTAATAATAAGGAAGAACCTCAATAAAATTCAAGAGTATTTAGGAATTCATGCTAATTGATGCTCTTCTTCTCTGTACCTTTCCTATGTCATTATCTGGACCAACATTAGATTGGTATAGTACCATACCCAAACATTCCATCCTCTCTTTCACCCAATTAGCTCAAAACTTCTTGGATCACTTTTTGATGAAAATATCCAGGAAAGTTTTTATTACCAACCTTTAATCCATTTGATAATTTGAAGATAAAGCTATTGCCAATTTTTTGTCTCATTAGAGGAGAATAATCAACCAACTTTCCTTTTCATTGCCTCAACTTGAGCTTATAGAGATCTTTGCTTGGGCATGTGTAAAACATATTTCATCCACATTACATGTCCAAAGCTTTCACACCTTTGATGAAGCTTTTACCATGGATCATAAACTAAAAAATAGAGCCATTAATGAAGGAGGGTTAAAGTTAAAAATCAAGAACCCAATTTACAAACCTAATGAGCCCTTTTCTTCCAAACCAAACAACCAAACCAATCCCAACACTAAAAATAAGGATATCACCAATGCCATTATCCTCAAAGTCACACCACCACCATCTACCAACCAATAGAACCCAAGGAACTAAACCTTTGACTCCTCTAAGTATTTAAATCAAAACCAAAGGAACCAAAATTGGAATAATCATAATAAATTAACTCCAATTAGGGAGCCCTATCTTTTTATTTTGGAAAAGTTGATAAAATCCAATATCATCCAACTTCTACCAATTAAACCACCCCAAAAGTTTGATGCTTCTTACCCCATATTGAGTTAGTATAATGAGAATGACCATTGTGCATTTCATCGAGTCATAAGACATGACATCAATAGGTGTAACACCTTTAAATACCTTTTCCATAATCCCAATGCATCACTAAACTAGGCCCTTGATATATTCCACAAGCCTTTCCCTAATCATACTCCTTCTACCCCTTACCATGATAATAAACTAGATGCATATCATGAGGTACATACTTTTAATGTGAATATTGATGAACCCACTATTGAAGAAAACATTACTTCAACTACCTCTTTCCCCATCCCCTTAATGGAAGGGAAGAAACTACCTTCTTTTTCTTTAGACACTTAAACAAAGGAAGCCACCGTACTCACACCTCCATTGGAGGATACCACACCTACCTCCCCTATTATAAAAACATCCACTCCCTCTTTGGAATCTATCTCACAAGAGAAGATAACTCCATCCACCAAACCTCTAATTTTAGAACCTTCTATCAGAGGTCAAGACAAAGGTAAGGGAACTAAACTAGAACTTTTAACCCCTTCTTTGGTAAAATGGCATAGACATTCTAAACCAACAAAAACCTCCACCTAGCCAACCAAAACCTCTTCCAAATTAATTGACCCTAAAAAACCTAGACCCACTAAGACAACTAAAGTGATCAAATCCCCTCCAAAACCAACAACTAAAACAACCAAAGAAGTAAAACCACCAAAAGGCCCAAAACCCTAAATTTCACCTACCTCAACCTTTCCCTCCATTTTGGGTCCTCATCCCTCTACATTGGTCATGAAGTCCATCATTTTTACCAAAAACCCACCATCTTTATTGGTCATACCTTCATACTTGCTTTCTAAGACACCTTTCCTCACTACAACCATAATTTCTAATTTACCTACCTTTCCCTCCTCTACCTCCAGCTCATCAACCATCTCTCTTAAACCAAAACTATCAACCAAGCATACCAATTTACCCAAGACACCTACCACCAAACCTACATCCACATAACCTTCTACTTCAACACCCAAAACAAAAACTACTAAACTTTTACCACCTTTAGCCAAATATTCTTAACCATCCTCCAATGGTTATTGAAAAATTCTTCCTGGAGCTTACCACCCATCAAAACCTTTTAACCTTCACATACCAAAAACTCTTTCTTTAATGATAAATTGATACATGCATATCGTAGGGCACCAGGACATGACATAAAAAATTGTAAAGCTCTCCAAACACTTGTATGAAGATGATGATCTATTATTAGATAAACCTCCTTCATCTCCATTGCTAATCTAGACACCAACTCAACCCATACAATCTTCAGTCTCACCTAAAATTAAAGAAGACGAACCAAAGTAACCACCCAATTTAGAAAACCCCCTTATCCACACTATTCACATGGTTACTCGATCTTAGACCTAATAGAAGGATAAAGGGAAGAATAAGGCATCAATTCCTTAGACTTATCCCTCCCCAAACTCCTAAGTAAACAATACCCAACCATCTCTATCTTCAAATAAACCCGATGTGTCTATCTTATGTGCCTCCCCATCTAACCCTCCATACCCTAACCCATACACAATATCTATTTGGAAAGCTACCCTCAAATAGCTTCACCAAACTCTAAAAAAAATGAGCTTATATGAGTTAGTCTCTACCTCTCCCCATCACCTCCAAACACTCATAAAATCCTTGACATCCATCGAGGTCCAACCTAATGACCCTCAACCTCTCATCACCTTTATTAGGGCCCTTTGAATTTCCAACCTTGTCATCTTCAAAGATTTGGAAATACCTTCTATTCATCTAGAGGATCCTGATCGCCCCTCTTCATTACGACATACATTAATAAAATCCACATCAAAAGGGTGATGATTGATGGAGGAGACAACATTAATATTATCTCCTTCCATACCTATGACCAATTACACTTACCCATGAGCATCATGTCTGAAAGCACAATGGTCCTTTGTTTTTCAATGCATCATGGCTACTACCTGGGGCATAGTTGTCCTCCATATTTATGTAGGTCCTCATACCATTCTTGAAATTTTTTATGTTGTGAAAGGAGAATTCCAATATAATTTTTTACTTGAGAACCCTTGGATTCATGTTATGAATTGTGTCCCTTCCACCTTACATCTATTTATCAAATTCAAGCATGAAAGCCAAGTTGTGTTTATCTAGGTTGACCTTAGTCCTTTCACATCTTGAAATATAACATATTATCCTAATGATATCCTCCTTCCTCCTTCATCCACCTCATAACCATCTGCTAATGACACAACCCCACTAACCAAAACCCATGACACTTCCATACCAAATGTTTATGAAGCTTATACTAGCTCATCTTCCCTTCTTCCTAGATTCTTATAGAGAACCCTGTGGCAACCAAATTCTAACATCTTTCCCATTAGGAATATAGACTCTTAGTCTTGGATGTCTTCTTTACTCCCCAAGAATATGGGAATCTCAGGCATGAACCTTCTTATGACCCTAACATTAAAACCATCATCCCCTTTAGGATCCCTAACCATTAGAAAAATTCATTTATGGGGGACTTGATCAATGACTTCTAGCCCCTACCACTACTTCATCCATCTAACCATTTACCTCTAACTCTTCCTATCTTGTTAAACCAGAGTTTGCTAAGTTGTATCTTCATAGATGTGCTTGGAAAGGATTTAGCCTTGGTCACTATGAATAAGGGCCTCATGAGTTACCCTATATCAAAATTTTTTAACCTCATGAGTCATTTGGCCTTGGGTATGAACCACTTGAAGAACGCACCAATTCACCCAAACCCACTGCCACCATAGAGGAAAATACCCCATCCTCACCAACCCAACCACTTTCCCCACCTAAATATCCTAACATTATCCCCCCCTAAACTTTTATTTCTAGTCAATACCATTAGTTTGGGCCCTCTCATCTACCAAAAGGGTGGCCAAACCAAAGTCCTTCCACTCATGCACCCTAAAATGGTAGAAAATGATTCTCTTACCATCAACACCATCCAACATCAAGATGATGATTCTATTCTTACCTACCTCAGTGAAAAGGATTCTTCTATCCATAAATCCATTATTATTGAAACCTTGACCATGTCAAATAAATCCACCATGGATATCAAGTTGGGTACCTTGGATAACCCCCACATTGTCAAATTGGGCCAAACACTAAATGTTGAGGAACTTCTAGACTTCTCTTTCCTCCAAGACCACATTATAGCATTTATTTGGTCTTAAAATGATATGCCTGAGATTGACTTCACCATTTGTACCTATAACATAGTCACTCATCATGATGCCAAGCTTGTTAAACAAAACATTTGATTCATGCATCCTTACATATCCCTTGTCATCAAAGAAGATATTTAGTGTCTCCTCTTTATAAACTTCATTCAACCCATTGACTACCCCTAATGGGTCTTAAATATTGTACCTATCACCAAAGTCATTGGGGGTCTCTAGATTTGTGTGGACTTTCATGACCTTAACCTCTCCTTCCCCAAGGATGACTTTCCTTTACCTAGCATTAACCAGCTTATTGATCTCACAATTGGCCATGAGATGTTATCTCTCATGGATGGGTTTTTAATTTATAATCAAATCTTGATTGCTTTTGAAAATTAGCATAAAACCACCTTTACCACCCCTTGGGGACCTTTTTTTATAGATTCATGCCTTTTGGGTTAAGGAACACTGGTGTAACATACCAACATGTCATGAATTATATCTTCCATGACATTATCCATAATATTATAGAAGACTATGTGGATGATCTTCATAGGAAATCCAAACTCTAAACAGATCACTTGACTATTCTTACAATCATATTTGAATGCCTCATCCATTATCATGTTTGCCTTAATCCCAAAAAGTGCATTTTTAGGGTCCTTCAAGGAAATCTTATTGGCTTTATCATCTCTCTTTGTGGGATCAAAGTAGACCCTACTAAAGTCAGACTAATTTTGGACATGCCTCCTCCAACCAACCTTAAGCAACTCCATATCCTATAGGGAAAACTTCAATCCATTCATCATTTCATTTCCCTAATTTTAGATCGGTGTTAACCTTTCCATCACCTTCTAAATAAGGACGTCTCTTTCAAATGGAATGGTGATTGTCAAAAGGCATTTGATTCTCTCAAATAGTACCTTTTATCACTACCTATCCTCACCCCTCCTAAGGATGACTACCCTATTTACCTATATATATTTTCCACCAACCATTCCCTAGGTGCAATGTTGGCTCACCAAGATGAATAACACAAAGAGAAAGCTACATACTACATTATTTATATGCTTATATAATGCGAGACTTAGTATACACATATCAAAAAACTCTGCTTAGCATTGACCTTCATGGCTACCAAACTCCACCACTACCTTCTTAACCATAACGCCTATGCCATCACTAAAATACCAACCCCCTCAAGTACATGCACTCTAAACCATACCAAAATTAGCATATGGATAAGTGGCTCATGCTCCTAGTGTAATTTAACCTTGAATTTCTCCACCAAAATTTGATTAAAGGGAAAGTCATTTCTAACCAATTGGCTGAAGCTCCTTTACGAAGAAACCAACCACCTCTTCTTACCTTTTTAGATGAATCTATCATGACTCTTTTTCAAGAGGATGGCATAACCTACCAAAGGACCATGTTATTTGATGGGTCAAAGTGCCAATAGGTGGGGGTAATAGAATTATCATCATCCCTCTCAATGGTGAACCCCTTCCTCTCTCCTTCAAACTTGACTTTGAATGTACCAATAATATGGCTGAGTATGAAGGCCTAGTGATAGGTCTCCAAACTACTCTAACATTGAGAATTAAGATAATCCATGTCTTTAGTGATTCCTAACTCATTGTCAACTAGGTCAATAGATCTTATCAATGTAAGAATGATGTCTTGCAAAAATATAAACTTTTAGTTGACAAACTCTTAACATCATTTAAACATTACCTAGTCTAATTTGTTCCTCGATCTACCAATAAATTCATAGATATGATGGCTTGCCTTACTTCCCAAATCCCTTATCAGCCTTCCAATTTAAAAATCCTTATCATCATTCATCATTTTACCACTTCCTCCTATAACCAATCTGATCTCCCTACCATATTTAGTGTAGAGGAATCCTCACCCAACATTTGGTATGACCAAACTCTTAACTGCCTTAACCTAGGAATCATTCCTCCCAACTCTCTAGGAATGCCTGAAGAGCCTTTGTTCAGAGTACCTATCATTACACCATCTTATGGGGAATATTTTACAAACGTGGTTTTGATGGTCTCCTTCTTTGTTACCTACATATCCATGAAGCTTCCTATGCCATCAAGGAAACACATGATGGGATCTATGGGGTACACTTTAGTGGCCTAGTAGTCACTAAATGTATCCTTCACCTTGGATACTATTAGCCCACCCTCAACCAAGACTATTGTTATTATGTAAAAAAGTGTTTAAAATGTCAATAACATGCTAATTTACATCATGTGCTAGCCAATAGCCTCCAAGTATCTAAGGAATTTTGGGCTTTCTCTTAATGGGGGCTCATCTTATTGGGGAAATTAACCTCCATTATTCATAAAGGCATAGCTCCATCATCACAGCCATTGAATATTTCACTAGGTGAGTAGAAGCTATCCCTCTTATCTCAACCAAAGTGGAGAAGATGGTCAACTTTATCAACCATCATATCACCTGCCACTTTGATGTTCCTCATAACATCATCATTGATAATGATAAATATTTCAAAAACAAGTAGGTCCAAGGGCTATGTGACACATTTGGCATCAATTTAATATTTTCCTCACCTTACCATCCACAAGAAAATACACAATCAAAAGCCTCTAATAAAATACTAAACAAAATGCTCACCAAAGCTATCAGTGATTCAAGTTGTGATTGGCACTTTCACATCCCATTTTATTTATGGGCCTATTGTAATAGCATTAAAACCTCTATAGGTGCTACCCCTTTCTCTTTAGTATTGCTAATAAAGGTAGTCATGCCTCTTGAAGTCTAAATCCCCTCTCTTCACATATCTTTATAAGAGCTTATTTTTGAGGAATATTTTTGTCAACACCATTTAGCTCAACTTGAGCTACTTGATGAGCATATTTTAGCATCCCTCACCCACCTCCATATCTATCAAGAGCATATCAAACACACTTATAACAAGAAACTCAAAAAATTGGAATTTAATATCGAAGACCTTGTCCTAAAGGAAAACCAACACATAACCAACATGGAAAAGAGTAAATGAGGAAAGTTTGATTTCAATTAGATTAGACCCTACATCATTAACCATATATATGGATCAGGATCTTATCATTTGTCCTCTCTCAAAGGAAAACTATAAATTGAGCCCCTCAATGCTTCACATCTACATCCATTTTTTTGTTAAAGAAGGATCAAGCTCATTCCTTTTGTCTAACTTAAGCTCATCCCTTGATTATGAGATTTTAACCTTCACCCATCTTTCTCCTCTCCTTTTGAGGATAATTTATTACAACATATAACCATGTAATTAATCATCATTGTCATATCCTAATCCTAAATGTGGGTACCATGGCTCTACCCATAGCATGGTCCTCATGGATAATTTTCATTTCTAACAAGATGGAATCCCATGGTCATTGTCTCTCAAAACCACACCCTTTCACATATCATTGACATTTTTGTGTTAAAGTTTTCCCTCATAAAGGTAAACCTTTGAACCTAATTAGAGTTGTCCATGTATAAACACATTTCATCTAGACATAATTTGGATACCAAAATACTACTTGGGTCAATATCTTAAGCATTGCAAACTATTCCCTCAAAGATAGCTGCCCAAAAATAAAATAAAAATTTACAAATGTAAGGTAGACTGCACCCTTGAAGGACAACTATCAAGAACATTAAACAAAGTTAATAAGCTTAGACCACTCCCTTAAAAGATGGATAAGTTCACTTTGTCAAAAACAATTAAATTTCTTGGAAGCTTCCTACATTGATCAACTTCCCTTATACAAAAAATAAAACAAAAGACCCACTATCCCAAAAAATTCTAAAGCCACAAATGTCTCTAAAGTAGAATAATAAGTTGGAAAATGTAATTGATTTTCACATAAAAACTTCCTGCATTGATAAGTCTACATATAGCATATGACATGGACTTGTCTATTACCATTTTTAGGTCACTTATAGAAAGGGAAAACTAATTCACATGAGGTTATCATACATATCACCCATCTTCCCTTTAGACTATCTATAAATCAATGGATTTAGAGCTTATTTGACACCCTGTGATTAATAAACTTTTTTTTATCAACTAACGACCATTTATGCGTAGTGTTTGAAGGGCTTATATTCATTAAGCCAATCCCACTTCAGGTCTATTTTTAGTCATTGTCAAAAATAAGGCATCATTCCCTATTCTTATCTTAATATTCTTGGTTGATGTTTCCATCATGACTTTTACCATCCAGTATTGCAACAACAATAGCCATTATTTTTACATTAAGTGAGAATACAACAACCATAACCATAACATTCATAAGTATCCACACAACCTTAAACATGATAACATTTGATTAGTGACATCTAATGCATTTTGTATATGTTTATAACAAACTATGTAATATTTTATTTAGGGTGTGAAGAGTCACATGACACATACATAGTCATCAAATTACACACACATTGCCTAAAGCACATGCATACATTAGTTTCCTTCCTAAGCATCAAACCAATTATTTGGTGACTGTAGATTTGTTTTCAGCCATCCTTCTACTTGATTAGTCCTTAAACTAACATCCATAACATTCCTTATCTTATAAACTACTAAAGGGTATACACTATTTTCCTCTCCCACACTCATCCCCATAGGATGAAAATCATATTTTTCTTTGGGTCTTTAAACCTGATTGCCTATCACAACCATTGCATCCCTCTGCTCTGGTTGTTTTGATTGCATAGGTATCATCAATTGGTGTCTCAATGCATATCCCCTTAGATAGTGAGGGTTCCCTCCATAAATAAGTTGATGGTCATGTTCTCCAACCTTGTATATTACATAGTGAAATTATCCATTTCTTCATTACTATAGAGGTAAGAGTTTAGGCTCAAGCTTAGGTCATGGATGCCTTTCCCCTTATTATTGATCTAATAAGACTTCCATTATCTCCATTAAATGTTGTAGTATCTAATAGATCCACACATTCACCATATTGATTATTATGGGTCATATGGGTTGTTGATTATATCCACCATATTCAACCTTGTGTAGTTATTTGCACTCTTTATGACCTGAAAAACTAAATAACTTAATGATAGACATTCATCCTTATCATGATTCTTTAAATAAAATACTTGACTATTCTTCCTCATTGACATGATTCTTCATTCCACCAACTGGGAAGGTCATATGATGTCATTAATTTCCTTGAACAATTATCCCACTTGAAATGGTCATGTGTACTTACCTTTTCATATGGACACAACACCCTTAATTTGATTGGTCATCTCGATAAAGCCATTATGCACCATCATGATATCTTTTTGTTTCCCTTATCATCTGATCCACATTTGATGTCTTTCCTTACTTTGTCATCTTACAGTCCTTATAAACTTGGTGGTCATTTGCATCATTGTCACTTTTAGCCTAGTTGACATTAATTATCTTCTAACCATAGGCCACTGTAATGATCACACCTTCACAACTGCCACTATTGTTGGTGGTGGTAACTCTTGAATGCTTGAAACTATAGAAACTCTTCCATCAGAGGTAAGACACCATGAATTCATGTTAATACATTCACCTTCATATCCCCTCTACCCTCATATTACTACTAGCCCATTGCCATAGGATTTGAATGTTAGACCCCAACCATTGGTAGTGCTTGCTGAAACATGGTAGTCTTTTCTTTTGTGCCAGTGGAGAGTTCATCTACGATAAGGAACAATCACCTTCTCTAATTATATAACCAATATCATAGACCATGTAACTCCCTACTACCAAGACCTCTTCTAAGTAGTAACCCAAGTTATTGTTTCCAAATAATTGGGATAGAGGATGTAGATATAGACATATTTTTTCTAGCCTACCCATGCAGCTCTTGGGTTAGGCAAGGTCCATCTTCTATCACTCACCACACTTCTAACTTCCTTAATTGTAGAATCTACTTAGCCATCAAATAAATTCTTTATAGGTCATCACTTCAATATTTCCATTAAACCTTGGCTTGTAGTGGTGATGAACCTTGGCCAAACTGACTATGTAGATCCTGATAGAATCCCACCTCCTAAAACTCAACTCGTAAAGGTAGACATTATCTCCAGGATTCTACCCTTGCACAATTTTAGAAGGTGTAACCTCCTCATAAAGGCACCTCTTCTATGGATTATTTCTATTTAAGGTCAATTTTGGTGCTTAGCATTGTGTTCCCTTCTTATTTATCCTACCTTACCCATTCATGTCTCTCATCCTACTAAATGTAGGATCATTATGGTAACTATTTACCAATCTACACCATGCACTTTTATCATCACCTTCAACAAAACCCAAAATAATTTTTTACAACACCTTCTCCATTCAACCAAACTAACCCATGTGATCCATAAAATTAGGGTAGCCAATTTGAACACCAATCACCCAACCCTTGTTGAACTACATTGGCTTGATGTCCATGGACTATGTAGGCATTTATTCACTTCTAAGGGCAGCTCGACTAATAATCGCTAATTCCCATCCCCTTTTTATTCTCACTCATTTCCATCACTAAAAACACCCTCTTTTTTAGGGTGTTTTACATCAAGAAAACTTTGAATTCTTAAGCATCCTTATGTTTTAACACCATCTAATGCTTCCTCTTAGTTTTCCCCCAATTGTTGGGAGAACTACATTGGCCTAAGGTCTTTTTGGACTATGTAGGAAATGCTTAGTTACTAAGGTCAGCTCAGTCATATATTTTATTTATGTTTTCCCTCCTAAAATATCTTCCTCTACTTCTATACCTATCACCTCACCATATTCTTCCCTTCATCTTGTCAATCTCTTTTAACCACTTTTCTAGCTTGTCAATCTCTTTTAATGCAAGGGTTGATAGCCTTCCTCATTTGCCCCTCTTATCTCCCATAAAGCCACCACTTACTCTACCTCAATAGCTTCCTCATCACCTTTCCTCACACATAATTAGTAGCTCATTCCCTAACCCACTTTTCATGTTGTTGGTCCATCTCTCTACTTATTACCAAACTTGTACTCTATCCCCTTCAACTTCTTTCATCATCCTCATCATTTCCTCTTGCCCTTGGATATTTATCATACCCTCTTTATCAATCTCTTTTCCTTACCAATTCCACATCATACTATGCATCTTGAAAGCTTTCTATTTTCTATTGATGCACTTTTTATTTATGTGTACCACCACTCTCAGCCAGTTCACCACTCTTCCCACCATACCCATTTTCCATTCTTCTTGTTTGCTTTTTTTCCATCCTTTCATCCTTTTTGTCTTCTTTTTTTCCTCCACAACTAGTTTATACCTAGGTATTTATCCTTTGAGAAGCCTTCCATAATGACCTCTTTTCTTCTTCTCAATTCTTTCCTTTTGCCTTTTGCATTCCCCTTTTCTTATTTATATCTTAGTACTCACTTTTATTTTGCATCTGTGTGAGTATCCATGTTTTGTATCCCTACTTTAATTCTTCCTTATTCTTATTATCATCATTAATATTCATCATTTATTTTCATCTCATGCCATTTCATTATGTTCCCATATTTCTTCACCACCTCACCCATTTTCAGCTTGTCAAGCTCTTATAACAAGATAATTGACACATACCTTATCTCTTATACTTATTATTCACCCATCCTTCACTTCCCCTTGTTTTTCTTAACCCATTTCCCATTTTCCATCTTGTTCTCATCTCCAAAACCACCATCTGCTTTGCTTTGGTACATATCATCATCCATGCTTACTTGGTCAAGATACCACTTATTTCTTCACTCTCCTATCATCCTTTTTGTGTTCTCATTTCACTCCTTTTTCCTCCTATTTAATTTCTTCCACTTATCACCTTGTTTTTTATTTTCATCACCAAACTATTTTCTCCTTGGTCTATTTTTAGACTTATTTTCAAATCCTTTGTGGCTTCCCATATTTCCCATCCTCCCTTTACCCTTAATGATTGTTACACTTCTCTCCCCATCCTTTTCAATTATTTAATCTATCATTCTTTAGTGCATCCCTCACCCCCATTTTATACCTCTTATTTTTCTTCTCTTTTCTCCATTTCATTTCATTTTTTTTATCTCCCTTGATGGTATTCCTTATTCTTCTTGACCTTCCTTTTTTTTATATATGTCCATGCCTAGCTCTTTCCATCCTTATCCACCTTCATCTTTATCTATGACCTCATTTTTTCTCTACTTATCTCTTCATCCATCTCCTAGTCTGCCTTCACCTCATCCCTTGTTGTATCTCCCTTATTTTCTCCCATTTAACCTCTAGCTCCTTAGAGTGCAGTCACCCATTGTACCAATTTTACTACTTCCTTGTGTCATCCATGCCCTTGATTTAATGCATGAAATTTGGTTAGGTTTTTTACTTCAAGTGCATCCCTTTCTTCCTGTTAATACTTTTACATGTTGACCTTGGATCCTTTTTTTTTCTCTAACTACTCCCTTCACCCTAACTATCACCCTTTTTCCTTTTGAACCCTCTACCCATTTTCCTCTTATATGATCACAACATCTAACATGCTATAGCCTTAAAGGTCTTCCATTCAACTTTGGTTTATTGTGAGATATATACAAATCCTATGGTTATGTAACATAATTAGCTAGGGCTATAGGCTCATATGACCAACTAAAAACCTTGAGCCCCACTAAGCCATTAGGATGAAGATTACTTCCCCACCCCCTCTAGTCTTGCCCATTTCAAACCCCTTTTACCCCAACCTTTGAAGATGTTAGAATCAAAACTAAAACCAAATTCAATTGGATGATTTGGGATACCTGCATGTGGATGCTATCCATACCCTCTCACATGACCTACCTCCAAACCCATAATTTCCTTTGATTCTCCCTACCCAGCCTACATCCTCTTATACACCATAATTTCCCTATTCTTTTATCACTGTCCACCTAATATGCTCTTATATAAGTCACCCTTTCTACCACCTTATTTTATCCTTGGACTTCTTTGTCCCACCTTCCTTTTCACCTCCCCAATTTGTTTGTCTTCATACATTCTTCTTCTATTTTCCCTCATGATTTTCCATTTCTACCATTTATTTTCATTTTGCTCCCTCATTTAATTAATAATATTATTATTCACCTCATTCCATATTCCAAAACCCCTTACAATCTTTCTCTAAATTACCTAAAAACTCAATGCTTACTTATTTTGGGGCCTCACTGACTCAAGGGTCAAGGGTTTGAATATTTACCACTTCTCATTTAACCACTCTGCTACTTTACTTCCACAAATCATTAAATAATACCCTTCCATAACCTATTAATGACATTTTTGTGGAGTATACATAATGTCAGCTTATTTGGATAGTGATAAAAGAACTCATCAGATCACCACAATAATTTGAGTAGTGCTAGATTTTCTAAAGCCTAGTAAATTTTATTTCTCCCTTTTCTTTTCTTTAAAATGGTGGCAAAAATTTCAAGCTTAAACCTACTTATCCATGGCTATATATTTCTTTTTCATAGTTGACACAATCATCTAATTACATCTAAGGTAATCTCTCCATCATTTCTACCAAACCAATCAAAAAACTATTTGATAGACATATTTTTCACCCTTTAGAGATTCCCTTTCTCCAACATCCTTCAACTAGAGTTAATTACATGATATCAAATTGGGGTAACCAAGTTAACCAATACTCCCCACCTCAAAATAAATACATTAGGCCTAAAGTTCATTTTAGACATTATGTTCATGAAACTGTGTAGGAAACATCCACTTTCCTAGGGCATATGGAGTCTAATTAGCCACCCCATTCTAACCAACTATCCCACTTTCCCACATCCACTTCGACATTGGCCCTTTTTGACCTAACCTCGTTGCATTTTTTTAATGATTTTGCATGGTCCTTTGATTGCAATGACCCATTTTACCAATGTTGACCATTTGAACACTACACTACCTCATGCACAACTCAACCACTTATGTTTTTTAATGGGAACACTTCCTCATCTAGATACCTAAAAGTGATGTAGACCTTGTCTAAATGGCTTAATGGGAATGATTAGATCAGCTATGACCAATGTTGTGGATCGATTAACCTCTCTTGTCTTTATAGAACCTGACCTTATTATTACCAACATTGGAAACTTTAGTCTTTGAATAATCTTGAATATCATGCTTAGTCATGTTTTGTACACCCATTGGTATTTCACATACCTAGCTACCTTGTGGCACCACCTAGTGCCTCCCCACTAACTATTTATAAAACTTGTAATTCATTCAACCTTTCTTCATTGACTCTTATTTTGAGGGGGAATACCTCCTCCCATACTTGGGGTACCCTGAACTTGAACTAAGTGATTCATTTTTATTTTTTAGCTTGTTAATTCAAAGTTTCATAAAAAAGGGGCAAAATGTAGACACTAGAAAACTACACACTTATAGTTTTTAATGACTAATGCCTCAAAACCCCCTAAAGACCCCCTAAACCTTTTTAATCCTTAACCAACCCATATTAACCTAACCAAATCACTATTTTCTTAATCACATAATACTATTTTAAATTACTATTTGAAAGTACTATTCAAAAGTACTATTCACTATCACTATTCATTATGAGACCCACTATCACTATTCATGATGACATGGCATGTGCCATGACAAGTGACATGGTAAGTGAAATGGAAGGTGATATAGAAAATTATATGGTAAGTGACATGGCTTAAAAGTGAGGTTGCTTGATGTGGGACATCATACCCCACCCGAGAATCTTTCTTAAGGTGCTTAATGACCTCATTCAAGCATCACAAGCCCCCCCCCCCCCCTTGAAATATGGTGAATTTACCCTTAAGGGGACATCATTAAACATGTATTTTTCCTTAAAACATGAAAATAGCCTTCAAAATGAGATACCTACCTTTTTAATGCTTTGGGAAAGATAAAGGGCACCCATTTTTGAATTTTCAACTCAAATGGGAGACTCACCAACCCAAATGGGAATCCCTGCCAACCTCATTTTTGACTAATTCGTGCACCACATGGAAAATGACACCACTTTTTATGTGCCATATCTTTAAGTACTTGAATGAAGACAAGTAAGGGTGGTGAAAAGTCTTTTGTCTCATTTAAACACATGTGCATGATTCCCATTCAACATTGGATTCATGTGCAAGGTGGGAGACTCACCAACCTAAATGGGAATACCCACTAACCTCATCTTTGACTCATTCATGCACCACATGGAAAATAGTGCCATACTTCTACTATTCCTCTTTTGGCATGATTCTTCACAGTAAATACTATAAATACCTCCCCTCTCCTTTACCCAAAGTTAAGTTGAAAGTTAGTCTTTGGTTATTAACATCTTATTATAGGTTTTTAGAGGAGGTTATCATTTTTGAAGTCATCTACATCTTGGATGAAAAGAGAATGAAGCAATAGAACTCTACCAAAATCATCAAGGATCTTCAACAAGCCAATATTCATCAAAAAAAATCTTCAAACATTAAGGTAATCTTGTTGTTTAGCTATTTTAATTTCTTTATTCCTTTTCCTTTGGAATTATTATTTCACTTATTTCCTTCCTTATCCTCTTGTCATTTTATCCTCCTACACATACCCCTTTGCCCTCTTGGCCTCATTTTGACCATTTGGCCCTTTGCCTTCTTGGTCCTCATTTTGACCATTTATCCCTATTGTTTTCTTGAACACATTTCCCTTTACCATCCCAACCATTTATCAACCTCAAAAAAATCATTATTTTAACCTTAATCAAATCAATCCAAACCAAAAACCATAACTTTATTTTAACTAATTTTTAGCATTAGCATTATTTAAACTAGTTGCTTTATTTTATCCATCTATGCAAAACATTTAGTTTTATTAATTATTATTTTTTTATTTATTGTTTTTATTTTCAGATTTTTATCATTTTATACAAATATTTATGTTTTCATTTACCAACTTAAGTGTTCAAATAAGGTGGATTGACAGCCTCCTAGAAAGCTTTCACTTCTAGGATCTAGTTCACACTTGACAATCCGTCCAACTACTTGTCTAACCAATAAGTTTTATGGTAGTGATTTCTAATTTTAGGTCATTCTTACCTATCCAAAGAGGATTTATAATAACCACCCTTACACATTTAATAGGTATTCTTATACACACCCTTATCCACTACTTTCTTCTTTTCACACTTAGGAAAAAGGAAAAATTAGATAGAAACGACAAGCAAAACTACTTAAACAGTCTTCCCTATTCTCTACATATAGCTAGCTAATATACATATAAGCTTATTCAAATCCTTACACAAGTCACTAACCACATCAAGTACATATAATTTAATATTTTTACATCTTAATACACTAAATTATATAAAGCACATCAAGTGGGAGAACTACATATGGCTTGATCTCTCTTTAGAGTATTGGTATGTAGGCAACATGCCCACACAAGGGGTGTGGATACACATTTAGTGAATATTACACAAACTAACCCCCCTTTTTTTTCAAAATTAGTCAAATCACAATGGAGTATAGGGTTTAAAGAGAGAATCTGGTCTACAAGAAGCTCTGTAGACTTCTAACTAATGAAACTTCATAATTAAGGTCACATAGACTTGACAAACAAAACCCAAAAAGATTAGATCCTTAAGAAAACAATGGAAGAGGTGGAATACAATGTTAGTGCCACTCTTGTCCAATTTTAGTGATCCTATCCAATCATAAAACAAAGGCCAAATCTTAGTTTGTGATAATGTCCTAGTCCTACATAGTGAATCTCAGACTTTGTCTCAGCCATATCAGTGAGTTTCCAGCCAAGTCTTATTTCTTCCTCTTATTACTATGTTTAAAAGGTTAAAATTGAAATATAATTTACACAAATTAGTATCTTAATTATTGCATATTTATTTATTGATTTTACTACTTAGACTCTTTAACTAAATTAGAAATAATACACTAATATTACCAAAATTGTTAAATCATTTGGTGTATCTGACTTCATTTATGCATAAAAACCCTAGAAACCCTAGGGTAAATTTATTACTAATTTTTTCATATATTTTTCTATTTTTTTACCTACATAATAAAATAAAAAATTAGCATTAAATTTTAAAATTTTGTAGTAATTTGAAAATAATTTTCTTTCAAACCTTAGTTGCCCATACTAGGTCTCAATATTTTCCTAGTGATTTTCCAATATTTTTCTATTTTTTTACTAGCATATTAAAATAAAAATTCACCTTAAATTTCAAAATTCAATAGTAATTTTCAAAATAATCATATTTCAAACCCTAGTTGCCCATACTAGGTCTTGATATTTTCCCAGTAATTTTCCAATAAAATTTTAGTTATTTACTAACATATTAAAATAAAAAAATCACCTTAAATTTAAAAATTAAATAGTAAGTTTCAAAAATATTTATTTTTCAAAACCCTAGTTGCATCTACTAGGTCTCTTTAAATCATAAAATTTCTAATAATTTTCTAATTTTTTACTTGCATACCTAACTCAAAAATTCACTTTAAATTTCAAAATTTTATAGTAGTTTTTAAATTAATCATCTTTCAAACCCTATCTACATATACTAGGTCCCATTGTTTCTTGAGGTATCACTTTACACCTAAAGTTAGATTTCAAAAATGGATCTCACTTATTTTCAAATATTTCTTGCATTTTTAGCAAATAATAAGGAGACCATACTTGGTCCTATCATGTACATGAATGATGAAGTTTACCATATGTTAATGCAAAGCTTCATTCTTTCCATTTTATGCTTAATTTTATTAATAAGATATGATATTAAAAAATTTATTTCTAAAATTGCATAAGATTTCAATATTTATTTTTCATACTCTCTCTCTCATGCAGGATAATTTCTAACTCTATTTTGCTAAACATATTAGACATATCATAACACATGCCAAATTTTCTTATGTATTCATGCACAAATTCATGCTTTATATCTATTGATTTATATTTCTCATATGTAATTTTTTTCAAGTTTATCATACTAAACACATTACAAATGTCATAGCACATGCCAAAGTTTCTTACGCATTCATGCACAAATTCATACTTTCTATCCCAAACTTGCTATCTCTCATGTGGAATGCTCTTTATAATCATATTGTTATAAAAATTATAAATCCACTTACATTATATCTTTATATTATTTTTAATTTAATTAAGATTAAAATCCTTACATACTTAAAGGATCCATTGCATAAGCTAACAACCACCTGTCAAGTTTCAATGTCATATCTTATGCATAGGAAATAGTTTCCTTCTTCTCTTCCCCAAGAGGGTGATAACTACTTTCCCTCTAACTAGGTCCATGATATAATCCTTAAAAAAGGTGAGGCATCCCATACTATTGTTCCTAATGCATAAAGTTAACCTATATCTTCTTCAAAACCTCTTCAACATATGTGCTTACATGTTTAATTAGAAGCAACTAGGATTCACACTTGTGAGATTCTAAGGGATAAAATCACTAGTATGACAAAGATAATTTTAGATTTAAAAAATAAAAATAAAAAATTACATAAAAAATCATAACATTGGAAAATTAGATTATAACACACAAGCCTTAAAGGCACCCTAGTGTCAATCATGTATATGTACCTTCACCTAGTCAATTAGTTGCAAGCAAAGTTACATATCAAAATAAGAAAACACAATAAATTAATTATAAAACTAGTGATTCAAAAAGCATTAAAATATTAAATAAGAGTTCAAGTGAGGTACTAAGGGAAATGATTAAATCTAATCCTATCAAACTACCTCCTCTATATCTAGTGAGAAGATCCAAATATTATTGTGCATATCATAGAATGTATGGGCATCACACAGATTCATGTTTGCAATTAAAAATACATATACAATAAATAATTGCTAATGATGACCCTATACAAGGTAAATCAATAAAGAAATCCACAATGACATAGGAACACATTCACAAAGGGTCAAATTTAGAAACAATACAAAACTAGTTACAAAAGCATAACTAAAAAAAATAAAAGGATAAAAAAGTAAAATTCAAGCAACAAAAAATACCACAAGCATAGGTAAAACAAGAAAAAGATTCAAATCTACCTCTCCAAAATGAGGCTCAAGTTTCAAAGTAGTATGGGTTTGGTCAAAAATATCTATAATAGTTTGATTATAAAGGTCAAGGGTTGGGAAAGCATGCTTAAGGCATCACTACTCCTATTCTAGCAATTGATAATGTTTGCCACCAAGGTTTGGGATTTATTGAACATTCTAAGGCAAATCATTCAAAGACACAATTTATCAAAGAAAAAGATCTAGATACAAAAAAAGTCAACATTAACATTCCATTGGTTCAAAATCAAGATGATAATGATGAGCAGAATAATATAGGTTATTACAATTTATAAGATACCAACAATGAATATAAGTATTCAAAGTCATATTCAAAGCCATTCCCTCATGCTTCACAATCATGCATGATTCCTTTATTTGATACATGACACCATGATAGAGAGTCTCCCATGAGACTCATCAGTTAGTATCATTCCTTCTCAATTTTTTTCTTATACATAGTCTTCTTATGCTTGATTGTACATAACTTATATCCAAAATACAAAAACATTCAAATATTTCAAAAATACCAAAACATTTAAATTGTATGCATTATCCATGCTAGACTTACATTTTGATAGTTTATACTATTGTTTGTCAATTTATCTACATTACCATGATTTACTTGATCTTCTTTGAGTGTGTGCAGTTACATCTAGATCCTTGATTTCTCACTCTACCCATTGAGGGGGAATATTACTTCTACATTAGTGACATACATCGATATACATACCCACTGGGGGCATCTTCTACATGACCAGACCATCTAGGTTATGCCATTCTTACACCACACACTCTAGTTATCATGGTGATGTACATTACTTACTAGATTACATATATTACTCTATTGAAACTAATTAGTATATAACACTCATGTATTTATTAGCATATACCTAGTCTTGTATTACATGTCTTGAATACTTTCCCTCTTGCTTTAATTAATTATATGTGATTATATTTCTAGTTATTACATGCTTATGTTCTTGCTTAGCATAAGTAGATTATTTACATTTCTCATTTTTCTTATTTTATCTATTATATGTGCATTAGGACATTTGCTAATGTCCTTTTCTTCTATGTATTGTGTGTGCCTTATGACATTTATCAATGTCCTTTTCCTATAATCTTCTATGTGATTGTGGATTTCATGCCAAACTTGCTTATTTTAATTGTATGTGTATGTGGAATTTGAACATGACTTGTATGCTTGCCTATAAATTTGAGTGACATGTGCCCATGCCCCTTGTTTTCTTGGCCCATTGGCCATTTTTGTATGCTTCTTGATTCTTAATTTATATTCTTGATTACTTGTTTGCTTCTTATTATTTGTAATGCCATGATCCACATCATGTATTATTCTAATTTTTTGGATGCCATGACGGACATCATGCTCTATCCCTCCATAACAACTAAAAACTAATCAAATTTTTAGTTCTAGTTTAGTACATTACACATGTTTTTACATTGTTATATCTATCTAGGCATACCCATGTTGATATAACTATCTTCGATTATAAAACATGCTATATCTTGAGATATCTTGTCAATTATCATTGCTATATCATGTATCTTTGAAACATAACATAATTGTAGAGCTCTTTATTATGAGAGTAGTCATTATAAGGTAATCATTCCTACCCTCAAAAGAGGGGGAAATAAACAAGGGGTTTTATTATAGAGATAAGAACTCATAAAAGTTAAAAATACAATATTTAGAACACCTAAAACATAAACCAGACATCAAAATAGTTAAAATAGACCAAGTAGATAGTGAAAATGTTAGAAAAACCATAAAATTTGGCCTAGGATAATAGTGATAAGATTAGAATATAGCACCAATACCTACTGTCCATTTTTTCAACTCCTATCCAAACAACAAAAAAACTAGACTTTTCAAAAGTAGGTAGAAAATTAGGTTTAACTATAGTTTTACATGACCAGAGACTAGTTTAGAATCAGTAGTTTTCAATACACTTTTGCTTAGAGAATCTAGATATATGGGGTATTATGTGTGGCATGATGGATCTCACTTTGAATTTTAGATACGATAGTTGGTATGACTTCTAGATCATAATCCATGTTTCAGACACCAGTGATTGGGGGCATTATGCACAACACATTTATTTTCTTTTCTTTCTGAGTTTAGCATTACCCAGGCATTCTCAATAGTTACATGAATTATTCTATCTACAAGTGGTTAACATCATTTTGGAGTGGATTTCATACAAGCCTAACCTTCACATTTTAAAGTAGCTTTCATACAAGCCTAGTGCACCAGTTTCAAAGTGGCTTTCATACAAGCCTAATCTCCATCTTTCAGAGTGGCCAAGAGTGGCCTAGTTTCTAGCATACATTTAGCTATCCATGTTAGGTTGTGGAGCTAAAAGCTTCACTAATGCAAACATGGAGGAGGAGGTTGCTAAGTGTCACAGTCATCGACATCAGTCAGGCCAACTGACGTTAGTCAGGTGTAGATAAGAAGCTACTGACATTGGTCAAGATTGGCTGACGTCAGTCATCTCTAGGTAGATAGGGACTGACATCAGTCACCTGTGTGGTTCCAAAACTATGAGTTTCATGGACAATTTGTTAACAAACCAGTTGTTTACATGTTAAAGGCTAATTTTAGTCTTGGAGCTATGGATCTAATTATTGTAATTGGGTGTCTAATTATTGTTTGCATGAGATCTATTTAAGAGACTCATGGGCTGTATTATAAAGTGTGAGGGATCAAAGCAGGGATTCCCTAGGTGCTAGATAGAGAGAGAAAGCTTGGCTCCTCATAGTGCTATAGTGCCAAGTGTATATGATCAGTTAGATCTATGAGAGTGCGAGGTCTAGTAGAAGATCCATAGGGGTGCTGGTTTGGAGGACAAGTGTTCTTCATGGTATGTAAGATCAGGTTGGTCTGTAGGTGTGTAAGATCAAGAAGGAGATCTACATGTGTGTGTGTGTGCAAGGTCTAGGTTTGTAGGTGTGCAGAACCAGGTTGATTTGTAGGTGTGCAAGATCAAGGAGGTCAGCAACACAATAGGTAGCAAGATCAGGTGAGATCTACTTGGAGTATGCTGTGTACTTGGAGTATAATGTGTACTCGGTCATGGAGTACATGGAGTACTTGGTGGACCAATAACATTATTACTGACTGGTGGACTGGAAGTATTGTTACTGGCTAGTGGAGGTGAACAACAACTCTATGTTTGAGTTGTGTGTTGGGACCGTAATTGAGAGAGTGAGCTCTTGAAGAGATTTACTGTTTATGCCTTAGAGGTGTGGGAGCCCTAGAGGTGTGTAAGGAAGAAGACTATGGCATCTTCTTTGTTGTATTTCCTTCTGGAAGAGTAGTAATACAATTGGGTATTGTTTCTTATATTTTGTGTTATTTATAAATTCTAGTTACTTGTTACTTTTGGTTGAATTCTGCATTTTGGGTAATCAATTGTGCTTCTGGGCCCTAACAGTTGGTATTAGAGCCAGGTTGTGGTTCTAGATTCCTGATAGTTGGTATCAGAGCTAAGGTTATAGGGAGCAGGGTTGTGTTTGGTTATAGGTCACTCTCAAGGGTTTTTAATTGAGTGGGAGTATAGAAATGGTAGAAGAAAGTACACTAAGAATGGAGGAATTGAAAAACAAGAATGGTCAATTATGGTGTTATGGAAAAAAAGAGCAGGAAAAGAAAAATTGTTGGTTGATAGTGGATCAGCATAAAGGGAATGAAGAAGTAGATGTTGTAGGGGTTGTTACACAAGATGCTCTGTGATGTTCCTTAGATAAAGTAGAATCTTGTTTTATAGATTCTGTTGCCTCTTTCCATGTAGCCCGAAATAGAGTATTTTTCCATGTTAAGGTCCTTGAAGACTTTGGAAATATTTATTTAGGGGCTGGTGTGCCTTGTCAATGTTTTGGCAAAGGGGAAGTGCAGCTAAAATTGCAAATGGCCAACACATGGGTGTTGAAGGAGGTCATGTAGGTCCTAGTCTTGAAGATGTGGCTAATTTCTTTAGGAAAGTTGGGTGATGAGAGATGCACAAAAACTCTCACAGTGGATGCACTTGAATTAGCAGGTGGTAAGAAAGTAGGTATCCTTTATCTATCTACTTATATTAATGATTCTTCTTTTGTTGCAAGGACGTGGCTTTGTAGGTTTGGTCACATGAGCAAGAAGGAGATGCATGTTCTTAAGCAGAAGTCAGATGTCTTTGACAAACTCAAGAACTAGAAAGCCATGGTGTTCTTGGAGGAGATGATGGATAGAGATCATTAGATGGGACTGGATATCTCTGCGCAGGGTAGTTTGGATAGGGTTTTGATTCAAAGTAAGCTTGTGAGTAAAAAGTCATCACTCACAAGAAAACACAGGTACTGATGTCGGTTATGGGAAACTAGCATCGAACAGACAAGCATTGACATTGGTCATGTGCAAATAGGCAAAGTCAGTGGTATCAAGCAGGTGGAAATTGACGTCGGTAGGATAACCAGTGTTGGTGACCAGGTTAATTTCATGAAATTGATGTCAGTCGAATGCAAACTAGGTGGTGACTGACATTGGTCACTGGATTAGATTTTGGGCAGACAATAAGTTGTTAAGGAGTCTCAAATGCCCATGTGGAAGACTAAAAGGGTAAGTAAGCCTCAAATTTGTTATTCCTCTTCATTATACTATTTGTTGCTCACTACAGAGTAGGAAGGATCTAGGAAATAGTGGGAGCATGGCATGAATTCTTTGGAAAAGAACCAAATGAGAGATTTGGTAGAGTTGCCAACTGGGATAAAAGCTTTGAGAGACGAATGGATTCCTTGGTTAAAGAATAGAGACAATGGACACGTGAGATGGAAGGCCAGGTTATATGGTCTTGAGGAAGCTGCAAGATAGTGGTACAAGTTTGACAGGTGTATGACAAAGTAGGGCTTTAGTCAATGTCAGTGTAACCATTGTGTTTGTCTTACCAGGGTGGATAATGGTCGTGACATTATCTTGTTATTGTATGTGGATGGTATGCTTGTTGCAGGTTCAAACATATAGGATTTTGCTAAGCTAAAGGTAAGGTTAGTTTAGTGGTGTGCCATGAAGAATTTGGGAGCAACAAAATTCTTTGGCATGAGTAATCCTAAAGACAAGGAAGAGCACAAGTTGATGTTATCAGAGGATGATTGTGTGAAGGTAGTACAGGATGCAGTACAACAAACACACCTATGGTTGGACAGTTCTCAGAATAGGGTCCCCAATCACATGATGAGGTTGAGTATATGTGTACTCCCTAATATTGCCCCAATAGTGGGAGTTGTCAGTAGGTTTGTAGTCAATCTAGGAAAGAAACACTGGAGGGCAGTTCAGTGGATTCTTAGGTATTTGAGAGGGACTAGCAGTAGGTTGACATGCTATGCAGGGTCAAGTTCTTTTCTACATGGGTTTGTAGATGTGGATATGGTAGGTTACTTGGATGATAGGTGTTGCACCACAGGATGTGTGGTGGTTGGTCTTCAGGATTGATCTTGAAGAGGGATACAAGCTAGGAAACAAATTAGACAGTGTATAGGTACAGGTATAGTGTAGCTATTTATATCCAAGTGGGAGATTTCTAGGTTGTGAAGCTAAAGGCTTCATTGATGCAAACATGGAGGATGAGGTTGCTGAGTGTCATAGTCACTAGTGTCAGTCAGGCCAACCAATGTTGGTTAGGTGTAGACAGGAAGCTGCTGACATCAGTCAAGATCAGCCGATGTTGGTCATCTCCAGGTAGACAGGGACTGATGTTGGTCGCTTATGTGGTTTTAAAACTATGAGTTTCATAGATAGTTTGTTAATGAACCAGTTGTTTGCATGTTAAAGGCTAATTTTAGTCTTGGAGCTGCAGATCTAATTATTGTAATTGGATGTCTAATTATTATTTGCATGAGATCTATTTAAGAGACTCATGGGCTGTATTGTAAAGTGTGAGGGATCAAAGTAGGGATTCCTCAGGTGTTAGATAGAGAGAGCAATCTTGGCTCCTCATAGTGCCATAGTGCCAAGTGTGTATGATTAGGTAGATCTACGGGAGAGCAAGGTCTAGTAGAAGATCCATAGGGGTGCTAGTTTGGAGGACAAGTGTTCTTCATGGTATGTAAGACTAGGTTGGTCTGGAGGTGTGCAAGATTAGGAAGGAGATCTACATGTGTAAGTAAGGTCAGTTGATCTGTAGGTGTGTGTGTGTGTGAGGTCTAGGTATGCAGGTGTGTAAAACCAAGTTGATTTTTAGGTGTGCAAGATTAGGGAGGTCAACAACACAACAGGTAGCAAGATCAAGTGAGATATACTTGGAGTACATTGTGTACTTGGAGTACGGTGTGTACTCAGTCATGGAGTACATGGAGTACTTGGTGGACTGATAGTATTGTTACTGACTGGTGGACTGGCAGTATTGTTACTAGCTGGTGGAGGTGAACAACAACTCTATGTTTGAGTTGTGTGTTGGGACCGTAATTGAGAGAGTGAGCTCTTGAAGAGATTTACTATTTATGCCCTAGAGGTGTGGGAGCCCTAGAGGTGTGTAAGGAAGAATACTATGGCATATTCTTTGTTGTATTTCCTTCTGGAAGAGTATTAATACAATTGGGTATTGTCTCTCATATTTTGTGTTATTTCTAAATTCTAGTTACTTGTTACTTTTGGTTGAATTCCGCATTTAGTTGCTTGTACATGGTAATCAATTGTGCTTCTGGGTCCTAATAGTTGGTATCAAAGCCAGGTTATGGTTCTAGATTCCTGACAATCCATGCCAACATTTTTATATTACAAATCATTTATGGGCTTTAGGATCCATATCATATGGCATTTATTTCATATCAATATCAGTTCATAGCTTCACTTCATGGGGTAATGATGGAGCGAAAGGACTATCTAGCCTTTGTATTATTGATCCACCTATTTAGAGGGATTAGACACATAGTCCAAAAATTAATCAACACACACATGATCACCTAGCTTCATTTAGTGGGAAATAATGGAGCCAAATGGCTAGTCTTTGCATTTTTGAGCTACTTTTGGGGAAATAAGAACTTAGCTTTGTTCATGATATTACTCTTGGTACAACATCATCCAAAATTAATCAACATCACTCAATATCATAATAAGTTTTATAGTGGTCCATGTATTTGGTGAGGTGTATTCATTCTTTTTTCTTCCTCTTTCTCTTACCCAACTTTTGTAAATTCTTATTTTAGATATAGTGTATATAGTAAGAATTGATCTACTCTTTATTTTCTCTATCAAATTTTCACTTAACAATGTGTATTCTCTACACACACCTAGCATCACCTAGCTTCATGAGATTTACCCTTGTAGGTAAGTTTAGGTACGCTTTATATTTTCCATTTATCCTAGTATTTTGATTCGCTACATCGCTAGAATAAAGAAGGGGGCAAATGTAGTCATTTAAAATATAAAAATTGGTAACTTGAGTGTGGATAATGACACCCAACCCATAGGTCCCTCTTCTTGATCTCATGACCCTCATAGGCATCATTTTCATTGATTCTCAGTCATCCTTATACTTCTATACCTGATCCCAACTGAGCCAAACTCCTCTTTCCATGATAGATCAATCTCTCTAGGTCCCATCTGCTCAGGACAATAGTGTCACACTAAGACTATAACATTGGTGCCACTCCTATCCACTTTTAGCTCTCTTATCCAAGTCCATTTCTGGCCCTAATGGTCAATTTCTCCTAGTTCCTTATCTTTCTCCTTGTTGGCCTAATACTAGACATTCAACCCATGACCAATAGATCCCTATAAAATTCCATTTAAAGATCATTTGGAAAGGGTAGGCAATTATCACTAAGTAAGAATAAAAGCAAGACTACTCAAGAAATCTTCCCTATTCTCTACATACAACCATCCAATATAATTATAAGCTTATTAAAATCCTTACACTAGTCCCTAATCACCTAAAGTATATATAGTTTAGCATTTTTTCATCTTCATACACTAAATTGCACAAAACACATCAAGTGGGAGAATTACAAATGTCTTGATCCCTCTTCAGAGTATTGGTATGTAGGTAGTATACAGACAAAAGGGGTATGGATACATGTTCATTGAATATTACACACACCAACCCCCCCTTTTTATTAAAATTGGTCAATTCAGAATAAAGTATAGGGTTTGAAGAGAGAATCTACTTTATAGGGATCTCTATAGACTTTTAGCTACCAAAACTTCACATATAGGGTCGTATAGACTTGAAAAATAAAACCCCAAAATCTTATATCCTTAAGACAACAATGGTAAAGGTGGACTACAATGCTAGTGCCACTCTTATATACTTTTGGTGCTCCTATCCAATCATAAAATATAGGTCAGATCTTAGTTTATGATAGTGTCTTAGTCCTATATAATGAATCTCAGACCCTGTCTCAACTATATCATCCAATTTATAGCTAAGTCTTATTTTCTCTCTTATTACTATTTTTAGAAAGGTCAAAATTGAAATCTAATTTACACAAATTAGTATCTTAATTATTACATATTTATTTACTAATTTTACTACTTAGACCCTTTAACTAAATTAGAAATAATACACCAATATTCTCAAAATTGTGAAATCAAATGGCCAACATAAAAAGAGAGGGGTCACCTCAAAATGTTAACAAAAAAAGGATATCACAATAAATGTTAGACTATATGCTCTAGGTAACTACTATACAAGCTATAAAATTAAAGTCATACTCTTATCATGAGCATGTTTAACAATGATAAGGTACACCCACTAAGGATTATTGCTACCTTTAACTCAAAAATATATTTATCTTACATCAAAATTCATATACAACACATTTAATTGGGTACCACCACCATATAACCAAATATTATCTATGTGAAATTTATCTCCTTATTTTTAAGGAATTCAAACTATCATGGATATATCAATCCATTCAAGATGCTCCATAAGTATTAAGGTAGACTGTAAACTTCTTAGCAATGAGGAAAACCAAATCACATTATTCTCAAGGGTCCCTATCAACAAGGTCACATCAAAACCATTATACATTCAACATAAGGATAGTTTCTAAATATATATTCTTAGCAAAGAGGTCATAACCTCAAATGGTTGTTGACCATAACATTTGTATATCAAAATCCTAACTAGATCTATATACTTTGGGTATGGATAAAACATGTGAGAAGAGGTAATACTAATGTATGCAATTATAAATGCATCATATCCATAAATCAATCCTAGACTAGATGGGATAAAACACAACTAAACTTACAATTAGGGGCATACAATTTTTAAGAAGAAGCATGACCAATGTGAGGATCTGTTAGACTTGATTAGGATATCACTTGTCATAACACATCATATGATATAGGGTTCAAAATCATATAATTTAACATAATCGCATAACAACCCTAAAAGAGTCCTATGATTTAATATTTCACTAATCTAATAACAAGAAAAGTAAATCTAATATAGTGTTCACTAAAGCTTGTGACACAAAGTCAGGGTTAGAAACAAAACAAATGAAAAACTAAACTAAACATGTATAAAAGACATATACTCACGTCAATGTATACATAATCCTAATACATGGAAGAGAAGAATACATATGCTTTATCTATCTACTGTTATAAAGGAGGAATAAAGTTAGGAATACTTACCTTTGAAGATGAACCTACTGAGCCTCAATCTCCCCCTTGGCCAAGGTGCTTCACAAGAGATTGTCATGGTATGTAAGGATAACTAAGATAAATTTTCTATATGCTACACAACCTATCCAAGTATCTAAAATATTTATCCACAAGATGAGTTCAGAGCTCCAAAGAAAGTATTGAACCTAAAGATTTATTCCCCAAGTAAAATGGTTAATAGGTAGATGTTGATTCCCACTTATTCACTTAATTCTTTACTCTTATCAAATAATGGTAAATGAACTTGTATATATAGTAGTAACTTTCCCTAAAAACTTTTAGGAATGTTAGTTGTGCTAGGTAAACCTATTTACCCTAACACATTTTCAAGGATAACTCTATAAGTTTATGCTAGGTCAGCTAAGAGGCCAACAAAATGAAAGAGAGAAAAAGTCCCTAAACTATACAAGGTTAACCTAACACAATTGATAGGTCAAAAGGGTGTTAAGGCTACACATGAAGGATAAAACATAAAAGATGATGAGAATAGGTATAATTAATAATAATAAGCTTGGGTTTAATGGTTTTATGGGGCTAGAGTGTGGATGGCAAGTGGAAAAAGGAATGATATTCTTACGAAGCATCGATGGTCTATCCACCCCTTTCCAAGTGCATCCCTTAAGGCATGAAATCATAAATATTGAGACTTGATAGGTCATTTCAATATATAAAGTGTTAATAATCAATAAAAGCTAAAAATATTATGTATACATATGCCCCAGTTGAAGCTCATCACAGTCACGTAAGTGCAACATGGGATGGTGCTTCAGAGATAAACCATGATAACACACAATGTTGATGCTAAGTATGGTGAAGTAAGCAGAAAATAAGATAAATGAAAAAACTATATTGAGAAACACATACCTTTAACTTACCTTAGTGTCTTAGATAAAGAAGTAGACTATAAGAAATGAAGGTGTTCAATGTAGAGTAAAATAAAAGAACCTATAGAATTTAGTGCAAAAAGTAGCCAAAATCAATTTTTTTGGAAGATAGACATGTGATAGTGTAAAATAATCTCTACATCATCATGATTCTAATGAATTTTATTGTTTGTAAAATGGATGAGTAGAAATAAAGATAGAGGCAAAATAAGGAATCTTTCTAAAAATAAATGAAAGAATTGAGTTGCTAAAAAGTGGTTTTAAATAGAAAAAAGAACATTCATTTTGTATTTTTAATTGTGAAGAAAAGAGATATTTGAGATCAAATAAGGCTAAGATGGTGATGTAATGATAGGCTAGATGAGGAGGACACCTAGATATGTTATAAGGTCCACTATAGGTATGCAACTATGGATCTCAAACTGGTTTTTGAATTTTGTATTGAATTGAGTGAATTTTTGATAAAATTTGTTTTTAAGAATTTATATATGTCAAAATTGAACAAAATTAGAAAATAAGAAGATGGGAAATGGATTTTAAGGGTTTAAGAAGAAAAATGAGTAAAATGTACTGGGTCAACACATAAAATGTACTAGGTCTACTAGGTCGACCTAGTAGGTTGAAATAAGGTAAAATCCATATGGTCAACCTAATAGCTGTGGGTTGACCTAGTGTAATTTATAGGATAAAAAGCTAAAATAGAATGAGAAACTAGTCCATAAGGGCCAAAATAAAAAATCAAAACTAGGGAAGGGAAAATAAGAGGGTTGAGTTAGAACTTGAAGTAAACTATGACAAAAATAGGGAAATTTTGGTCAAACTAGGCTGACCAAAGAACCAAAATAAGGATGAAAAAGCATACAAAAAGTTGAAAGAGGGATAGAATGGCCCTAAATTACCAAAGGAGGGTAAGAGGGACCAAACAAGATAGAAATAGGATAAAATGAATAAGGTAATAATAATTAGGCTTATTTGTAATTAAAATTGTAAAAATGTGTAAAGAATGTATTATGATTATACATGACATGGAGGAACTAATATATATTTTGTTATTTTTTGGTTGGAGAGATGACCAAGATTCTGAGGTTGGTAGACATGTCTTGGTTGTTATATTTATTAGAGAGATTTATAGATGGAGATCAAGCTAGATTGGTAGCCATAGGTCTAGGAGGTATATCTAAGATGTGTAGGATCCATTTTAGTGTTAACCTAATAGTCATGTTCTTAAGATGCTAGGAATGGTTGACTAACATCTTCAGATTGGAGGTGGATGGGGACGTGATATAAGTGGGTATCACACTAGAGGATGTTATGCCATCTTTGAGCTACCCATAACATGAGTACCAATGACCACAAAGATACCAAATAACTAAGAGGAGAGGAGAGCCTTAGCCATGTGGGATATAAGATCAAATATGATATTAAGAGGATGGAGAGTTAGTATGGATGATGTGTATATATCATAGATTCTATATCTTTAAAAGGTAGTGATAGGCCTTATGACATAGCAGGTGCTTTATCATAAGTCAGACAACAAGGTACCATCATTCATGGTAGCCTTAAGTAGGATGATGTTAGAGGAGGGAGTATTATATGATCTAAGTTCTTTCATCTGGGTCCAACTCATACATGATCTATTTGAGATGCTAGTTAGAGGGTAGAAGACTATGAGATTGATCATACTACTAATAATATGGATATATGAGAGATTCCCCATGTATCAATTATTTAGGTTTCCCTATATGGTTGATGATAGGTTACCTTGAGTATAGAGATGAAGGGAGGACCAGGTAGCATGGGCTATGCCCCATGTGTTGGCACTATAGCTGGTGAGATGTGTATGATATCATGTGGTAGATGTATGGGCACATAATAACTATATGGGCAAGATGACACATAATTGCACCATCACTAGAGAAGAGAGAGGTGATTCGTCACTATACATGGTGGAGAGAGATACATATAATGGAATGGGTGCTAGGATAAATGGGTTTACCTCATTTGGTGATATAGATACTGATGCCCAACTAGTGGGCTCAAAAATGTGAGGGAGTCATAAAGGAAAAGGAGACTTAGACCACTTATAGTGAGGCCAACATTGAGGCCATGTTAGGAGTAACCATAGACTGATTGGGCATGATGAGTGGTAGAGGAGGTAGAGATACAAGATGTATCAATACCAACCCCACATCAAGATGAGTAGTGGCCACAAAAGACATGACAATGATGGAGATAAGAAAGAGTGGAGAATATAGACATCCCATATGATCCCATAGATTTACCAAAGATGTTAGAAATATCACTCAAATGGAGGCTAAGATGGACATGAGCCATGATATCCAGGTTCAAGTTAAGGAGGTAACCTATTGAAGAGGTACTAGGAGGCCTTACAAATAGGGAGACTATGCTAGGCAATCATACAAAGGATGATATCATATGAGCTAAAACATAGATAGGTATGAATATGGTTGAATTAATTCTTAAGTTTTTATTTGGTATTAGAGAGATATAGTTAGATATTATGATATGTGACAGTGATATAATATCCATATCATGTGATTTTGTAAGCATACCTAAGGATGAGGAAGAGAGATGTGGGCCCCTAGTGAGGGGAACACTTCATGACATCCTATATGAGATTCTATAGCCATATGACCCCATGACATTGGAGGATCTAAGTATATCATTTGCCCCAACTCAGGTGAGGGTTCAAATTAGTTGGTGAGGCAGTGAGGTAGATATAAGTATAAAGGGAGAGGGTGTAAGCACTAGTATAGATGGGTGCATGTGAGAGATAGAAATAATAGGCCTTGGTAGATGAGAGAGCTATGCATCTAGAGATAGTGACATAGATGATGTAGGAATATATAATGATTCAAACTTAGTTAACTCAGGTAATATAACAAACCAGGTTGAGTTAGTGTAGGCACAAGTACAAATAACATGCCTATAGGGATAGGTAGAGGGATTGGGATCTTGAACTAACTCATTATAGCATACCATTCAAAGGAGTCAGATCAATGCCTCAAAAAGCAACATGGCTAGGCCATGAGATAGACATGATGGAGCTTAGCCTTAGTGCTAAGGATTTGTATATGGTTGTATATGTTATATCAAACTCATGGTGTGTGTGTGTGTGTGTGTGTGTATATATATATATATTTATAGCATACCATTTAGAGGAGTCAGATCGAGGCCTCAAAAAGTAGCATGGCTAGGCCATGAGATAGACATGATGGAGCTTAGCCTTAGTGCTAAGGATTTGTATATGGTTTTATATGTTATATCAAACCAACACTAATAAGCCAATAAGCCAAAATGATACACCATATATATATATATATATATATATATATATATATATATATATATATGGTGTATCATTTTGGCTTATTGGCTTATTAGTGTTGGTTGTGTATGTTGTCTTTATGGTTTTTTGTGTTTGTTAACTATAGTTGAGGTTGTGGATGCATTTGGATATATTTCTTTCTAGAACATGTATTTAGCTTTTTTGTATATGTTATAAGAAACATATGTGGTGTGGTTTCTTTTCTAGCATTATGGAGTACACATGCATGGTTAAAAATAAATAGGTGAAAAAAGACTTGGAAAAATATAATCAATCAAAGAAATGTACTACACATTATTTCAAGTTGGGAAATGTGTAATAACAAAAAATGACTAAGTATAAAATCCAAGAAAATGGAAAACAAGATGGTAAAAGGGGCTTTGTTTTTAAACCAATGTAAATTTTTTTTGTACCAAATTAAAACAAGTAAAATCATACTAAATATCATGATGGGAAGTATGAAAAATAATGTAATAAAATGTAAGGTATGTAAAAGGGCATAAATGTTAATAAAAACAAATCAAAATTAAATCAATCAATTATACTATTTCATGATGGGAAGTACAAAAGAAAACTAAAATTTACAAAAAAAATGGTCTTAAATTTACCATACTAATTCAAGCTAGGAAGTATGAAAAATTCAATAAATGGTTGTAATCTCACATGCACTCAAAAAATAAGAAGATAAAAGACACAATAAAAATGAAGTAAGCATAAAGCATACTAAATATCAAGATGGGAAGTATGTCAATGACATGTAACCTTATAATCAATATAATATTATCTCTTATTTGACACCTATAATTTTGGATGGTGACTTATTTATTGGAAAATTTTGTGAGGAGGGTTGGGTCCTATCCATGATATTACACTAAACATCACAAAAAAATCCCAAGGGGTACCAAATCAAGATTGGTAAGCAGAAAAATAAGGTAATGGTAAATCAAGGATGTGAGTATTAGGATGGAAAAAATGGTAATTTATGAGGGATTTTGGGTCCTATCTGTGGTCTTACAAATCAACTCACAAATGAAATCCCATGGGGAGTGAGTAGTAATCAAAATAATATTTCCTAAGAGGAAATATGAAGGAAAAAAAATGAAAAAATAAATGTAATAAGAAAGACTTAGGAATCTTATGAGAAGACCTTAGGAGTTAAGAGGCATATTAAGGACATGAGAAGACACTAATTGACTAGTGGTCGTCTAAGTACAAAGGAAACCCACTTGATATAGACACAAAGGTTTGTAGGCAAATAGGTGTGCTACTAATATCAACTCATGATGGTAGATTGGTACAAGGAAAATTAAAATTGACCTACCTTCCCACGATGTGTTCTCCACTCCTTAGGACCCCTTATAAAGCCATTAGTCTACTATGAAGATTGGGTACTTGCATGAGAAAGTAGGTAACACTAAAATAATTTTTCATTTTCTTCTTCTAATATACTAGCCTAATGCACCCCAAAGGACCTTAGCTCTATTGTGAGGCAAATTATGGAGTTCAAGATTTGACTTGAAGAAAGAAATGTGCTTTGAATAATGTCTTTTAGTGTGATTAGACTTTTAAGAATATTCAATATTTTTGCCCTTTGATATCATTGCATTTTTTTTAAATGATTTGGATTTTAACTTTATTTTGAAGTATTTTTTAAGATTCCCCATCCATATGGATTTGGAATGACCTATCATGAGAGAGATAGTGATACACATGAATGAGATGTAGGCTAAGGCTAAAGAAAGCTAAGTGACCCAAGACAAAAGACTGACAAGAACACTTGGGCTTGATAATGAACTAAGCATTTGATATCAAGTCTCAACCATGTATATGCTTAGTTTGCATAAAAAAGAAGAAGGAAAAAGGAGATCCAAAAGAGGAATAGTGATAAGAAATAGTAATGAGAAATATTGCTTGCGAACTAGTCATATGGTAATATGATATAGTCACCAAAGGGAAGAGGGTAAATATAACCAAGTCACCATGACAACTATATGTGTAAAATAAATATAAGAAAGCAAATAATCATGAAAATATAAGGGAATTTTTTTGAGAAAAACTCTAAATGAAAAGAAAGTAATGATAAGGAAAAGATAATCATATGCAAAAATGTAAAATGATGACATAAGCTAACTATAGTACAAAAAGAAGGAGAAACATGTTATAAGATAATAAAAAATTTGACACAGTGTCAAATGATATAATCAAGATAAAAATAAAATTAGAGCACACGTCTAATCCAAAGATAAATGAGAAAGAACCATGCATGTGCTCATAAATACTAGTAAATCTATCCACACACATTATCCAATACATCAAATAAATATCTATGAAGATGAATGCATACTACTAATATGGTCTCATCAATCTTCAGTGAATACTTGTAAAATAATTATTTTTGGATCTCCTCAAATAAAAAAGTGGGAATGCTCAAAGGATCATACGAAGGAGGAAAATTAGGCAAAGACTAGTTAGGAAAATGCATAGAAACAATATCCATAGGAGAAGAATGAATCTCAGGTGGAGAAGGATCCACAGGTGAAGGACTCATGGGTGGAGAAAGATCCATAGGTGAGGGAAGATCCATAGGTGAAGGAATCACAAGTGGAGGCATAGAAGGTGGTGAAAGGACCATAGGATGTGATGACACCACTAGAGGTGGAGCCATAGGAGAAGAAGGAGGAGCCTTATTGGGGGAATAACCTATAAGAGGAATGGTATAAGGTCCAAGGATGGATAAAAGATGATATATAAGATGTTAAATAATGTGGAAATGATTGGTGTGATGCATGCCACATAGGTACCATAGACAATATAACTCACCATAGTTGGGAAAATATTTAAGAAGTACCTTTGAGGGAGGTATGGCTTTGTCTGATGATGGGGAAGAAGGACACAAGTTATTAAGATATTGTCTTAACTTATGACAATAGGTGGAAGAGTGATTTTATATCCCATGGAAGTAATAGATATGCTTGTGAGTGGTTTTAAGAACAATCATAGAAAGAGGTGAAATAAGAGTGGAAGAAGTTGAAGGGGACTAATCAACCAATTTGGTGGGCAAAGGATCCATCTTAGGAAGTGGAAGTAAAACATCATAAAGGGAGGGTGATGATGGGGAAGGAGTGGAACTAGGCTCAATAGGAAGAACAATATGAGAATCAAGAAGAGGCACACCAACATTAGGAGAGAAAATAGTCTCAACTAGAGTGGAAAAAGAAACATGTTTACTTATAACTATCCCTACAAAAAGAGGGGTGGGATTTGTAGAAGGTCTAAGGAAGACTACCCTAGGTGTGGAAAAGTGATAAGGTCTAGTCATAACATGATCTAAGAGCATGGTCCTAATTGGTTCTTGAGAAAATAGAGGTATCAGTGCCATATCTACCTTGTGATAAAGAGGGAAAATGCAAGAATCAGGAACTATAAATAAAAGATAATGATGAGATGCATAAAAAGACTCAAGTAAAGAAGAGTGGTAATGAACAATATTAGCATCATGGGCCTAGACAAGGCTACATAAAATAGGATCATCTAAAGAATATCCATCATCATAATCTAGAGTATGAAGATTGATGACATAGGTTGGGATGACCTTGTCATCAGAGGAAGCTTGATGAATAGAGTGCCTAGTCTTGGTTGAGACTATAGGAATGTCATCTTAAGGAAGCTTTTGAGAATGAGGCTACAAGGAAGTAGAAAGCTACAAGATGAGATGAGGTAAGAGATTAAATTTTTTGATCTTTAAGTTAATCTCATTAGGTTCATCATCATTAGAGTCTAAAAGGTTGGGAGGAATGTTACCAATGAGTTTAGGATACCCATTGTAACCTCTGGTTGAGTTGATAGGAAAGTTGAAATGTTGTGAATCATAGAATGGAACACCAGGTAAAGGTTTAAGTGTAAGAATATTGAAGATACCATGATCTTATAATTATTAAAATTCTAAGGGTTAGTGTCTCCTAGAATCTTATAAATGGCTCTATTGTGAGGAAATATTATGCATTGGCAAGCAAAAGATGCAATAAATTGCATATTATGAGTCCATGACCTACCAATCAAAATGTTATATGAAAGGGGAAAGTTGAAGATCATCTTCACATGAATGGTGATAGGTGGTATGGTAATGGGAAGCCACACACACCCTAAAGGAGGCATTTACTCTATCATATCATTGGCATGTGCTTTGTGTAGACTTGAGATTACATTTAGAATACCCAATAGTATTAATAAAATAAAAGGAGGTAACACATGTGCCAGAACCCTCATCGATCAAGGCTCAATTAACTTGAATATAACCTATTTGGATGCTAATAAATAATGGAGGATCATTTGTATGAAGTAGAATCTCATCCAGAATCATAGATGCAATAGGAAATTATAAAGGAAGAGAAGTGTCTAGAGTTTCATCAATGTTAATGGACATATCTTCACATTACTGTAGGATATTATCTTCAGATCTAGATAAAGCAGCCTCCCATCTTGCTAGAGGAGGGCACAGGATATTCATCTCAAATATGAGTTGCATGAAGTAGTTTTTATGATGTGGAGATGTCCTCATGAGTTTAAGAAAAGGGATTTGGGATGGAAGATTATTAAGTTCTGTAATGGGATCCCACTCATCATAACCCATAAGTAGATTATTATATATAGATGTGTAATGATTAAGAAGATATTCAAAACGTGGATTCAAAGAGAATTGAAACTTATGTTGATAAGAATGAGAAGGTTGATAATAAGGTTGTAAATTATTTGGTGATAAAGAAGTAGTTAGTTTAGATTGATCTTGAAATTTGGAAGAAGTGTTACTAGAAATTAGATTATCATTAGTATTGGAAGATGGTGGGAGATAAGTATAAATAGTATGAGATGTGTCATCCAAGGGATATTAATAAATTATATCATCAAAAGAAATAATATTTTCTTGCCCCAACTCATTTAAATGAGTTAGAGAAGAATCTTGGATAACATGATATGTA
Source organism: Torreya grandis (assembly GCA_037957365.1). Classification (NCBI taxonomy): domain Eukaryota; kingdom Viridiplantae; phylum Streptophyta; class Pinopsida; order Cupressales; family Taxaceae; genus Torreya; species Torreya grandis. The sequence continues at coordinate 2,159,939 of JARHVA010002196.1, forward strand.
TTGTGGGAAGGAGCAGTGTAGATAGGTTGTGAATCAATGAAATCCACCACTCTTCACATATTGGTCATACTTACCACATTATCTTTAGAATTTGGTTCAACAAGACTTTATATGTTATTGGGTGAAGAAGTGGGCTTGTATTGAATTTTTTAGATTGGTTGATGATTAGGTAAGGGGTCTTTATAGATAGCTAAATGAGAATTTTCTTGATTTAAGGCTTAAGTTTTATCATGTGATTTATAGTCTTTGAAATAAATCTCATAATATTGTTGATGCTTACGAATAATGGAATCATGATCAAAATTTGGGCCAAGAAGAATGTCCATAGCTAAATTGTGAAGTTGTCTACAAGTCTCATGAGAGTGACCCCCACTAGCATGAAACCAATGAAACTTATTAGGATCATACCATGATTTCTTAAGTTGAGTAGGGTCAAGATTTTGAGGGAGAGGCCTAATTATTTGTTTAAGCAATTTGGTTGCGGATAAAGGCTTATCGACATTAATGTTGTTTGTTGAGAAATGAGGATTAGTGAATTGTTGAGGAGCTAATTCCAAAAAATGGATAGGAATGATAGATTGAATATTATGAATGGTATCATATAAATTAGTAACACCATCATTGGTAATATTTTAGTTTTGGTTCTTAGCTAATATGTAAGGGTCTATGAAAGGTTGGGGCAACTTAAATTGATGCATGAGGAAATCTTGTCTTTTGGCTTGATTAATGGCTTCCTCAAAGGTACATGGAAAAAGGGTATATAATCGATATTGTAATTTAGGAAACAAATCATTTGTAAAGATATGAAAGAGATTGTCACTTACCATATTATGTTCACATTTATTTGACAAAGTCTACTATCACTTAACAAAGGCTTGGGTAGCTTCATTTTCATTTTGTTTGTAATTGATGAAATGGGCCAAATTGTTCTCTATAAGATCACTAGTTTGAAATTATTGAACTAAAGCATTTACTAAGTCATCTAAACTAGTGATATAGTGTGTTCTAAGTTGATTGTACCAATCCAAGGCATCACATATGAGGGTTTTGGCTAAGATTTTGGTATCAGAAAAGGTATTTAACTCAACCCAATCCTTGTAAAGATTTCCAAAAGTTTTGAAGTGAAGGGTAGGATTGGTTGATCCATTGTAAAAAATTATAGGTGTTATACTGCCAATATCAATGTTAGCAATTTGGGCGGTAAGAGGTTCATTTTGTAAATGCTTGATGACTTTATTGGCTAATGGAGGTTAAGGAATTAGATTACCTTGAAAACCTTGAAGAGGAGGAGGGACACTTGGGTTATGTGTGCCCCAAGCAATTGGTTGAGGATTGGATTGAAGATTAAGAAGGTGGTTTTGCATTCACATCATTCGATTCATATTATGAGCTGGAAATGTGTTCATTTGATTGAAAGTTTGCAACAATAGTTGATGAGTTTGATTAGTGTTATTAGAAAAAGTAGTATTAGTGTTTGTGTTGGTATCAGTGGCTTGGGTACCATTGTTATCATTAATATGAGCTTGAGAAGAGATATGAGAGTTTGAGGCACTAGTGGAAAGATTTGATTGTGAATCAAAATATGGACTAATAAATGGTTGAGAGGAAGAAGCACTAGAAGCATGAGTGACTTGGGTATCAAATGATGAAATAGTGGAAGGATTAAGGATAGTGGATCTTAAGATAGGCCCACTAGATGTAGAACTTGCCATGCCAGTTGAGATAACAGGCATGGAGGTGGAAGAAGTTAAATAAGAAGATGCCATAGCATAATAAGGAGTCAAGATTGAAGGAAGAGGTTGAGAAGCAAAGAAATTTGTACCCTCAAATTTGGTTGAGAAAGTAGGAGTAGGAGAATGAGATTCTTCAAATTGATGGTTAATCATGAGGTTATATTTGGTAGAATGATCCTTCCCTCTATGTTGAGGGAATTTCATTATAAAGAAAAGAATTTCAAGAGTATATTCTAACTCAAGCTAATCCTCTAATAGAAGAAGAGGGTTTTATTGCAAATGGGTGTGAGGAGGGGTGCCATAGTCCATCGTGTGGGTTGTAATATGAACATTACTAGCTTTTACAAAAGGAACCCTACTTTGTATATGGAAGACCCTATTAGTATTGGTAAATTCTATCATGTTTGTTGATTAAAATTTAGAGTTATCACCAAAAAAAAAGTCCATGATGAAAGGAGAAGGGACAAGATGAGAAAGTAAAGGATCATAAAGTGATAGACAATAGTACTAAGTCCACTTGGTTGACCTAGTGCAAAGCAAAGACTATAAAATTGTACTGGGTCTATAGTATTGAACCAATTTAGTGAATAGTGACTGGTAGAAAAAGGTAACAGTGTTCTAAATAACACTAGATCGACCAAGTTGACATAGCATAGTGTACAAGGCCTAAAAAAGATACTAGATCGACATGGTTGACCTAGCATAATAGATTTGGAAGAAAATAAAATTGATAACAATCTATAAATTGAAGCAAGATAATTGCAAATAATGTAAGAAAGTAATAATTACTAAAATGGAAATACACAATCAATTGAATTAATGCTGGCTAATCTAATTGATGCATACAAAGAAAAATATTTAACTAACATTGGCTAATGCAAGATTTTGGACACATAATTGATCAAAGAATAAACAAATAACTTAAAAGTAAAGCTAGCTACTTGGTCAACCTAGAATGTTTATTATATTATTTAAGAATGATTTTAAGTGTAAAGGGAGATTGACTATGAGCAAGGTGATAAATAACAATCTAAAGATAGTTTTAGGTAAGTTTAGGATGAAAATAACTATAGTGGAAATGATATAGGCTTGGTATTGAGGCCTACTCCCTCACTTCACACACTGTAGTGATAAGGATGTCAAGTGCTTAGCTAAAATATACCATAACCATGATTTATACTTGACCAGAGCATCAAGTTAGCTTACCCCTTAGTGATGAAATCTAAGTAGGTTGGCCTAGGTAGTCAAATGTTTAAATTATTGTCGATGTTTATGTGATTTATCTATGTGTACAAAATAATAAAAATAGTGCAACTAATTGATTAATTGAAAATCCCCTAATTAGACTATGTGAACTATTCTAAGCATGTAAGCAACTAAAAATAAAAATGTGATTAACATATATGGTTTATTCCAAATTTGAAATAAGGTATATTTGATAAACTATATGAACCATCATATATAATAGGGTCGATAGGGTTAGACCTATATTGTGGAATCAAAGTCTAAAAATAAACTAGGTCGGTTAGGTTGACCTAGTTATTTTAGAACACACAGAACATAGAACTAGGTCCATAGGGTCGACCTAGTTAACTATGCAGGGGAAGTTTTAAAGACTACAAATTATGAAAGGAAATTAAAAAAATAGAAAGATACAGAGAAATAGAAACTAACCTAAATAGTTTACAGATAAAAAGAGGAAGATTACTGATTAGTAACCTTGGAGAATATTGTTAAAAACCTACAAACTAGGTTGAGATGGTCGACCAAACAATACAATAACCTATTGAAAAAGTATTGAAAATGCAATAGGTTAACTTGGTTGACCTAGTAAGATGGACTAGAAGTCTAGAAACTGGTAAAAACTTGCACTGGGTTGAGCTAGTTGATCTAGTTATCTGAATATAGTTTTGTAAGTTCTAAAACTTGTATTGGGTTAAGCTAGTTGAGCCAGTTACCTATTCTTATAAACTAGTAAATAGAGATAAATAACCAAGTTGATAGGGTCAATCCAACATAGTAAAGATATGATAAAAATAATGATGATTAGAAATGAAATAAGTGAAATAAATCCTACAAGGGTTTGACTCACATCAGGTTCACTAGTATGTATGTAATAAAAATGCATCATGCCCATAAATCAATCTTGGATCAGATGGGATAGAGCACAAATAAAATTTTGATTAGGGGCATACAATTGTTAAGTAGGAGCATGACTAATGTGAGGATCCATTAGACCTGATTAGGGGATCACTTGTCACAACACACCATGTGAGATATGGTTCCAAAGCCTATTGTCTAACACAAACATATAACAACCCTAAAATGGTCCAATGATTCAATATTTCACTAATATAATAATAAGAAAAGTAAATATAATCTAGTGCACACCAAAAATTGTGGAATAAAGTGGGGGTTAGAAATAAAACAAATAAATAGATAAACTAAACATGTATAAACGACATACTCATGTCAATGTATACAAAATCCTAATACATGGAAGAGAATAATACATATGCTCTATTTATCTACTCTTACAAAGGAGGAATAAAGTTAGGAATAATTACCTTTGAAGATAAACCCATCAAGCCTCAAGTTCTCCTTTAGCCAAGGTGCTTCACAAAAGGTTGTCATGGTCTGTAAGGATAACTAAGATAAATCAGCCCTAGGCTACACAACCTATCCAAGCATCCAAAATACTTGTCCATAAGATGAGATCAAAGATCTAAAGAAATAATTGAACCCTAAAGATTTATTCCCCAAGTAAAATGGTCAATAGGTAGATGTTCATTTTCACTTATTCATTTAATTCTTTGCTTTTATTAAATGGTGGTAAATGACCTTGTATATATAGTAGTAACTTACCCTAATTTTTTTTGAGAATGTCGGCTATGATAGGTCGATCTATTTGACCTAACACATTTTTGGGGATAATTCTCTAGGTTTATGATTGGTTGGCCAAGATGCCAACAAATCAAAAGAGAAAAAAAGTCCTTAAATTGTACTACATCAACCTAACACAACTAATAGGTTAAAATGTGCTAAGGTAAGAAATGAAAGATAAAACATAGTAGATGATATGAATATGTATAATTAAGATGGATAAGTTTGGGTTTAATGGTTTCAGGAGGCTAGAGTGTGGATGGAAAGTGGAAAAATGAATGACAATCTTATGAAGCATTGATGGTCTACCCACCCCTTTCCTAGTGCACCCCTTAAGGTATGCACTCAAAGAGATTGATAATCGATAGGTTATTATAAGATATGAAGTGTCAGTAATCAATAAAAGTTAAAAATATTATGTATATACAACTACCACTATAACATAATCATTACTTGATTAAGTTGATTTATCACACTTTCTTTGTGAAAAGATGCCAAAAAGGCTCACATATTCCTCTATAACCATCACCACATCCAACACCAATGGAAAATCAATCCATCATGGGGATAAAACCAAGGCATATCTCAATACCAAAAGGATAAAATGGTCATTCACCATAAGGATAGGTGAAAACAATTTGATCCACATGAGTCTCCATAATAAGGCCATCCACATAGTATTACTAGTCCATCACACAAGGTGAAACTAATATATAATGACACTCAAATTTACATAAATAGGTTTTAAGTGGAAAAACCATGTGCAAAAAAATGAGGTTCTAAGTCCCATGTGTAGATAAAGTTGTCCTGAAGTATATATAACACTCAATGGTCTACATAGATGAGGTTATCAACTTAAGGAGGGAATAATCCCATACTCTTCCTTGAACTACTCACAAGGAAAGAATGAAAACCAAGGTAAAAGGATATGGGTTCACTAAAATCATCTATATTCATTCCAATATTATCAAGAAAGGTGATATAACATCAATCATCCCTATATGACACTCCACTTGATGAAAGACTTGCTTAGAATGGGGTCACTAAACTTATAAAATCCCATCTCAACCCTAGGCATAACATACACTCTATTATCTAGATAACATCAAATATCATAGTTTTTAAAACTAAAAAATCTATCCCAATGACTTATAAATGAATTCCTCTAAGGTAATATACATATGTCTAAGGTCATGGGAAAGTCCCACCAGTTTATAAAAAAATAGCTTGCTTGTAAGCTAAAGTTCACTTGGCCTTCATGGCCATATAAATTCCTAACACCTAGTTGGAACCTTTGTTTGAATATTTCATTAACCTCATGCACTCTACCAAATTTTGTATGACCAATAAATCCTAAGATAGGTCTCTTAGGCATGGAGACCAAAATAAGAATCCAAACATGTAATACTTGGTTGAAGAGTCCATAATCCAAATAACCCTTCATGTGTATTATTCATAGATATTCAACAAGGAATATCACTCAACAAAGACATGCAATAATGTGTTATAAAAAATTGATCCCCAAATCTCCTACTGTTTTAATCGTGCTTTGATACAAAATGTCATGCCCAAAGTTTGCATGACTAGAACCACACAAAAACATACCAATTTTATATTCTTTTATAATATATAGTTCACATTATACATAACTTAATTTCCCATTGTATTAATAATATTTATGGAATGATACACACAAAGTATCCAACCAAGCTCACATGCTCAAACATCATGAAAGAAATTCACAAGTGGTCACATAATCACTACAAAACCATGTAGGTCTCACTTGCTTTAATTGACCTAGAGGCTCTCACATAAGCCTACATCTCTCTAAGAGAACATAGTGTCACCATAGTCCTAAGGTAAATAATTTACACTTGAATAACATATGGTGGGTTTAGGCAACCATTAGCCTGAATTAAATGTCTGAGCTCCTAATGGGTTAAAGAAGGACCCTAAGTGATTCATACCAATAACATGGCTCAATTCACACCCAAAATCATAACTTGAATATAGTTATAATTTGACTTAACTTTATATTAAAGTGATTAAAATATCATATAGTCCCATATTATCTTAAAATGGGTCTAAAATATATCAATTAATCCCCCTAAGGATGGATAATTCCATCTCAGCCATCAGATCAATTCAACCTTGACCATTTAATGTAATCAAAGGTGAAGAATCCATATAATTAATTATAGAATTAAATAAAGGCTTCAAATCATACATTAATTCACAAACTTATATTTCTTAAATAAGGGAGGATGTGTTGGAGGATGACTTATCCATATTCATTCCTTCTTTCCTTCCTCAACCTTGGACAATTGTCATTAAATAAGTCTCTAAGATTTTAGTTTTATTTACACTATAACATTCCATAAATGGCACATTATATGGTCATTTTTATTAATATACACTCCAAAAAATGTCTCATTCCATCATATAGTCAACAAGGGCCTTAAATGCACCTCTAATAACTTCTAGAACACTCAAAATTCACTTGTAAAGTTGGTTGAATGTGTCCATCCACATTTTAGGTAAATAGGGACACTTATGTGGCTTATAAGTACACTTTATGATTTAAATACATTGTAAAGGATACTTATAAGGTTTATAATAAGAGGCATGGATAGTATATATGGTTTTGAATAGTGGTATGAGGGTTAAACAAGTCCACAACTTTCGACTAGGTCCACATATGACATAAGGAATGGTTTGAATAAAATAAAGGTTAAGTACACATGATACTAGTTTACCAATGATGTAATCATTCATAGTTTATTCCCATTCCAATTTCCAGATTCATCATCCCATGTCACTTTCACAACAATGCACACATAAATTTCCCTAGCATAGATAGCTGAAGCAATTGAATGAAAGTAACAATACAATTAATTCCAATCACACAAAGTGCATATGAGCATATACAAGGAAAAACATCTAAATAATAAACTTGATAAAATACATACACATATTATTTAAATAATAATGAATATAATAATAATCTATTATATGCATATAATTGTTCTTATTTAAGAAAATCAACATCACATAGTATATAGAATATTTGTCTCTAACATAATAGACCAATAACATCTCATGTCTTACTAATACATAAAACAAGTATCTATAAGACATGTAAAACAATTTTTTTTTAAATGTAATAATTTTAAAAATAGGGATCTCACAAATATAATAGTTAGATATATGTGAGGAATGTTTGATCATGTGATTTGCTATCAAGGTAAATCTAATGGAAGAAATACTTTGAATCTATAGGCATATGTGGATTTTGATTGGGTTATAGATATTGATTTATGTAGGTATACCATTTATTATTGCCTTATTGGTTTATCATTTTATAATATAAATTACTACTCCACTATATCTGAGCATATCGTAGCTACCCATGCATGCAAGGAATTAATGTGGCTTAAATTATTTTGTTCTACTTTTTGGCTCAAATAAGAAGTGGTAAAGATAATTTATGACATTAAAGTTATAAATTTTATATAAAATAACCTTAAGTATCATTATTATATAAATAAAATTAATGTGTGATATAATTTTTTAAGGGAAATCTTGGAAAAGAGAAGGATATCATAGGAGAAGGTGGACATGAAGGAAAATTTTACAAAAAAATTATATAAGGCAACAAGTATTGAGAAGCCTACTTTTTATAGGAATCATATGGAAATGGATACCCAAATATACTGAAGGATTATTATGTGGTACCTTAGTAAAGTGTTCAACAAGTCAGAGTTAATTTGGAAATGTTTCAACTTTAAATGAATTTTCATAATGGATAATTATGCCCAACCTTAATGTTGCATAATATTTTTGAAAAAGTACTTGGATGCTTAGGATGTAACACATTTTTATTTTTTAATGTTTCAAATGTGTAAGAATGATGAATTTTTTCATGTAGCACTCTATGTAGTTTTAATGTGCTTGGTTAACTTGTACCAAGGTGCTAAAATGATTTGTGAAACATGCAAAGTATTAAAGGTTATTTGAATTATTATAAACACTTATCTAACTATACATTTTAGGAAAATAAGTTTTTTAAATGTCATGGTAGTTCTCTGACATGAATTTGTTATGGAGTGTTACACATTGTTTACTTAGCACAGTAGTTTTTGCATGTAGATTATTCTACAGTCTAGACATTGCAAGTGAAGTTTCTATTATAAGACACTATTTTTTTAATAGATATGTAAACAAGATAAAATAATTACATAGGATATGTGTAATATAGGATTTTAAATTCTAAATATGCACATTCAATTGTATTTCATACACTAATTTTTTTTATGAATAATGTGGTTGTAAGCACTTTTCTAGATGCATTTACTCTTTTAAGTACCATGATGTAATTGTTTACTTGTACTTAAAAAACTTGAATTTAATATTTTATTTAATTAAATTATTTGTATTTAATTATTTATCTAATAGTTTATATATTTATTTTAATCTAGGTATTGGTAATCCTATTTTCCTATTTCAGATTGTGCCATTTGATAGGATGAAATAATCCTATCTTAAATGGTGTTAAACATATAGATATAATATTATGACATATAGTTATACACATTTATAAATATTATCGAGAGATACTTTCTAGTTTTTATGAATGTTTGTGCATGATGTTCTTGACCTATAATGTGTGTATTATTTTTTAGTTATTTCCCTACACTAGGGTGGTTGTGTTATTGACTACTAGATTTGATTCAATGAATAAAATATCATCACTTGTGATTTTAGGAATGAATAGATGATTTGTGCATTCATTTTCATAAAAATAGTGTCACATAATTGATTTTTTCCTTGGTGAGAATGAGAAAACCAAATAAAATTATTAATAGCACTTAAGTGCTCATTGTATATTTAAATTTTTGTTTTGTTTTTTCCTAATGCACTTGGGAGTGCTATATTTTTTCATGTGTTGGTAGTTGTGCTTATTTACAAACCATTAGGTTCTAGTATTCTATTTTAAATACATTTACATTGTTTTTTATTTATGAAACCTATTTTGGAATATAAGGAAAATAAAGTTATTAGCATTAAAATTAGTTTAAATATCCCAACATGGTCTTTCACAATATGAGACAATGATTATTTTAAATGTTTGAAAAGTATGGGTTATTATTATCAAAAAGTATTTTAATGATTAATTTAATCATGCCCCAAACTAGGCATTATACTATACTAAATGGAAAAAAGGAGAATGTGAGAGAAAGAGATGAAAAAGTTAAAAATATGAAGGTAAGGAAGCTAGGTCAAAACCACGTTATATTTCATGAGGAGAATGAAATATTGATGATGGAAAAATTATGGAAAAGATGACAACAATCTCTTCCATGTCCTTTTTTTCACTCTTGAGAAGTTATTATAATATTTTTCTTGTATTATATGGTGGTTTTGGTGGAATTGTACAAAATGAGAAGATAAAATGATAAAATACAAATGATTGATTTAAGGCTTGAATTCTAACATTTTTTATTCTGCATTTAGGTTTATATAAAAAGTAAGTGGTGTAGTTTATTTCAACTTCTTTCTAACATCTAGTTACACAGCTTTTATATGTTGATAAGATTTATTTCAATATTATTTTTACTAAACAAATATTATTGGAGGGTATTAATTAAAGGAGGTGACTATTCTATGGCACATTATGCCTTCACCTAATTTTTAATTTTACTTATCCATAATAGGAAACTATATTTTCATAATGGCCCTAAAAATATTTCTCTTTTCTTATTTTTGGGTATTGTGGTGTCATGTTTCTTGGTGTGTGTTGTTATGGAAATAAAACTACAAATCTAGGTACCTTTCTTAAGGAATTATAAATTATAAATGGATAATATCTTTGTAGGTACCCTTATATGGTTACAAGAGTGATAAATGGCTAGGTTCCCTTAGATGGCATCCATTTTATGGTGGGTTTTTTTACCCTAGACCATTGTGATCTAATTGTCATGTGTTTTTGTTTCTTTTTACATTTATTATATTCTTCATTTTGTAGTATAAAGCATTGAAATGTTTATTTTTTTGATAATTTATTTCTCTCTAGATTATTTACTTTCATATGATTTTATTTTGATTATATTTATTTTCATGGGGTACAAATTTATCCTCAGGCTGATGGTTGGGGTGGAAGGACCACCAAAAAATGGGCTCATCTCATTTACCTTTTTTTAGAATTTGCGTAATTTAATGTTGTTGTCGAGTTATTTAACTCTTAGTTGTACTTAACACTCTTAACTATTAGGTTGAAGACAAATACTACTAATACATTTTTTATTATATTTATTTTTAGTGGTTTATTGAACATACTCATAAAATTATGGATTTCCTTACATATCTTTGAATTTTGTAATAACCTTTTACAAATAGTGACTTGCCCTTATATTAATAATAAATGTGAAGCTTATACTATTAATTTTGTATCTATGTTTATTATTAATATAATATTACATTCACATTTAAAATCCAAGTCTAACCTAACTTTTAAATTTAACTTGTAATATGGGAGTATGATTTGGTTGTTCCTATGTTTAAATGATCCAATATCATTTACATATAATAGACTTGTTTTTAATACATATCTTTTTGATATAGTCAATTTTTGATTACTATATTATCATTCATATCTATATGGACATTTTATGAGCATTGTATCCCTTACCTAATTTTATGATTGATCTTAGTTGGCATAATGATCTTTGTGACTACTTATATGTAGATGGCATAATAGATTACCTAGACTAGGAAAACTAAGGTTTTAATTGAATTCCTTGTTTTTTTTCATTTAATATGAAAGCATTTTATAATAGATAGCACTATGACATTATTATCTTGTTATTTAGGACTAAAAAATAGGATGTTCATGTGCATGGCCTATTATGTTTCGTATTTTATATTATTTATTTTATGTAAGTATTATTTCACTATAAATGTAATAATTATATCTAGTGAGATAAATTGAACTGGAAGTTGTTCATTTAGTATTGTTTGAATGTAGAGATGAGTCACAAAAATGAAATGTATGGACTTGTGCAAAGTACCTTAGTCTAACTATTCATAACTAGTGTCCTGGTAAGACCTATATATTTGACTTGGAAACATTTAAATTATAAATAAGGATATAAATGGGATATTAATTTTGTTTAGTCTAGGACATAAAACAACTCAGGATTATGTTTTGTATATGCATTATTTGTACTCTATTTTATATATAGACTTTTTTGAGATGAAAATATGGATATTAATATTTGATTAGAGACTTAGATAACTTAGTATAATATTTATGTTCCTAAATGTACTAGGAGTGAATTAATGATGCATGTATCCTTATTAGTTTAAGTAAATTAATGGATGAATATATGTTTAGTTGTCACGCATTTTATAGAACCATGAGTGATGGTTGTTTACATTGGGATTTCTCTAGACTTTTGAAACCTAACTTATGGTCTTAGTTATCTTATGGAATATATTACTAGTTATTAAATTATATTTTAAAAAATGTTACCACGTCCCATATTTTATGGAAGAAAATATATAAATATTATATTTTACTTTGTTAAAATGGATATTTATGGTTGAGGAGAAATTTGTGTTGAGATAAATGTAGAATAATTATTCCTTACTTTATTGTACATGAAATCTCTATTAATATAGGAATTTTGTTTATAAGTGTTTTACCCTAATTTTTATTTATAAATCCTTATAGGATATAAAGTTTTATGTAAATTCAAATTACCAAATATAAAATTTAAACATGAATTTGAATGTAAAATATTAAAATAGATTGCAATTATTCATACAACAAAGGAATATGTATTTAAATTTCAAATTGATAGACTAATTATGAGTAACTTTTATTAATGGAAAATAAATTTAAGTAGTCCTATGATTTGTTGAGATCTAGAACTATGTTTATATTTGTGCTCAATTAATTTGATTATATTTGAATCAATATTGACTATAGTGATCAATAATGACATGTAAAAAAGTGGGTATGTGACCATACAATCACCTTTTCCTCTCTTTAAAAGCTATGTATCTATGATTTTGAACCTTGATTATACACACAAATTTAAAAATCACCCTCATTCACCATGAAACACTAAGTGTGATTATGAAGGATATAAACCTTAAAAACTTGGAAAAGTGTAATTTGATGAGCTGACCCTAATCACCCCCATTTGAAGATCAACCACTACCTACTTATTTCATACTATAAGGAGGGAAATCAAACCATATGTAGTTCTCCCATCTAGTTTTATTATGAAATTATTCTCCTTCACTATATGAATATGATTAGTGATTTTGATTTAATACTTGAAAATTATTGTTTTGACTTGGATATGGGTTGCTTTAGACTTGTTTGTGCACTACTCCTAGTGATTGATTCATAATTTGAGAAGAATATAGAAGTTTCTCTCAATGTGTATTATTGTATGGTTATGTACTAGATAAATTATAAGTCCCCTATCAAGTGAGGCCTTGATTTGTATATATATGAGTCCAAATGGATAATTTACATGCCATAAACACACTAAAAAAATGGGATGACCATAATTAAATATTTGATTTTAATATTTTTTCATTACTAAGAGTGGATTAGTATCTACTAGTGATACTCACCTAAATTGATGGTACTTACTAGTACACAAGAGGACTAAATCAAGAATCTATGCATGTTTGTGTTGGATAATATGTTGGTATGAAATAGACCTTGAGGTTATTGTAGGTGTGTAATAGTGGATGAAGAGTGTATAAATAATAAACTATCATGTTGGGGTGAAATAATGGTGGGTTAATACCACACTTATGTGCAAAATTACTATGTGTACATGTACATAAATATTTTCATTTTCAAGTAATCAATACCATATTTTAGTATCTAAAAATTCCCCCTTTTATTTTAGTAGTAAAATTAGTAAATTAAAATGAAAAGGTATACCTGAGTGTGTACACAACACTTTATCTTTGATAGGAAGCTCCAATTGTATAGGTCACTCAAAAGAAAAACTTGTAACAAATATATGGTATTTAATGTCCATAAATTTAAATTTAAAATTTGAACTTGATATTTGAAAATTAAAGATCAAGGAAGGAGTAAATATTTGTGTTGGTTAAAACCATGTTACAATTGAAACTTGTTGGAGATGATACTTCCTTAGTTGAAGTATTGGAAAAAATTGATTTCCACTAAGTAATTAGATATTGGTTCCTCTTGTTTAACCATGTATAAATTTAGGGTTATCAAAATATAATTGTTTATAACTATATAAACCCTTACATTGGGAATATAACATTGTTTGACCCTCATTTGTGTGGGGATCAGTACGTGATGTATGAAGCCAAATAACTGCTCATATATGATAAATAACTGAAACCACAATATGGGTTCACTAAATAGAAGTAATTCCATGTCCATTGAAAATATTTGAACCTTGATGTTGATGACTTGTAAAAAAATGAATCAATCACTCAAAATGGATTTATAGATTCAAGGTGGCTCATAACTCATTGCATGTTGAAATATGTTTGAAAATAAAAAATTGTAATAATTCTCATTACAAATGTGTAAATTTGCATGAATCAATATCATTACCATTTGAAGTTATTCCAACTATAAAATATCATAGTATGTATGTACATTAACTAGTATGATGCCACATGAATCTAAAAGTGTGTCAATGCACATTAACTTGTATCATGCACCCTAAATTTTTACCAATTTATATAGAATGTTTTTCATCAATATATTGAATCTAAGAATTTATATATGAATTATATGTATATGTGAAAAAATGTAATTCTTATACCTAAAAATAATGTACATATGCCCATGTATATCACTCTAGTGTGTATGAATTTGTACTTAAGTCTATATAATGTAAGTGCATATGCATTTCATATACCTCAATAATTTTTACTAGTGCACTAATATATATCATGTAACTAAAAAATATAATATCTAAACCATTTTGAATCTCTAAATTTTTTATTTTGATTCCCAAAATCTAATTTTATATTCATGAAAACTTATATCTCCATGACAAACCACTATAATGCCACAATTTTGAGATGAGGGATGTGACCTATAATTAAATCATATCATGTATAAATATAACATGTATGCTCATGTGAACATGTGGAGAGTATTCCATGATTGTAATGTATATGTAAATCAAAGCATGTATGTGACAAATGTAATACATGCATATAAGTTTCATGTCTAAATATATTTATTAATGAAGCACATAGTAGAAATCTCAAAAAGCATAAAAAATATAAGAAATATAAAGATTTATTATCAAACATAAGGTAAAGGTCCACATAAAAGAGACATGAAGATCTCACAACAAAAAAATTTAAGGCCACATGAAAGGGACATAAATATGTCACATCAAACAAGGAAAAGGGCTGCATGTAGTGGAAATAAATATGTCACAAAAAGGGACATAAATATGTCATATAAAACAAGGATAAATTCCACACACAAAGGACATAAATATGTTACAAACAAGGCCAAGGAGACACACATAATAGACAAGCATAACTAACCTATCATGCAATAGAGTAAAAGCACAAATGTAACACAAAAGAAGAAAAGACTAGTCTACACTATCAATGCATATGAGTGTCACATCACAATATAAAATAATATCAATGTATCACTATGTAAGATATGAATAAATTACAAGATATGTGTAATTAAAATAAGTATCTCACTATAGTAAAAGGTTATAGAAAGATATATCCTATGATAGTGAAACCTATGGAATAAGAATCCCTCGCCATTGGCATGGACACTGGGTAGAGGAATGTCCAACATATATATGTTTATGTATAACCCATATATCATAAAACACAATTGTATACCATGAAATACATGTTTTCATGAAAATATATGCCTTATACCAAACATGTGATAACTAACATATGTAAATAGTGTAATCTAACAATCATGTCATGCTCAAGTCTTGATTATTATTTTTAATATTTTGAATGTTTATGATTTTTAATTATATTATATTTATGTATTTTTTAAATATTTGAAAGTTTAAAAGTTATAAGTATTGATCCCACCAATGGGAAGACAATGGGGAGTGTCTTTATTGCATAGTGTGAGGGTCATGTATTATGAGTGGAAGGTACAAGATAAATACATATCAAAATTTAATAATAAATCATTTGTTGTATGATAAATATCATGATCATTACTCATATAATACTATGTATAATGGGTAACTCTAGAAACCCTAGGAATATACAAGTTACATTATATATTATGATAATATTTTACTACTTATATTTGTTGTAGAATGTGTTCAACTATCCTCATTAACAAATGATTGTGTTATAGGAGATGATTCCCTTTGTGATAATTTAACAACTCTTTAATATGATGGAAGATGAATAGATATCCACATATTAGACTCAAATAGTCTCCTCTTAAATGGGTGTATATAAAGAGATTACATATGTGTAACTAATAACTCTAACAATGATCTTGTATAGATGTATCAAACAATTACAATGGTGGTTGGGTTGGCGGTGGAGATACCACTATATGTAGAGGGTATTCATATTTTATACCTATAATTTTTAATACTTTTTTGAAATGTATTTAATTGAGATATTGATGCACTATAGATGGCACTACATAAATAAGATGCATCCAATGGTGTCCTAAAAATATGTCAAAGACCTAATTATGTAATAGAACTAATAATGGAGTAGATAGTATGGCAGAGCCCACCTAAATAAGTATCACTATGTGTATGAGGGTATTATGTCTCCATCCATTTAATCCACTAACTATTCATGATATATATTTTATGTAATTTTTTGTATGCATGTAGTAAAAAAGTTTCATTGTGCACATTTTTAACTTTTCCCATTGTCAATAATGACATTAAGTATGGGTTGTTCATTGATATAAACTTGTATGAAAATATGAATCATCTATGACAATCTCACTATCATCAAATGTGATCATAGGATGCTATGGTGAGGTGTAAATAATTCTACCAATAATTACATATATTGGGTGATCATACATAGTAGGTAGAGGATGCATATTGTATGTATCATGTACTTATAAAGTATCCTTAGTCTCTATTATCTCAAGAATTATAAATGGGTAATTGAATATTTTTAACTCATTATTTCCATTTTTCAATGGTCTAGATTCATCTCTGGGTGAATTCAACTCAATATTATTTTCATCAATAAGTTCTTATACCTTATGACTTAACTTGAATCTTTTTCTATTAGAATGTTCCATAATTTGATGATAGTCATAGTATGCATTGATATCATATTTATTTGGTGTAGGAATATTTGTATCAAACTCTTATGGAGGTGGCAAAGTGATAAGGTTGCATTCAATTAGATTTTGTAATAGTATATGAGGGGGTGATAGTAATCTAGAAATTTTACTCTTTGATGGAGTTCAAATTTGAAGTTGATTTTCAGGTGTGATATTGTATTAACTTTCATATTTATCTCATTCTTATTGTAATTTGGTTTTACCTTATATATTGGTCTACTTTGAAAATTTATTGTTGATGTAGATGTATGAATAGGTGTGTACTTTAATTTTTTCAAAGGTATGAGCTTAAATTATTTGTCTCTTATTGCGTGACATAGTTCATTAATAGATTTGAATCTCTTAAATATGATTAACTCATTGAGTGGTACAAATTTTTATAATATGTTTTAAAACTCATTATCAACCATAACATTAGTCATATTAACTATCAAAGTTTTTCACCAAAGTAAATAATCATTGATGGGCTCATTCAACCCATGCTTGAATTTATAAATTTTGGCATAAGATAGTTTTTAACCAATGTTGATAGTGAAATGTGATAGAAAATGATATGCCAAAGTAGTAATTGTTTTAAATTATTAGATGGGAAGGTCATAAAACCATTTAAAATAATATTCTTAAGACTTCTTGGTAATAACTTGGTTAATGAGTTTTCATTATATGTGTAATCCAAGCATGTTGTGTGGAATGATTGAAGGTGTTTTTATAGGTCACCTTTACCTTTATATAGTGGAATGTTATGAGATAAAAACTTGTATTTAAGGAATAAGTTATTAGTTAAGGAGATAATGGGGTGTGAAGTAATGCATGGAAATCCATTGAATGATTAGTTTTATATGCACCTTTCTCTACCTGTAACATGTTGATATGGAAAGTTATAACAATGAACTTAAAAAAATATACATTAGGAAAGGTTAGTGATGTAATATGCATCATCACCAGATGGGTTAATATTAATCTATGTACGAATAGGAATGGAAATATTTTGTAAGTCTTATGTTTCCCTTGCATCTTGGGTGGATGTTACATATGCTTTTGGAGATGTGGATGTATGGATAATACCAATAATAGAGGTATGGACACTTGAAGTGGAGGTATTAGCTCAAAATAATGGGTTGACAAAAGTAAATTGTTAGTGAGTTGTGTCTAAAATATAGTAATATTAGCTTGGTGTGTGTCCTTAGATACTAGGATCAATTTTGTTAATCCATCCAAATATTTAATATATTAATGGAGTCCTTGACCAAAATTAGACAAGGCTATAACTTGGTCAACATCTACCCTATTAGATTCATTTAGATAAATTTTATATAGGCCCTCATGATTATATATATTATTATGCTCATTTTGATTATCTTTCAATTATCAGGTTATAATGGAGGAATGTCAACATAATCATTTTTTCACCTATTCATGAATAATTTTAGCATAAAAAGAAGAAGAAATATTCATTATATCCATTTTAAAGGAATCTAGTTATGCTTTATATGGGCCCCGCTTAATCTAAAATTGTGCATTAGAAGGAAAAGGGAAATAGGATTATTATGTGACATATAATGGAACCGTACAAGTATGTAGAAATCTAGGACCAAAGATAAAAACATTTATTATCTTGGGGAAATGATAAATCAAAATTAAAACCCTAGGACAAATAATATGAAACCATAGAAGGATGAAACCATAAGAGAGACCTAGGGTTTGACACAGTTGTAAGAATGTATGAGTTCACCAATATGATTTACCCTAATTTTTATTTATAACCTCTACAAGGATAGGGACTAGTATATTAATTCAAATTACTAAATATGATGTTTAAGAATGAATCTAAATGTAAAAGCATGACATACATTTCAATGATTTGACAAGTGGCATATGCTAAATAAGTATGATAAATAAATAAATAATTATATTTTATATAGTTATTATGCATATGAATTAATTAATTAATTAATAAATAAATGGAATATAGTTCATAATAATATTGAGTTACATTTATTACAAGGTTAAATGTTTAAGTATATGCTTTGAGATTTATATTATATTTTAATATGTATTGATTATACAACTCTATTATCTTAATATGGAATTTTATTTTTACCATTAAAATACTATGTGAAAATAGCTATATATGTTAATATTTTCCATCATTTTTATATTCAATTTCTTGAGTGAAGTTAACTCTTCTTAGTTTCTTAATCAATAAAAATTTAAAATTTAAGGTCTTAGATATAACCATTTAATAGAAATCGGGAAACTTTAATGGTGAAATTTCAAGTATGGTTAAGTGTACTCTATTTGGGTGAATTAATAGTATGTTGTACTAATCTCACTTGATTAGAGAGTATATGAAAATCACTATTATATTTATCTAGATCTTAAACACAATTTTAACTTAGATGCTAATGGGAACTACCTGATAAAGACAACCTTTATTCCCTACCTCATCTTAGTTTATAAATTTAAATGGGTGTTTCATGTATTGGTTGAGTTTAATGACTTATACACAGTTATTTTAGCTATAATTGTCTCTTTATGTGTGTAACAAAGAATTAATATAATGGCATATCCCTTATATCAATGCATTCAATGCAAGTTAGTAAATCCATTGATGTATTTAAAAAAAATCAATGTTGGATACAACATGTAGTGCAAACATGTAAAAAAATAACATTTTTCTTAAAAATGAACTAAAATTGATTAAGTGATTACTTCAAGTACAAAAAATTTATATGATTATATTTTTTGAGTCTATATTTTCTTACTTGCTAAAGTTACTTGTATGAGAAATGTTATAATTCCTCATTTTGTCATGAACCTATTTGATTGCATTTATTTCACTTCCTATTATGGTTTAGTTATAAAATATTCAAAACATGATTGTTTGAGTTATTGTTGTGATACAGTTATATGATCTATATTTGATCCATTATGATTTTTGGTGAGATAGTTATTTTTTATGTTTTTCATTACAATATTGGATATTTATGATTAACGAGTTACTGATTTATCATTTAATTCAATTATATTATTACAATTAATGTTTCTATTGCATATATTACTCTTATATAGTACATATTTTAATGATGGTATGTTATGAATGTAGGTAACATACCTTAATTAGGTTACATGTCACTCTAAGCAGTTAGGTGAGGCCTAGAAAGTGAATGAAAATAAATAATGAACATAAAATTGTAATACTAAGCTTTGATATTGTGAATGCTTTAAGTAATTTTTATATGATTATTTTATATTAATAAATGTTTATCATTTATTGGGTTCAATTTCATTATTGATTTGATCACTAGTTAAATTTGAATTCCTTTTCAATCATTACTTTATTAGTTGCTTTTGACTCAATCATTTTGGATATTCCTTATCATTGTGATTTTCATCTTACTTAATTAACTTGTCAGCTTGAAACATTGTATTGTTTTTTGGATATCATCTTACTCATAATTGAAGTCTTGTTTTGTGTTTGGACTCTTTAGTGACATGGATGACTTGACACAATATTGTTTTTTTTAGATGAATAACATTAACCATTGTTTTGCTTCAAAGGCATTTTAAATGTTTGATCTTGTCTTCAGCTTATGGCTTAATTGCTTAGAAGTCATCATTATATAGGAATATTTTTAAATTCTAAGGCTATTATGACCAATTTTTGTCTTGGATTTACTATAAATTTGGGGGCCATGACCCACCATGGACATGAAACTAGTTAAATTTTGGGTTTTACTTATGACTTTTTTGATGGCATTAGCTTGCCATTCAATGCAAAATGAATCGAGACCTTGCCAAACCTATTAGGGTTCTTTCTTGGTCATTTTTTATTTCATGTTTTGAATCCCTTCAATTTGAAGAGACTCTATTATATTTCATGCATAGTGTCAAGGGGAATGGAAAGGTAGTTAGAGACATGAGATTGAATCAAAGTTTAAATTGCAGTTTGGTTTTCCTTGTCAGCCATAAAATGGGTGTTGTGGAGTCATCTGGTGGTTCAAATTGGTTAAAATGGTTTATCTTGTGGTATGATGACTTATACTTGCCTTGGCATTGATAATTTAAGGAAAAGTTAGAAGCCTATTTGGGAAGATAAAATAATCTCTCTTCTTTCATCCTTTAGTAGGAATCGAAGTAAGTATTGAATATGAATTTATGGGTTGTGCTTTTAGTTTAGCCTTATTGGTTTAAACTAGGTTCTTGATATGAAAATAAAATGTAGTCTCTTATTTATTGTTTGGCATATAGAAGATTTTTTTGTGGTGGAATATAATGTTGAATAAACCCTGTAAGATTATGCATTTTATTTTTAGGTTTTTTATTTATTTCACTACAAAATAAATGGAAGCCATTATGGCTCGACTGTAGCATACTGTTAGTGAAATATGCGTTCATGTTATTTTGAGGGATGTTATTTTTTAATTGAAGTTCATTTTTATTTTGTTGAATCCATTTAGGGATACAAATGTGCATAGTTTTTTATTTTGTGAACCATAATATGATTTTGGAAAACCCTATCCATATACTTTGGGTTTTAGTTGGCTTGTTTTGTTTTGTAAACACAACCTGCACATTGTTTAACCATCGCCATGAATGGAAAATATGGATTTTTTGAGTTTCATTATTAGTCAAAATTATTATTAGGGTTTGAGAAAAAAAATATTATATTATTATTTTGATTTGCATGGATTAAAAATTTGTACTGGTAGGCTATGATTTTTATCATTAATGTTTTTAAATTATTGAGGTAATGTTGTTTGGTCATTCGATTTCTTTCCAGTCATGATTGGTTGACTTGGAGTTAAGAAGATTTGACTATTTAACTTTTTATATTATTAAATTTTCATGTTGATTGTTATATCATGACAATAGATAAATATGTTTAATCCTTGACTCATGAGTAATAAAGTTTATGTTGTTGAACTTTGATCTGTAACTTTACATTATGTAATATGGTTACTTGAGTTGGGTTTTGAGGTCTTTATTAGACTAATTCAAGTTGTATAATCTTTTTCATGAAGGTTTTATGATATTGTTTGAGTAATATTTATTTCCTTTCTCAAATATTATTTGAGTCATTTAAGTTCATTTTAATTAAATGGAAATATTTATAGAATGTATTGTTTGTATTTGGGGTTACTAATAGTAATACACTTGCATTTATTTTGGGTGTTGTACCCTAAATGATGGGTTCAAGATTATGGATGCAATGCCATGTATTGCACTAATAATATTCAATCTTAGAAAGCACCAACATGAGCTTTAGTAATTGGAATAATTGCAAAGGTGTTTGTGTTGTTCACCAAGAATGTAAACAATGTTATTTGAATATCTTCATCAATTGTTTGTGTTAAGTCAAGATAAGTAATCATTGTTACCTTAATTATATAATTTGGTTAAAATCACATCTAATTGATGGATGGGGTATCTAGATCCACTTATGGTTGGGCTCATTGGGATTGGAGAAGTGGGCATTTGCATCAATGGATTTACATGTAGAGGATTGTTTGTTGTAATTCTTCTGGTCAAATTATTTTGAATTGGTTCATTATTTTATAATAAACTTCATTGATTATATTGATGTTTATCATTTATGTGATGCAAGGTTAATGTTGTGTTTGCATAAATAGATAAGTATATGCAAGGTGACTTACAATTTGATTTGGGTTGATTTTATAAACATCAAATTATTTATTATATTGTTATTTTCATGTATATTTATAAACATTAATTGGGGACTTATGGTTATGATTGATTTGATCATTTTTAAATATCAAATAATTCATTAAGTTATCATTTACATCTATGACCTATGGATAATGTTAGCCTACAAATATATGAGTTAAACTAATTACTTCATTAGTTTTATATTACTTGGATTGAATGTTATATATATATATATATATATATATATATATATATATATATATATTCTTGTTTGAATCTTAAAGTGTTAAGCATTGATTAGAACTATGAATGAATTTATTGGCATAGTTGTACAAGTTCATTTAGTTATCTTATATTATGAATATATGTTCATGAAGTTCATATGATTATTCAATATTATTATTATTCTATTCTCATGGAGATGGTATTGAGTTAGTTAGATATTGAATTAGTAATTGGTCACTTTTGAGTTATAGTTATAAGATTCAGTTGTGATGTACTGTGTACACAAAAAGTTGAAAAATATGATATATATATATATATATATATATATATATATATATAGTATGTTAATATACTTCATATACAATTTAAACTATTTCGTACTCACAAACAATTGTGACATATTAACCTTAAATCTATATAAATACTTTGAAATTACCTTCAAATATCCAAAATCTACATTGTGAAGATAGACTATTTAATAAGATTATTTTAAGGATTATTAAGACAATAATCTTTTGTAATTATGAGATGGCATTTTAATTGGACTACAACAAAACTAAGACTTATCTTATATAGGACTATAATTGCTAGTAGAATATTTGTTAAGGATCAAATTAAAATAAGTTAAAAAGTGATTAAGGTTCAATATCTTATAAGGATTTTTAGAGGGAAATCACTTTAAATGAAAACTTTTATATCATTGTTGAAGTGATAGGAATGTTTTGTATATCCTTGTATATTCACTTGGAAATTAATATATAAATAATGACATTCAAATCTTATACATGTGTTAAAGATAATTTAGAAAATAAGATTATAAATGGTTAAGTCATTAAATGCTTTAAACTTGAATGGTTATTCCAATCAAGGCATGTTGTGATTGAGGATCATTTACTTCATACTTGGAATTGATTATTAGAATAATAATAATTTAATATATTTCATTATAATGAAAATGATGTGTTAAAGGTTAATGATTTGAGTTATAAAGGTTAAATATTTGAGTTATAATTGTTAACCTGGAATTAATAAATCCTTGTTGGAAGATAAGAATGAGAAAGTTACTAACCTAAATTATTAAACAATAATGTAATGATTGGTCTAAATAACATTGATTTTGATGATGTTTAATCCATTTTTTACTAAGATTAATGGTAAACCTAATAAAATTGCATCAATTTTCATGAATTCATGCATATTAAAATAATGTTGTTTTATTTATGTTTGTATAACCTATTAGGGTTGACTGAACTTAATAAGATAATTAAGCAAGCATGTTTTCACCTATACCTTGAGACTAACACTAACTTGTAAAATAAAAATATGTTTCAAATAAATACATAAGTGTAATTTTTTAAACATATCAAGAAGCTTAATCAACACATTTATACCTTTGATTAACCTTCTTAATCTATCTACAAATGGGATGACAATCTTATCCATTTCTTATTTGTGAACTTTGTAATGTGTTCTAAAGCTTTACATTGCTTTTGAAAATAGTCCTATTCAATGATCACTACTTCTTGCTTTCTAATTCAATAGATATTATTTATGCAAGCTTAATGTGATGATTCTTTGATCAAATATTATTTATTACAAGTGGTTTTTGAAATTTTTTGATTTACCCACTGAGATACAAACTATTATATAGCACATGCAAGTACTTGGGTAAGTGTACAAGTTAGTGACAACTTTATTAGGAAGGCCACATTAAAGTATGTGGATAGGCATACACGAGTGTTTATACATTGACCCACCTCTATCTGAATAATAAGTTGTTAAAATGATTCCTAATAAATTCATTAATAAGATATGTACTTGGTATAGTTCCTATGTTGGCTATGATGTAGTTATGTAACTCACTTCATCTTTCCATGCTAAACTCTGATTGAGTAATTTTATCATAGTTATTTATATTAGAGTTAAAAAAATTGTGTTTGTTACATATTAGTATCAGAGTAAGTTTTACTATGCTAGGGAACTTTGGGGAATGTTTTTTTGTTGTTTGTCCTATTGATTTCTTGTTTGTTTCACCTCAAGATGGTGAGAATAAGACCTGGAATGGAAAAAAACAATCTAATAAAGTTAACCGTAGTATAGGTAGAGGTCATAGGGATAATATTTATGAGAGAGGTATCTCCTCTCAACAATACTAGAAGAAATTTTGGATTCCCTAACTATGATGAAAATAAACTTAATGTTAACTAGGATTTAGTCTATTGAATTCATTGAAAAATAAATTAGACATCCAAGAATATAGATTGAATGACTTGGAGGGTGTTCCACCTGAATAACTACCTTTTAGAGAATAAGTTCAATTTCATGAGCAAGATCTTCAAGATAACCATGTAAATGTGGTTGATCCTATCATTAATGAATTTAAAACATTACCACCACCAACCTTTTAAGGTGAGGAATCAAGTGATATAGCTGATGCATTGTTGGTTCACCTACATAAATATTTTAATCTACATAATATGTCCTCTAGTGTAAAAGTAAGAGCGGCTATGTATTAGTTAGTAAAAGATACAACTCTTTAGTGGGACCATCTATATGCCTTAGAGTGTTACCAACCAAAGACTTACCTGGCCTCCTTTTGAAAGGCAGTTCAGGAAGAGGTATCCCATCTCAAATTTTAAGGAACATAAAATAACTAATTTTAAGCTGTTAAAACAAGAGAATATGTTTGTAACTAAGTACAAAAACAAGTTTTTAACCTATTTATTCATGTTAACTACATGCATTAGGAAGAGACTAAAGTTACCAAGTTCAAACTAGGGTTGAAAGAGATATTGATGCATGATGTCAACATGACTAATCCTAAGTACCTAACTAAGGCTATTGAATATGCTCATAGGGTAGAAGAGAAATAGATTTTTTTTGAAAATGTGAGGTAAGATTTTAAACAAAATAGATAGTAGTCTAAGAATAAAAATCTATCCCCTTTGCCTAAATTTTTTAAGAAATCTAAAAAAAACTATAGATTTACCAGGATATGGGTGGTTTTAACAAATTTCAAGGGTAAAATAAAAACCTTAAGAATCATAATTCTTCTAAGTATGCAAATTTTAAGAGAAATTAGACCCAAGGTAGTATAAGTGTACTTGCCACTAGGGAAAATACCATTCACATGTCACCTTAAAGGACTATAGTATGCTTATAATGTGGTGATAATCACTATCATAAGGATCATCTAAAGCTAAAAAAAGGTAAATAAACTAACCATAGGGTCTATGAAGCTATGGATAATAGAAAATCAGATTTTCAAGAAACCCCTATCAAATCTAGAGGTAAATTAAATGATATTTTTGTTTTGATTTTATTTTATTTAGGAGAAATGAAGAGTTTTATTAATCCAAAGTTAGTGAATAACTATAAAACTAAATCATATGACATTGAAGGATGGTTATGATGTTGAGTTTGACTTAGGTGAAAGTGTATTGGTTTCTAAGTATCTTGAATAAATAAGCTTAGACTTAGGCAGTTGTCAAACCCAAATTAACCTATTTTTATCTCCTCTTGGTTATTTTTATGTCATTCTAGGCATGAATTGGTTGCAATAACATAAATCCAATCTAGATTGCTAAAATAAAGTAATTAAATGTTGTGATGGCATTGGAAAATTAGTAATTCAAGGTTTGATGAAACCTAAGGTATGTAAGTTGCTATCATGTTTATATATAAATAAATAATTGCATAAAGGCTATAAATTATATGTTTATAGATGCATGAAATAACACGTATAATAAAAACATCATTATAAGAATATCCATTTTTTGTAATAATTATCTGATGTTTTTCCATAAAAACTACCTAGTTTGCCTCCTAAGAGGGAGTTTGAATTTTATATTGATATAATTCTAGGGGTAGTCCTTAAATATAAATCACCTTATCACATGAATGTATTAAATTTATAGGAGCTAAAATCTCAACTACAAGACCTACTAGAAAATGGTAGCATTAGGCCAAGTGTGTTTCCTTGGGGTGCACCTATGGTCTTTGTGAAAAATAAGGATAAAACCTTGTAATTGTGTGTTGAATATCACATACTTAACAAGGTTACTATCAATAATAATTATCCTTTATTGAGGATAGATGATTTATTGATCAAATGAAAGATGCAACTATCTTTTCTAAGATAAATTTGAAATCAGACTATCACCTATCGAGAATCAAGGGTGAAGACATTCATAAGAGCACTTCCAAAACTCGATATGATTTTATGGTAATGCTTTTTGGTTTGATTAATGCACCTACTACATTTATGAATTTAATGAATAATGTATTCATGTATTTTGTAGAAATGTTTGTTCTAGTTTCCTTTGATGACATATTGATCAATTCTAAGAATGAAACTAAACATGAACAACATTTTAATTTAGTGATACAAATGATGAGGTGGTATAAATTATTTGGTAAGTGGTCTAAATGTTTTTTATTTCAAATTGAGATCCACTATTTAGGACATATTCTATCTATGGATGGCATTAATTTTGATCCAACAAAGATTAAATCCATCTAAGAATGGACTATTCCTAAAAATGTACATGCAGTATGGAGTTTTATGGGATTGGCTAGTTATTATAGAAAGTTTGTTAATATTTTTCCTAAGTTGGCTAACCCAATAACTTTTTTTTATTTCAAGGGTAAGAATTTTGTTTGGACTTCTAATTGTGAACAAGCTTTTCAAAAGATTAAAGAGTTGTTAACTACAATACCTATACTTATACTAGATCTTAATAGTAATTTTTAAATCTAGGATGATGTAACTAAAGAAGGCTTGGGTGGTGTGATAACTTAGGATGGTTTAGTTCTAGCTTATGAGTCACAAAAACTAAAATATCATGAGAATAATTATGCCATGCATGACCTATAACTTGTTGCCTTTGTCTACAACTTGAATAAATGGAAACCTTTTTGGGTAGGTAAAAATTTTGAAGAAAAATTTGATCATTGTATCTTGGAATATTTATTATTATATGATGATATGAATGCTCATCAACACATATGGTTGGAGTTTTTGATTAATTTTGATATGAATATTTCATATGTTAAAGGTAAGGAGAATCATGTTGTTGATGCACTCAACCAATGCACATATATCTTTGCCTTGTATGTTATGAATAATAATTTTATAACTAAAATTTTGGAATAATAATATTTTGATAATTTTTACCAAGATGTAAGTGAAAATTTGGCTGATGAGCCTATGAAATATTTTTTCTAACTTTTTTGTTGATTTTGATGGTTTAATCAGACACAAAACAAAACTTATGTGCCTAAGCTGGGTGACTTAAGGAATATTTTGATGAAATAAGAACATGAAGCACCTCATTTTTATCATCCTGGTATCACGAAGATAACACATGAGCTAAAAAGGCTATAATATTGGCCTTGTTTGAAACATAAATTTATTGATTATATGTCAAAATGTTGTGAATGGTAGCATGTGAAAGCTAAACATTTCCATCCAAGAGGACCATTATACCCTCATGATGTTCCAAAAGGTAAGTGGCATTTGATTTATTTAAATTTCATAGCTAATTTTCCTAAATCATGAAGCATGCATGATACTATTCTGGTTGTAATAGATAAGTTTACTAAAGTTGGTCATTTTATTACTATAAATTTAATTGATGATATATCCATATTTGTTGAATAGTTTATGAAAGAAATAGTATGACTATATGGAATGTTTAAAGTTATTATTTATGATAGAGATAAATTATTTAATTCAAGGTTTTAAAAAACTTTAATTGCTAATTCTATTACAAGATTTAATTTTAATTCATTTTATCACCTAAAAATAGATTATTAGATAGAAAGACTAAATCATGTTGTGGAAGACATGTTGAGAATGTATGTGATGGATCAACAAGGTAAATGGGAAAATTATTTACACTTATTTGATTTTTTTTAAAATAACACAAACTATTTTTTTTATTAAAATGACTCCTTTCGAAGCTTTGTACATATGTAAGTGTATAACTCCACTTGGCTAGAAAATTTTAGAAAATAGAACTATTACGAGACCTGATGTTTTATATGAGTATAATAGGTAAATGGAAATCATAAGACAAAATCCAAAGGTTATCTATGATAGACAAAAGAGTTATGCTAATTTAAAGAGATTGCCACATGAATTCAAAGTTGGTGATAAAGTTTTTCTATGAGTTAGACCATTTAAAAGTTTGATTAAGTTTAAAAGTACATACAAATTAGCTCCTTGAGCTATAAGAACCTTTGAAATTTTGAGAAGATTCATCATGTTTCCTATTGACTAGACCTTCATCCTTCTCTATCTAGATTCATGATGTTTTTCATGTTGTATTATTGAGAAAGTATATGTCTGATCATTATTATGTTTTGGATTGGACCCATATTCAATTTTTAAAAGAGGAAAAGATGTAGTTGAATCCAATGAAAATCCTAGATGATCACAACATTAGATTGTGAAATTGTGAGATTTCCCAAATTCTTGTTCAATGGGATCTTTTGTCGACTTATAAAGATGAGTGTATTTTCAAGTAACATCATCCTTGGCTATTTTGATCACCAGGATAAATGTCATCCAAGTGGGAGAGGATGTCATGACCTTATTTGAATGTATTTATTTCACTTGCTATTATGTTTTAGTTATAAATTATTTGGACCATGATTTTTTGAGTTACTATTATGATACAGTTCTATGATTTATATTTGATCCAATATGATTTTTGTTGAGATAGTTATTTGTTATGTTTTCATTACAACATTAGATATTTATACTTAATGAGATACTGATTTATCATTTAGTTTATTATAATATTACATTTAATGCTATTAATGTATTTATTACTCTTATATAGTACATATAGTACTAATGGTATGTTATAATTGTAGGTAACATATATGCGATAGGTTGAATGTGACTCTAAGAAGTTAGTTGAGGCCAAAAAAATGAACAAAAAGAAATAGTGAACTTAAAATTACAATACTAAGCTTTGACTATTATGAATGCTTTAGGTCATTTTTACATGAGTGTTTTATATTGATGAATTTTTTTCATTTATTAAGTTTGATTTTATTATTAATTTGATCATTAGTGAGATTAAACATCTTGTTCAATAATTAAAATATCAATTAATTTTGACTTGATAATTTTGGTTATTCTTGATAATTGTGCTTTTTCTATTGCTTAATTGAATTGTTTGCTTGTGACATTTAATTGGTTTTCAGATATTATCTTAATCACATATGGATTCTTATTTTGTGTTTAGACTCTTTATTGACATGGATATCTTATCATTATCCTATTTTGTTTAGATGAATGACATTAACCATTATTATGGATTAAAGACATTTTACATCTTTGATCTTGTTTTTGGCTTATGGTTTAATTGCTTGGAGCTCATCTTTGTTTAGGACACTTTTTGAATTCTAAGGTTATTGTGACCAAGTCTTAGCTTGGCTTTGCTAGTAATTTGGGGGACATAACCCACCATGGGTATGGAATTATTTTAATGTTGGGTTTTTATTATGACATTGTTTGATGGCATTAGCTCTCCATTTTGTGAAATGAAATGAAACCTTGCCAACCTTATTAGGGTTATTTCTTGGTAATTTTTGATTGCACATTTAGAATCCTTATGATTTGGGGACACTCTATCATATTTTATGCATGGAGGACAAGGGGAATGGTGAGGTAGTTAGAGGCATGAACGTCCTTCAAAGTTATCATTATAGTTTGGTTTGCCTTATTATCCATGCAAAGGGTGTAGTGGAGTCATTAGGTGGTTTAACTTAGTTAAAATGGGTCAACTAGTTTCTATTGTGGTATGATGACTCATTATTTCCTTGGAATTGGTAATTTTCAAAAAATTTGGAAGCCTATTTAGGAAGCCAAAAGAATCTCTCTTCTTTCATCTTTTAACAAGACTCCAAGTAAGTATTGTATTAGAATTTATGGGTTGTGTTTTAATTTGGCCTTGCTAGTTTGAACTGGGTTCTTGGTATTAAAATAAAACACAATCATATAGGACTCCAATTAAGTATTGTATTTGAATTTATGGGTTGTGTTTTTAGTTTGGCCTTGCTAGTTTGAACTGGGTTCTTGGTATAATAATAAAACACAATCATTTATTTATTCTTTAAAATGTAGAAGAATGTTTTGTGGTGGATTTTAATGATGAATAAACCCTATAGGGTTATGCATTTTATTTATAGGTTTTGAATTTGTTTTGATACAAAATTAACAATGGCCATTATGGCTAGGTTGTAACATACCATTAGTGAAATCTGGGTACATGTTATTTCAAGGGTTGTTATTGTTTAATGGAAGTTGATTTTTGTTTTTTTGAAGAAATTTAGGGATATGGATGTGCATATGGTTTTGTTATGTAAACCCTATTATTATTTTGGAAAACCCTAGCCATATACTATAGATTTTAGTTGGATTAGTTTGTTTTGTAAACACAACCTATACATTGTTTAACTACATCCATGACTGGAAAATATGACATTTTTTAATTTTTCATTATGGGTCAAAATTTTATTAGGGTTTGAGAAAAATAATGTTTTATTATTATTATTATGATTTGCATGGATTAAAAATCCATAATTTTAGGCTATGATTTTTATCATTATGTGTTTTGACTTATTGAGGTAATCTTGTTTGGTTATTCATTTTTTTTCCAATCATGATTGGTTGACTTGGAGTTGAGAACATTTGACTTTTTGAGTTTTTATATTATTATGTTTTGCATTTTGATTGTTATATCATGATAGTGGATTAATATGTTTGATTCTTTATTGATGATTGATAAAATCTATGTTGGTCAACTTTGACATGTAGCTTTACGTTATCTAATATGGTTACTTGAGTTGGGTTTTGAAGTCTTTACTAAACTGCTATAAGTTTGATAACATTTTTCATGATTTTTTATGATATAATTTAAGTACTATTTAATTCATTTATATAAAGTTATTTAATTCATTTAAGTTCATTTTACATAGATGGAAATATTTATAGAATATTATTTGTATTAGGGGTTACTAGCAATAATACAATTGCATTTATTTTGGGTGTTTTGCCCTAAATTATGACTTTGGGCTTGTGGCTATGACACCATGGATTGCATTGATAATAATCAATATTATAAAGCTCCAACATGAGATTTATTAGTTTGAATAAATATTAATGTGTTCATGTTGTTAGCTAAGAATGTAAACAATGTTGGTTGAATGTTTTCATCATTTGGTTGTTTTAAGTCACACTCAATAAAAATTCTTACCTTACGTCTCTTTTTTGGATGGAATAACATCTAATTAATGGATGGGGTGGTTTAGGGCCACTTATGGTTGGGATCATTGGGATTCGAGAGGTGGGCATTTACATCAATAAATTTGTGAGTAGAAGATTATTTATTGTACTTATTTTGGTTAAATTATTTTGAATGGTTCATTATTATATAATTAAATTCATTTATTATATTGATGTTTATCAATTATGTGATGCAAGGTTATTATTATGTTTTAATAATTAGGTTAGCGTATGCAATATGACTTATAATGTGATTAGAGGTGATTTTACAAATATCAAATTCTTTATTATGTTGTTATTTACATGTATGGTTATAAACATTCCTTGTGGACTTATGGTTATGATAAAATTAATCAGTTTCAAATATCAAATAATTCATTAAGTTATCATTTACATTTATGATGTATGGATAACATGAACCTAATGTTATATGAGATAAACTAATTCCTTTATTATTTTTATATTACTTGGATTGAATGTTACCATATATAAACTCTTGTTTGAATCTCAAACTGTTATGAATTGATTAAAAATATAGATGCATTTATTGGTATAGTTGTAGAAGTTCATTTAGTTATATTAAATTATGAATATGTGTTCATGGAGTTCATCTGATTATTAAATACTATCAGTATTATAATCTCATGGAGATGGTATTGAGTTATTTGAATATTGAAATAGTAATTGGTCATTTTTGAATCATAGTTATAATATTTAGTTGTGAGGCATTATATGTGAATTGTGTTTGTTAAAATATACAAAAAGTTGAAAAATATGATTTATATATATATAGTATGTTGATATGCTTCATATACAATTTAAATTATTTCCTACTCATAAACAATTATGACATGTCAACCTTAAATATATATAAAGACTTTGAAATTATCTTAAAATATCCAAAATCTACATTGTGAAGATAGACTATTTAATAAGATTATTTTAAGGATTATTAAGAAATTAATCTATCATAATTATGAGATGGTGTCTAATTGGACTAAAACAAACCTAAGACTTATCTTAAGTTATGCAGGATTGTAATTCCTAGTATAATATTTGTTAAGGATCAAATTAAAATAAGTTAAAAAGTGATTAAGGTTCTATATCTTCTAAGTATTTTTATAGGGTAATCACTTCAAATGGAAACTTTTATATCACTGTTGAAGTGCTATGACTATTTTGAATATCCTTGTATATTCATTTTAAAATTAAGATACAAATAATGATATTAAAATCTTATACATGTGTTAAAAATAATTTAGTAAATAAGATTTTAAATGGTTAAGTAATTAAATGATTTAAAATGGAATGGTTATTCCAATCGAGACATGTTGTGATTGAAGATCATCTGCTTCATATTTGGAATTGATCATTAGAATAATAACAACTTAATATATTTCATTATAATGAAAATGATGTGTGAAAGGTTAATGATTTGAGTTATAATTGTTAATTTAGAATTAATAAATCTTCCTTGGAAGATAAGAATGATAAAGTTCTAACCTAACGTATTAAACAATAATGTTATACTTGGTATAAAGAACATTGATTTGGATGAAGTTTAGTCCATTTTAGAATGAGGTTAATGGTAAACCTAATGGAAGTGTATTAATTTTCATGAACTCACATGTATCAAAACAATGTTGTTTTATGTATGTTTGTATAACCTATCATGGTTGACTTAACTTAATAATAACATTAATCAGTCATGTTCTGACGTCTCTTGAGATTAACCCTAACTTAAAAAAAAAAAAAAAACATTTGAAAGTGAAGCATAATCATGGTTTTTGAAACATCTAAAAAATCTTAATCAATAAATTTATAACTTTGATTAACCTCCTTAAACTATCTACTGATGGGATGACAATCTTGTCCCTTGCTTGTTTGTGAACTTTCAAATGTGTTCCAAAGCCTTGCATCACTTTTGTAAATAGTCATTTTCCATTTTCACTACATCTTGCTTTTTAATTTTATATATTGTGCTTATGCAATATTAGTATGATGATTCTTTAGTTGAATATGTCTTACTTACTATAGGTAGTTGCTGAAATTTTATGATTTAGCTACTGAGATATTGACTATTTTATAGTGTATTTAGGTACTTGAGGAAGTTTATAAGTTAGTGAAGGATTTACTAGGAAATCCACATTGAAGTACATGTATAAGTGTGTACGTGTTTATACACTGACCCACTTCTATTTGAATACTAAGTGGTTAAAATGCTTCCTAATGAAGTTGTTAATAAGTTATATGTTTGGTTTAGTTTTTGTGTTGGCTAAGACACAATTATGGAACTCACTTCATCATTCTATGCTAAAATTTGATTAAGTAAAATTATTTTAGTTTTTTATCTTAGTGTTATAAAAATAATTTAGTTATTACACCTTTGAGTATTGAGTTATTTTTTTTAATAAGTGTGTTAATTCATGATAAGAATTTAGTGCAAAAAATGCATGGAAAACTTCATTTAGTCACTTTGGCACAACATTTATATGATTTAGATTATATATTGATTTGGTCCAAGAAATCTAACTTCATTAATTGGGATACTTAAAAGCTTAAATGATAAAGTGTATTTATTACTCTATTTGAATTAATCCTACTCTAATGCAGATAACTAAAGGTATAGTCATAATTATTTTGATGTAAGTATAAAATATATGATTTACTTCAATTTGAACTAAATGGTATAATGAATATGATTGTATTTTGATCCTTGATCATTTACTATATAATACTCTCTTGACTATGATTAAAATTACTCAAATGGAATTGATTATCCTAATGTTGAGTTGTATAGAGTTAATAAATACCCATGATAATGTTGATATAATTTCTTTATGAAGTAGAAAATTTTGGTACAAGTGGTCTCAAGTCTAAAAAATGAATTATAATAATTAAATAAGCATGTAATAATTCAAATTCTTTATAAAGTAACTAAAAAAAAAGGATTTACTTTTATTTTCTTGCTCACTTTATTTTCAAGGAATAACATCATGGTAAAAGAGATAAATGTTATAATAACATTGAATTATGGATTATTCTAATAATAAATGTAATTTTCATAATACTATGAGTGGACTTAATGTTGATCTCAACCTTAACTAATCCCTAGATAAACATCTTATGACTAAGTAAATCCTATAAGGTAACTCTAAGGAAATCAAGAATGTCTTACCTTGATTGAGGTAAATTAGAGGGAATGTTGAACCCTATTCTCCCTAATCAATGTGAAAGGGTTGCTTGTGTATAAAGTGGACTTTAAGTTTAATTTTACTTACCATTATCCTTGATAAAAACTATAATCCTTCCTACAAACTATTTCAAGTTATTTGAGTATAGTCATTGACCTATCTCATAGTTATATATCTATGCAACTGTATTATAACATGATCCACATTGTTCATAAAAACATGTTGACTAACACTGATTTAATTGAATTTTTATATTATGAAATTTTTTATTGAGAATGGACTCACTATTTTTTTTATAAATTATAAAATAATTTATATATCCTTGTTTATTGAAAAAAACATATAGTTTGATTTTTTAAGAATATGAGAAGTCTATTTGAGCACATGTTGTTACCCTAATGATCTTTGGGGAAAATTGTTTTCCTAAGAGTTTGGTTTTTTTATCTCCCAATGGTCATAACATGAAATGGTATAGGTGTGTGTTCCCAAAAAAATTAAATAGGTAATAGAGTGGGAAGAATAGAAATCACCAAGTAAATGGATGAACCTCCTAATAATAGCAATGATAATGACATTGGTAACAATGTTGGTGTTATTATTACAGTGATAAAAGATGAG
Source organism: Torreya grandis (assembly GCA_037957365.1). Taxonomy (NCBI): domain Eukaryota; kingdom Viridiplantae; phylum Streptophyta; class Pinopsida; order Cupressales; family Taxaceae; genus Torreya; species Torreya grandis. The sequence continues at coordinate 2,195,912 of JARHVA010002196.1, forward strand.
TTTGAGGCTAGTTTTCTTGGAAGAGGCTAAATAAAATAGGGTGGTTAATATCAAAGGACTTAATAATAATAACCAACTATAAAATAAAATAGAAGTGGAAGATAAATTTTTGGAGCCTCGAGATACACTTGATACTTTTATCAATGATCTCAAGAAGCTTCCACCACCCAACTTAGCTAGATAATAATATAGTGATGCTACTCATGAATGGTTGGTAAAAATTATAAATACTTCACTCTACACAACATGAGATCTAACATTAAATGCATTGTTGGATCTTATCATATAATAGGTGATGTTGCCTTATGGTAGAATAATCATTGTGCTCTCAAGAGGTATGAACCCTTGACACTCACTTGGAAACCTTCAAGAGAAGTTTAAGAAAATTTATTTAAATGTAAACTAAAAAAAACATAAAATCACTCAATTTTTGGCTACAAAAATAGAATAATATGATTATAAATAAAAACCTAATTTTTTTTCTCGTACTATTACATTATGTTAATTTCATGCAAGATAAAGAGGTAAAAGTCTCCAAGTTTTAATTGGGCTGATTTGAACTATTGATGCATGATGAAAACATGAAAAATACCCATAACCTAATTTTTATAATTAAATTTACCCATCAAGTTAAGGAAAAAGATAATTCTTTCCTTAGGTCCAAACACAAATTTAAAAGTAATAAACTATAGACTAAGTCTAAATATTTTTCACCTATGGAAAAACATTTAAGAAGGATCAAAAAAATAAGTTTGGGAATAATAATAATAATAATAATAATAATAATAATAATAATAATAATAATAATAATAATAATAATAATAATAATAATAATAATAATAATAATTATGACATATTTTAGAATCAGAAAATAGGTTCAAAACCTTATAATTTTTCAAAGTTTAGTCATGAAAAAATAAATCATAATCAATTTAATCAATCTAGTCCAACAACTAGTGATAATTCAGTACCTTTTCTTCTGTAAGGAGATTTTCAATGTAGGGAATGCAATGATAATAACTACATAAATGATTATCATAGGTTAAAATGAAATCATATTGCCAACCATAAAGTGTATACAATGGTTGAAAAATAGAATGTATATTTACATCCCACTCCAATCAAAACCCAAGTGTTTTATCAAAGTTTGTAATAGTGGTTAATCTAGTTAAGATAAATTATTGAGTACATTAAAATGCATAACATATACAAAAATCACACATAAATTGATTGTAACTTACTATTTTTATAATTGTGATAAAAGTGGAAAGTACTAAGAGATGAATTACTTATCTATAAATTAGATATTTAGGACTACAATAATGACTTTAAATTTATTGTGAGACTATGTGAGGTTATTATGATTCAATAACTAGTTTCTACATTATCCTAGGACAAGGTCACATTGTTTAGAATTCATTAACATGTGTGAATATTTATAGGGAATGATTTCATATCCCAAGGTTTTTAATATCTATGTAAATTATGATAGATGTGCCTTCACTTGTAGGTCTTGTGTATCTATGCAGATGCCTTCTATTCATTGTGGGAGCCTTTACATGCCTTTTTCTTCACGTTAACATATCTGAATGAAAAAAGGGAATAAATAATATAAAGGTGGGGAAATGGGTAAGTGGTTGTGGTTGTAAATGAACTCAACACCTCATGTGTTGAGTGTTGACTACATACCAATACCCTGAAGAGTTATGAAACTCCATGTAGATATCTCATGTTATGGTGGTGTGTTTACAATACTAGTGAAATGTTATATGTTGGTGTAATCCTAGTATGATTATGTGCTTGAAAAAATGACTTGTAACCTTATATTTGTATTTATACATAGCTCAAGGATTATTAGTATATAGGGACTTTTATTTAGGAAGAATATGTATTCTCCTCTCAATGTGCAATTAGATATTCTAGTGATTGTAATGATATAAGCCTCCTCTAAAAAAATGGGTGTTAAATGTGTTTATATAGTGGAACTTTTGGAGTTTCCTTGATTTGGGATTTAAAAACATGTATAATGACTTTTTAAGATGAATTAAATTTTTTTAAACTATCCGTTAATTTGTAGGAGGATGGACCAATTATTTCAAATTTGGTAGGCTTACAAGATTGTCTTGAAGGAGCCATTTTGTTTGAGGAGTAGAGATAGTCAAATTGAAATTATGAATCAATCGAGTAATGAGTTTAGGATAATTTAAATGAGTAATAATAAAATTTAGTATCATATTTTCCTTTAGATATACAATTATTTATATAAAATTATAGGAGTGGTGGTTTTAACCTATGGAATTGAGCATAGGTTAAGTGTGCATAAGGGGTGGTCATAAGTGCATTATTTTAATGTTAATTTTAGTGTCTACATTGAGGTATAATTTTTGTTTTTTCCTTGTATATTTCAATTTATTTTAGAGCTATAGATAGTTTTACTTCTACTTATATTAAAAATAAATGTAAAGTTAAACCCTTATGAGATGTATAGTTTGGATCACACAAGAGAGTTATTGTTTTAGAATGCATGGAGCTAGTTGAGATTGATTTACATGTATTTAATATAAATTTAAACCTTATTTTGGAACCTATAGGGTATTATGACCTTATTATTAACATGGATTAGATATAAAAACATCAATCTAACCTTGATTATTTTATCAAAAAGGTAAAATGGCTTAAATATTTTGGTAAGTTAGTAAAAATCCAAGGAATATTGAAACATATACCCTAAATTATTAAGTTCATCTTTCCATCCAAAGAAAAGAGTCCAAAAATGTTTTAAAATCTTGTAGACAAGTATAAATTATATATTGCCTTAGTCTTGTATATTTAGTAGATACCTATCATGGATGTACCCTTCATTTCTAAGACCCTCCCACTGTCAAAAGGCTCATGTCACTATCTCTTTATGGTGAATTGATTATTTATTAGTCTAACCATTATTATTCTCATGAACATGCCTTTTATGCTGTGATAAATGATCTAAACTTAATTATTATCTTAATTTACCACATTTTTACTATACATGTTGTCCAACTTCCTAGACACTTGCATCCTATCCAAATGCCTACATTGACATAGGTGTCCCTTTTTCAACTAAGTGTTAAATGCCTAAAAATCATCCAATTTTAAAATGTAATTTATCCTTATGGTTGGCCTAAGTTATTTAGTATGAGTTATTTCCAAAAGATAATTTATATATATATATATATATATATATATATAATATATATATATATATATTGAAATTTATAATTAAATCTAAGAAGACAACATGAAATTCAATCCTTCCTAAGCTACACTAACCTCTTGATGGAGCAAAAAAAAAAAAAGAAATCTAACTAATGAAATACTTACAAAGTATGAAATGTATGTTCATCAGCTTATCCATTTTTGGATTAATGGTATATTTTATATTTATTAATTAATATGGTTGCTCAACTTTTTTCCAAACAAAAGAATTGGGCAATGTATGCTTATAAATTGATTTGATCTCAATGGATTCACAAGAATAATTTCATAGAGTTTCAATAGGCTGAAGGTGTATGATTTGAGTGGAGGAGTTCACATCAATTTATATCTTTAAGTGTGGTGAGATGAATGGTTAAGAATAATAAAGTTTTTTTGAATTATTAAAATAATAAATCATTGAATTTGAGTTCTCATCTCAATGGACAATGACTGATTTCTATGTGTTGAGAAGAAGGGGGAAAGTTAGTTGGTGGTTGAGTGACTCAACATGAATGGGTAAAGTTATTTGAAAAATTAAGGGATGATTCAAAATTTTGTTTAAATTTTTTAAGATGACTCATAAGTTTGTTGAGAAAGTTGAGGAAGGTGTTTGGACGAGTCAAAATTTGGTTGAGACAAATGTGGAGGATGTATAGATGAGGTGGAAAATATATATTTTTAATTAGTTTTGGAGGAAATAGGTGTGAGTGATTTAAATAATTAAATATGAATTAATAAATTATTTTAAATTTGGAGGTAAAATATGTTAGTATCAATAAGAATTGGGGATCATGAATAGTAAACACATCAAAGTTAATTTTAACACTAAATGGTGAAATTTAAGTGTCTACATTTGTCCCTTTTTGAAATGGTGTTGTGAAGCCATGCCATTTTGAAGAATATAAAACAAAGTAAATCATTGATGATTCTAGGAAAAAAAAGGTTGCCTTGGGTAACTATAAATTAATTTGATGATGTCCCCTTGAGTGTGTATACAACAAAATGGATGAACACTTGAAATTATGAAGGAAAATGATGAGAATAATTACCATCATTAATGAAGATATTTATCTTAATAAAAATGCTCACAATATTTTAGGGAGTTCATGTAAAATTATTTTACCCTAGATATTAAATTATAGATAATAAGTTTGGAAAAATAATATTTACCATTTATAGACTACACCCTTTTATGGTGCTCAAGGAATCAAGGTTCTTAGGAGTGGATGTTAGAGAAATATATCTTGATGATGGTAAGTTACAGACTATAAATCAAAAAATATATATCATCTGATGTGTGATAAAGTTTATAAAATTTATAGTTGCATGCATTCATAAAAATGTGTATCACTTTGATTAAATGATAGTATATTTTTTTTTTTGAAATTGAAATGGGAGGGGGGAAATGGAGTGATGGGGGTAAATATATAGGGGGTTTGGGGTATTTTGAAAATAATTTATGAAATTTCATTAGATATGTTGGATTTTCTAGTTATTTTTAGTGGTGTATTTTCCTCTAGATTGCAAGGAGAAGATGGACCATATTATATTGGATAGGCATTGTAACAAGCAATTGGAAGTCTATCATAGGCCTCAAAGGAGTGCTGATGTGGCAAGTGATGTTTATGGTTTTTTTGTTTAGATTTAAATAACATTTAATGCTAAACAATTGACTAAAATGACTTTGTTACTTCCTAAATGGTAAATTATACATAGAATATGGAGAAATCATCAATGGAAATGATGTAATCATAAAAAATAGGGTTACTTTAGGTTCAATGAATTCATCAATGACTATGGAAAATTTATTTATAAGTTGAATGAATTCATCAAAAATATTGGTGATTTCATCATTAGCAATGAAAAAATTATCCAAAGAATTGGTTAAATCATTTAAAGGGGATAAAATATATAATGACATGATATGGAATGATTAGAATAAGTATAAGTGTGAGTGTGAAATGATTACCTATATGAATAGGATTAACATAGTGCTTGTTTGGCTATGTGCAAAAGAGATTGTCAATACTATGAACATGGGAGAGGTGATCTAGACTATTGAAGCTTATATACAAGTTTATAGATTATGAGGTTTGGGTATTAGAGGATATATGATTAAAATACATAGCAAATATTTTTGAGATATGAGTGGATAAATATTATCTAATGACATGGGCTATGTATTGGTACATTGAGACCAACAAATTTAACCTACCAATAAGTGAGATAATAGTGACACTAGAGGATGTATGGAGGATTTTAAGGATTCCCATACAAGTCACATATGTGTTTTAGAGTGAGGGTACAAATTAGTCACACTATATAGAGTTTTCAAAGAGGATATGAGACCTATGGTGAGTTGAGGTATTGATATTGATTACTATATGGGTTTGGATACATACACAGTGATGATTATGTTGATATTTTTTATCAATGGATTTTTTCTACCTAACAAGAGTGGGAAGATATTCCCAATAGTATTTCTAAATGTGATTGGAGACATTTAGGATAATACCAGACAATTTACATTGGGCCATTTGTACTAACACATTTATATAGGGGGAGTGTATAGGATATTCTACATTATTTTAGGTGTGGGCACAAGAGCACCTCCTACAAGTCAACTAAGGATTATGAAAGTGGATGATCCATTTTCATATATGTGGCATGTGATTATAGAAGTATAAAATACACACTTAGGAGATGTTAATTTTTAAAATAGGGTGATAGATGAGATAGGAGATGATCGAGTTATATGTGGGCCATATAGAGAGGTTGATCCATGCTAGAGATAAGATACAATACACATGGATTATGTGATGTCATATTTTTATGTTATTGTTTATCATGAATATATCACTGAGTGATATATAACAAATAGAGTGATGAGATAGTTTGTTATGAGGTAGGGTATTCCATAAGGTCCTCATGTATTTTATCAATCAATGCATGAGATATCATAGTTTTGTTTAGGGATTGATCTTAGGTTTATAGTACATAGTTGGTTACAAGTGAAAATAGTGACTTTTAATCTTAGGAGGGATGTGGTGGATGTAGGGATAACATATGATTATACTACATGGTCGGATCAATAGAGATAATCAAGGACAAAAAAGCCATACATATCACCTAGAACATGGAGGTAGAGATTATAGGATACATTTATGGCATGCCCATAAAGTATGGGCTTAATATCAAAGATCATGAGAGCTACCCCAGGACATAGTGGTAGAGGTCAAATAGGTGACATTAATGATGAATAGATGCATGGCAAAAAGATATGAGAGGCTAGAGGGGACCAAGGAAAGGATTTGTATACACATAATATTTTAAAACTTTTATTGATTATTGACACTTTGTATCTTGTAAAAACCTATCAAGTCTCAATCTCTCTAAGTGCATGCCTTAAAGGGTACACTAAAAAAGGGGTGGGAAAGCCATTGGTGCTTCATAATATTATTATCCCTTTTTCCACTCACCATATACACATTCATCTCCTAAAACCATTTACCCTAAGCTTATTCTTCTCAACCTTACCCATTCCAGTCGTTTGCCATGCTTTATCCTCATTCTTGCCTTGACTCCTTTCACCAGTTGACTGTACTAGGTCTACTGGGTTAACCTTTTATAAATTTTAACCTCTAATTACTATATAGGGTCAATTGGGCTGACCCTATATTATTTAGTGGTCTTCTTATTAAGATCTTTATTATCCCTTCAGTTGACCTAGCTTGAGACTTAGTGAATTATCTCTTGAAAACATATAGGGTCAATTGGGTCAACCCAGTACAACCAATTATTGATGCCTCTGAGTGTTCCACATGGTGTCTTAATGTTCAAAGAACACATATCATTTTAAAATTCAAGGAATTCAGAGTATGAGTATCAGGTTATGGTAACTTGATGTCACCTATGGTGAAATAGCAATAGAGATATGTATTAGTATCCCAAAAAATTATAATGAGTGATGGTTTGGAGCTATCTTGGTCTATTATTTGTGAATTATAGATAATATATATTAATTCTTAGTAAATTATGGTTCAAATTTAAGATAAAAGCTAATATAAGTGGATATTTATAATGGGGTTTAATCTAAAGTGGTTTGGTGTGAAAAAGAGAGTAAAGAGAAGGGTAAGGCAGAAAAGAAATGACTGATTACCAATTTTAGTTTAAAATATCATAATAAATCATCAATTTCAATTGAATATGCATTCAACCAATATATAATGCAACATAGCCTAATCTCAAATTTCACTATATACTAGGTAAACTTCAAAGAATAATGTAAGGAGTCACAAGTAAGAACCATGTCTAATTTAAAGATTTACTACTATAATAAAATAAAATTTACACATTTGAATACATAACAAAATGAAATGAAGCAAATCCTAAGATCCTCCAACTAGTCTAGCATATGCACAAATTAGAAACCCTATGATTATAAAATTCAACCTAGAATTCAAATAAATTATTCAAATTCAAGATATAAAAATAACAACTGAGAGAAAAAATATAATAGTAATTGACATATCAAATGTGGACAATATTGTTAAAACTCCTTTATTATACTAATTTCTTCAAGTGTAAAAAAATTTCTCAAAATTCTCTCTGCCCTACAAGATGGTGATGCATGCTTTGTATAGAAAGATAAGGCAATGCATCAATCAGTTACAATATACAAGTGTACAAAAGATAAGGACATCTATCTTTAAAAGTCCTAAAATAAACTTGGTCTTCACAATTAGACTGACCTAGGGGAAATATTCTAATAGACTAACATATGCCATATAAAATAATATTCTTGTCCTAGATATTATAATGCCTTTAACAAAAGAAATATTAGCTACTAGGTGGGCCCATCATTGAAGGGTCCCCTTATTAATTTTTTATAAGTTTGATTTCCTTCTAGTGTTAGTCTTTGATGTGATCCATATCCATAGCTAGCTTCATTAGGCAAACTTCTTCTTGGTCAGCCAAGTCATCCAAGTCTCAATCATCCCAGACCATGGATTCCTTTATTCTCCTTGCCTCTACAACTTTATCTTCTATTGTGAAAATCATGTCCAAAATTATCTTATTGTCCCTACCAGACTCACCTTGGCTCCTGATTATAACTAACTACATGACCAAAGTGACCTTGTGTTTGAATTCAACATCATCAATGATTCTAATTATAATGGTGTTAGTAGGGCTTAATAATATTATTATAAAGAACTATTCAATTCTAGTGACCAATCCTTTATCATCTACCAATAGCCTGCTTAGATTCTTTGTCTAAGTACCTAAACCTTGTAATTTATCCACTATTATTGCAAGTATGTTGTTCAAATGTACTAAGCTGATAGTTTTGAATTTAGGAATCTTGTTCTTAATCACAATGTTGATGAGATCCTTAACTTGGGACTCTAGATTTTACCACTCAAATATTAACTTCTTGGCTAGTTTAACCTGCTATCTTAGGGCATCTTGCCTTAGCTTTATTGGATTCAAAAAATTAAACATATCAAAGAATGAGTCCTCAAACACGTCCATTATGGAGTCAAGGATTGACAAAATGGCCTAGGTTTCTAGATTTTCCTTCTCTCTACAAGTTTTAAAGTATCTATTTCATCCCTTGGGACCCAACCTTCACTTGAGTTGATTGAGCCTCAATGAAGATCTCAACATATTCTTCATGAATGGTAGTTTCACCAAGATGTTGACCTCCCATTAGGGTTAAACCTAAAAAGGTTTCCACCTTTTAGAAGGTGAGTTCCTCAGCTCCCGCCATGGTTATCTTGGTGGTGACTCTCTCCAATCTAGCTATTTTTGTTTTAAAATAAACAATGGTAGATGAATTTGTGAATTTTAGAGGTTTTGAGACCTCTACACTTATGTTGATTGATGATCCAAGAGCATCCATTTTCTTACTTTCTAGTTCCAAAGTGACCATAATTCTTATTTCCTCTTATTCCTTTACCATAGCCCTAATCCATGGCTTCATGCCATCTTGTAATTCAACATTGGTAAATTTTGTCATGGCCCATGAATGGGAAAGAGAATGGATATTTTGAAAATTTCCATAAATGAACTAGTTAGGGATGACTGATCCATGAATGGGGAATTCATCACTAAATAGGTTGATCTCACTAGTTTGTCTTTTGGGTCTAAGAGGGACTAGTGACTTTTCTACTTTCCTCTTCTCCTTGGGAACCAATAGGACCATGCCTAGAGAAAGCTCCTATCCATCATCCTCCTTAGGCTCTCCATCTTGGATTTAAGCTTCTTCAAACTATTCTTCTTACGTGTTAATATCATATGTATTTGTAAGTTCTTTGAGAGCACCCTAAAGTGTCTCATCTAGATCCAAGGCAATCATATATAAATATTTAATTGGGGAAGGTGGATTTTATGGGAGTGTCAAAGATGAGGGCCCTTCCCTAGGTATTTCTTCTAATTTCACTTCCCCTAATTTTTGCTTACCATATCCTTATTCATCTTGCTTTTTCACAATCTAGCCTTGAGGTTGTGGGTATGGATGTTCTACTTGGGGTTGTTTTTGCATCATCCCAAATGGTCCAGGTAATAAGTGATACTACAAAGGATTCATTTTTCATGCCTCCCTTAATGGCTTACCATCCTTGGTTAATTTTTATTCAAGTTTGATGTTGTGCCCTTGGATCCTGGCCAAAACCTCTTCATAATTTTTAGCCTTAATGTAAATGGTGTCATGAACATCGAGCTAATGCATGTACTTAGGCTTGGGGAGTTTTTTCTCCTTCAAATGATTAGTCATTAGTGTTCTTAGGATCCCAAATATTGAGTTCATCAAGCTAAAACCCAAATGAATCCCTATTTTGGCCATGATATCAACTTATTTCCAATATCAAATTATGGTTCTTCCAATAGTCAGAGGGAATGGGTGGAGGATACCCTTCCTTTTTTCTTTGCAAATGCCATCAACACCATGGATGAGCTAAGAGGCAATTTATTTCTCAACTAACTTGCTAAGAACATACACTAGTAATTTGTAGGCCTATGACATAATCCTCTCAATCCTAATAACTATATAATTAGGGTAGAACTAGATGCCACCCATCATTTATAAATACTTTTTGATTAGTGGATGGACCATAGGCATGGGAACACCTATGATATCCTCCACCATGGTTGGATATACATAGTCATAAATAAATTTCATATGGTTCCTATACTTAAATATATGCAATTTAGAGTAATAGTGGGAAATGGTAGTTTTTACCTCAAGAGGCCAATTCTTTATACTAGGTAAGTTGATTAAGGCAAGAAGAGAACCTATCAAGTATTACATCATATAAAATTGCTTAAATGTCTTCCTTTTGATGGTAGTGAACTACTTGGCCAAGAAGATACTAATAAAATATCAAATTAGAGGGGTGAACTTATTCCAACATAAAATGCACATATGGAACCCATATTTTATTCACATAGGTGGTTGAGGGGTTTTCAAAGGCTTAATTTAATAGGGCCATTTTAACTTTGATGCCCTCCCTAAATTGGACTATTAAGATTCCACCTTCAAAGTCCTTGAAGATATGAGGTCCTTGTTATAACCAAGGCATAAGGATAGAGTCTAGCTCATTATTGATAGTCCAATCCTTAATTTTTGACAAGTCTACATGGGGGAGAGGGAGTTTATAATATTTTTCAAAGGCCATAAGGGAAATATAGGCTATCTTCTTAGAATTTCCCTCCCTGATGATCCATTCATTATCTACCCTACAATAAACAAAGATAGGAGAAAGGATGTATATACAATGTAGTACCTTAGGATTTGAAATAATGTGGTAAAGGCCAATTATTTGGATAATGAACATGTCATAATGTCTCTGGCTCACCATGGCAATCCTCTACTCCTCCTTTGTGATGGGCTTTAGTTCTTCCATGATGAAGAATAATTCAAATCAATTCCTAATTCTTGAGACATTTAGGGATGTAATGTCTAATTTATTTTCCTTGAATATTCAACCTTCATTATCTATCGATAGGTAGAGCTCAGTCTCCTCCTTCAATTTCTCTCTGTGAGCTACCATGGTTTTTATTTTTATAAATTGTTCACACTAGTTTACAAATTGATCTATATGAAAACTCTTTTATGATCAAAAAACATTATCAAGATCTTTTTGGATCAAATTATAACCAAATGAATTTAATTAGGCCAATTTTATGTAGGGTTTAAGGTTTTTGAGCTTTAATGGTAGGATATATCCAGACTATGGATCATACATGCTTTGGGTTTGATTTAGACCTTTGCCTTTATACCTTCATGTTTTTGAGCCCATAATATCTCCTATTTTGTCCTTTTTTACTTGTGTGGTGCGTATGTGGCATTGATCAAGACCTTTCATGGAATTTTTAATAAATGCGTTTTAACACTAGTTGTTGGTATTTAAAATACCTTATTTTATTATGCATTATTGGTTTAAATCCTGGATTAGCATGAGCCATCATTTGTGATCCAAGGGCTTGCCTATGATTAGTTATTTTCTATTCCAAGCCCCATATTTGTGACACTTGGAATTTTTTACATGCCTTCCCATGCCTTATATCTTATGTCAATCCTTTGTTAAATGAGCATTGGCCATATGGTGAGCTTGTGGGACTTTGAAAAGTCATGGGCACCTTTACACTATTGTATAATCTTTCAATGGAAAAGCACAAACCATCAAATCATCTATCAATTCCATGACATTTCGAGCTCATGGGCTCTCGATACTTCATTGGAAAGTATTTGGGGTCTTTCACATCATTGGATCATCCTCCAATGATAAAGTATAAACTGTTGATTTGCAGAGATGCCCAAACTTTAAGTTAGAATGTTACTAGAGTGGGACTTAGGCTTAATTTATTTAAGATAAGGTTTATTTCATGTTTTTTAATCATGAATCAAACCTTAGGATAAGGTTTGAGATTTATGTCTTAGTTTTTTGAATTATATAAAGGGGACTATGGCTAAATTTTTTAAGCCAATGTATATGTTGTGTTTAATAAACATAATGTATACATTGGTCTAAAACATTTGTGCCAAGCTTTAGAAAACATGCCTAAAGGGGATAAAATGGTACATTGGTCTAAAATATTTAGGATTTTATTGTATTGATAAAACACATTAAAACTATTTCTATAAATAACTTAGCCTAAGTCCTATGTAACAAAGACCTCTTTTAAAATAAGATTTAGTATAAGTCTATAGTTTAAGGCTCATGATATTTGAACAAAATGTCATGGGGACCTTAAAGTATAGATTTAGATTAAGTTTATTTTTCATATATTTAGACCATAATATAATTTACACATTTTGTAGATCAAATATTTCCCATGTTTGAGGATATTTTGAGCACTTCCTTTAGCTTGTAAAGCAATTTTTGAGCCCTCCAATAGGATTTTAGAGTGTATTTTGATCCTAAGTAGAATAATTAATTAGCTTAAATTTGATGGTATAAAAAATGTTAGATACATCCCTATGGATGTCAAATGATGGTCACATGAACATTAATTTTAAGCTAGTGAAGTTTTTAATTTGATGGGCTTAAATTTGATGATCATATGGACATCAAATATGTCATCATAGACGTCAAATGATGATCATATGAATGCCAATTTTAATCTCATCAAATTATTTGAATTAATGTAAGAGTGCCACTTGGCACCTGCATGGGGCTTCCTAGGGTCTTGGACTTAATTCACTCCATTGGATCAAAATCTACAATGCAGGAAGAGCCATATGATTGAGATCCAAGAGATAGTTCATGATTGGTTATTTCTGTTAGGTGGGCCCCTTTACTTTTAATCCTTAAATGTAAGGGCTCTATGTGTCGATCATTTAGGCCTTTTGTAATCCTTTGACATTTCAACTATGCTTTACTTTATCTGATTAGGTCTTTGTGATGAAGTGAGAACCATTGATCTTAATTTGAGAGCTTGAATGTGATTAGTTCAAGGAGCTATTTATGGTATTATACCAAGCTTTCCTCGTGCCATCAGATCATAAGGCTATGAAGAAGCACAAACTATTAGATCATCAAAGATATATGTTATTTAAATCAAATCTTAGGCTTTATTCACTCTATCAGATCAAATACCATGATAAAGCAAGGGCTGTTAGATCCTACAAGATGCAAGGAAGTTAAGTTAGGACCATGGTGATATAAAAGACTTAGGTTAAAGTGTTAAAGCTAAGGTCTCATTTATGTTAATAAATATGTTAGGGTCTTAGGATTAAAATATTAGGCTAAGGTATAAATCAAAGGATCAAACTAACATAAAATTGGAATCAGGGAGCTAAAACTTAAGATAAGGTGTTAATACTAAGGTACCATTTATATTAATAAATACAATGGGGCCTTAGGGTTAAAATCTTAGGCTAAGCTAGGAATTATTAAAAGGACTATGCAAAATGAATCTTAGTTAGGCACATAGGGAAATTTTAAAATGGGAAATAACAAAGGGGGCCAAACATTTTTGGCTAAGTTTTAGTTGTGTTAATAAACATGACTAAGCTTAGAACATGAACTTTATACTTAGGTCCAAAATGGATTTTTTAAATGTTCCTACTAATTTGGTTCCCACCAATATTCAAATTTAAATTGAGGGTTTTACCAAGGTTTAGGAACATGAATTTCTCAAGAACAAACATCAAGGAACCTATAACTAAAAGCAATAAAGACCATTTATTAGCACTGTTAGACAAAAATAAAGCAAAACATAGCTAAGTAATATTACTCTTAACAAAGTGGATGATCTTCAAAATCTAGAAATGACCTTAACATGCTATAATTTTTAGGGTTTCTCAAGGGTGCCAACTTTAAAAAATAGGGGTATGTTAGTCCTAATAAATGGTGACTCATGGGGGAACATAGAAATATGTTAGAACATATAGACTTTAATTTAGACAAATAACTAGGTCATTCACATCATTAGATTAATATCATCATCCAAATCAGGTCATGGTTAAAATAAATATTACACTTACAAACTTAGGGCTAACACCAAAACATAGCCATACTATGTGTGTGATTTGATTCCACTTATTGTTTGCCATGGGGTTTAAAAAGCAACTTCTAGGTTTATTATCTTTGATCACTAACACTTGACTTATAGCATGTTAAGATGTTCATTAGGAACCATGATTTTTAGCTTAGGAAAGGCTTGGGCATTACTCTAGTACCAACCAGGCATCCATAGCCTTCATAGAGATGCCTTTCACTCCACTCAAGGCCTTGCTCCACTACCAACTAAGAATTCATATCCCTGATGGATATTATTAGAATAACCTATGCCTAAAATCTTTTGATTTTGCATTGCATCCTTATTTTTTGTATTTTTTAAAGATATTTATGCTTTTAGCAAGGTTGGGAACCAAAATGGCTAGGTTTTAGGATTTCATCAAATGTTTGATCTTCAGAGAATCACATATGGCTACAACCATTATCCTAGGTAAGGATGTTGATTAAGTGCTAGTATGGCTATACCATGATAGTCTGAATCCTCACCCTATATGTGTAATTCTTATTAAAACCAATTTGGGTCAAGATAATGGTCAAGTTATTATGAAATGATTAACTTATTCTATTGGTATTTACTAATTTGTATATATTACAACATTATTCTTACACTTTAGGACCATGGTTATTATCTAAATAGGGTACACACCCTTATTTCTAAATTTTAGGGATTTTCAAGTAAACTTCATAAATTTGAGCTCAAGATTGTCTGAAAAGACTTATTAGGACTAAAGAGAAAGGCAACAAGAAAGAAACACACAACAAAAATCAAGAAAGAAAGAAATGAAAGGAAAGTAAATAAACATACACATGCTTATGTATAAACAAGGGATATGAAGGAAAGAACTAAAGGGAAACTAGCTAGCCTATCTATACTAAATCTAATCATCTTACAGTTTACTCCATGAAGACCTTAGGGGGAGTAGTAGAGAAGTAATGCTTGAGGTACTACCCATTGGTGGGCAATGTGAACTCTACTCCTTACAGAGATTTGAGCTTAAAGGTGTTGTTTCCCAATGTTTTCACAATTTGGTATGGGCCAATCTACAAAGGTGTGAATTTTTCATGCTTATCCATAGGCTTAAATTCTTTGTCCTAAAGGAGAACTAATTCCTCATATTTTAACACCTTAATCTTTGATCTTTTATCAAACCATCCCTTGATTATGGTCTGATATCTACTAAAATCAGCAAATTCTTTCTCCCTTGCATCATCCATCTGAAGTATGTCAAAGAATCTTGAGTTTGCTAACTCCCGACCCTATTCCATATATTCTTACATGAATCTTTATGTGGGTGGCTTAAGAGTGATAGGAAAGATAAGATCTTGTCCATACACCAATATAAATGGTGAGGCTCTTACATCTTACTTGATTCTTATCTTATCAGACTAAAGTACAAATTTAAGGAGCTTATGCCAAGTCTTGGGCTTGTCTGTAGCAGATTTTTTGATTGCCTTCACTAGGCTTTTCTTTATAGACTCAAAGACTACATTTCCTTGGGGATAATGGTTACATACAAATTTGAGAGTGATGCCATTATAATAATCCCATTCAGTCATCTCTATAAAGATAAATGTAGATCTATTGTCACACACTAGAGAGACTAGAGTTTCAAACTTAATACATATGTTTTCCTCTAGAAGTTGATCACTTTCTTAGTACTGCATTATTTGGTGGGTGTAGCTTCAATCCACCTTGTACAATAGTTAATGGTAGTCAAGACATATTTGTGACCTTTAGATGAATTGGTGTTGATTTCCCCAAAAAAGTCTAATCCCCATTGATAAAAAGGTTTATCAAACATGACTAGTTGTAAAGGAATTTCTACCTTTGGTTCCTTAGTGCTAAAGAATTGACATGAGTGACATTCCCTCACATGTTTTTGAGCATCTTTAAAAATAGTTTGCAAATAATAGCTAGCTCTGATAAATTTGTGGGTTGTGGTTCTCCCAAATGGATGTCCACTACCCATTTTTTCATGAAAGGTACTCATGATTTGGGTGGCTTCTTCTTATGAGACATATCTCAAGTAAATCCCTTAAAAATTTATTCTATATATGACCCCATCCTTAATAAAGTAATGGGATGAATTTAACCTAAGGGCCTTCTTTTTTTCCTTTGATAATCCTACAAGAAAATCACCATTAATTAACAAATGTATGATTAAATCATACCGCTCACTAGCTTGAGAGTCTTGTTGATCCACTTGCATAATACTAAGTCTAGGGTTAACATTAGTAATAATCTATATCAAACCTTGGCATCTTACCAACTTTTCTATTTTTATCTCCAAATCATATTCCTACACAATTGACATCCACTTACCTTTACATTCTTTGAGCTCATATTGACTTAACATAAGTCTGGTGGCAGGGTCAGGTAAGATAACATGCACCTTATTTATAAGGATGTAATGCTTGAATTTATTAACTATCTTAACTAATGCATATGCCTACTTATCAATCAATGAATAATTTAACTTAGAATTATTAAATTTAGTACTCATAAAAGCTATTGGGTGATCACACCCTTCAATGTTTTGAGTTAATATTGTAGCCATAGTGTGGTCAGATTGAAAGGAATAGAAGTAGAAGTCATTTGAGAAGTTAGGACTTATAAGAAATAGAGCTTGGATAATGGCCTCCTTGACATCATTGAATGAATTTATATATTCTTCATTCCATGTGAGCTTGACATCCTTATTTAGCATGTCATTCAGTGGCTTGAAAATCTTTGTAAAGCTATAAATAAACTTTCTTACAAAATTTATCTTACCAAAGACTGAATTTAGCTCTTTATTACTATTTGGAGGTTCTATTCTAGATATGGCCTCCACTCTTTCAGGATCTATAGAGATCCCATCTTTGGTTATAACATGTCCCAATAATTTTCCTTTTGTAACACAAAAGATAATCTTCTTAGGGTTTAAGGAGATTCCATACCTCCTACATCTCTCAAAGACTTGTTTTAAGTACATGAAGTGATCTTCCCTATTTAAAAAATAATAATTAGATCATCCATATATATAATAATACACTTACCTATCAGGCCTTGAAAGGCATGGTCTATAGCTCTTTGAAAAGTAAGTACTGTATTGATTAACCCAAAGGACATTCTCTTGTAAGTGAAGGTTCCCCACTTTGTTATAAAGGCTATCTTCATTCTGTCTTCTCTATCAACCAAAACTTGGTTGTAACATGAAAAACCATCAAGAAAAGACATCATAGCTAAACTTGAAACAACCTGCATCACTTGGTCTAGATAAGGAAGGGGATAGTTATCCTTTTCTAATGATTTTTTTCAAGTTTTTGAAGTCAATACAAAGTCTAATCTCACCATTATTATTCATGATTGGCAATAAGTTAGCCATTCAAGTAGAATACTTGATGGGGAAGACTATCCTAGCATCTAGTAACCTTTTGACCTCATTGAAGATCATGGGTACTAGGATAGGGTTTACAAGTCTCTACTTCTGCTTGAATGGTTTTCAACTTTCCTTAAGGGGTATAGTATGGGTAATGACTCTTGGATCAAAGATCTTTAAGTCATCATAGGACCATACTATGACATCCCTATATTGGGTAAGGAACTCTTTAGCCTTATTATTTTCAATTATTATGCAAGATTTCCCAACATTTACCAGTTGATGTTGATCTTGGAGACCAAGATCAACATCATTATAATCTTTCCCACTTACCTTGGGAATCTTAAAAATTTCAACCAGATTATCCTAATCAAATAGTCTCTCTAAAGCAATTATGCCCTTGGGGATTTTGTTGTCATTTATTTGAATAAATTTACCATCAAAATTGTCCTCCTTAGATGTATTTTCATTATTCCCATCAATAATATGGGCATCAAATTCCCTCGAATAGGTTATGAAATCCAATATCTATTTATCATCATTGAAAACTTGAAAATGGTTAACATTATTAGGTACTAAAATTAGGGGAATCTTGGTTGGGCATGAGGTTAGCTGTAATAGATACTAACTCATTAGTAGCCTAGTTTTCCTCTTTTAGGATGGAGGTGATGCTAAAAGCATCAAAGGACTCAATCATCCCAAAATTGAAACTTATACCTTTTGAGATATGAGAGTTTACATTGGTATTTGCTTCTTACTTGGTTGACCACTAGTTCTAAGCCCTCATAAACTAGTAGTTCTTTAACCTTATTCTTTATAAAGAAATTGTAAACCCAGGATAAAGGCCTCATTATCAAAAATATTTTTAGTGCAAAGACATTGAATCCTATAAAAATCATGGTATTTTTTATTAGTGAGGTTAGTTAAGAGAATATCAACACCTCATCTAGCATTACATCTAGCACCATCAAAATGTAATTTCCATAGTCCAAGAATAACATGAGTACTCTTGGGATCACATACCTTATTAGTATCTAGGGTGAAGACCCCTAATTCTAAGTTGATTATGTTGAACCTCTCATTTACAAAATTGTATTCCATTATCATGTGCTTCATCTTTGGTTCTCTCTCAACCTTGATTTCATTAGGAACTCTCTTCCAAGGTAGCCATAGATGTGAGAAATCTATGGACATGTAACCATTAAAATCCTTGGTCCATTCCTTGCTCAATAATATTTCATAAACATTAGGTATATCAAAAAATTGAATATCAATCAACTACTACACCTTATGTTTAGAAGTTAATTGCATGCAAACATTCAAAATTTCTACAATTACCCTAACTCTAGATTTGTCTAATTGGGTGACAACCATATCAAACTTAATAGGAGTAAGGCCAAGTTGTTTGAATATACTTATAGTCATGATGTTGGTATATAAACTTGAGTCTAGTAATAAATTGTGTAAGTTCTTACCAAATATCTTGATAGTGAGCAAGAAAGGAGGAGACTCAGCCTTTGCTTTGTGTATAGTTATATTGGCATGATCAACCTTGGGTGGATTGCTGGACTTCCTTGATAGAGATTCTAGTAGGATGTCCCTTTACTCTATGATGTGTGTTAGTTAATGTAATGTAATATTATCCTTTATCTTCTTCATATCTTTAACTATGTTATATCTAGTTATTAGAAGAACTAGGAATATCAACATTGAGTGTAGAAGTACTCCCTTTTGGTGGCTCTGGATTGTTGCTCAAAGAAGTGTTTGGAGGAGTTATGAAATTATTTGGAGGCATTGAGTTGATCAAAGGATACTTATGATTTCTATTCCTCAAGGGGTAGGTATTCTTCAAGAAGTGTTGAAAGCCTTGGATCTCCTCAGGGATATCATCAGGTTCATTTTCCTCTTGAAAGGGGAAATCAAAAGTATCTACCATGAAGGCTTGATTAGATGACTTGGATCTAGAATCACCTCTACCACCTTAATTTTTAGGGACAACTTCAAATGTATCCAATTCATCTTGGAAATCCTCAAAGTCTTTGTAAAACTCAATACAATCAATTTTTCCATACTTAGATGTGCAATGTACCCTATAATAATCATGCAATGCAATATCAATGAGGTTAATGTCCATGGTCTTCTTTTCAAAATATGGATCATAATTCTTGTTATTATGAAAACTATCATTATAAAACCCATTATTTGGCCTATTGTACCTTTGAAATGATAAGTTCCTACCTGAACTTTTAGCAGTATTTCCAACTTGTTTTGGCAACTAAAAAAATTAGTGCTCAACTTTTAGACCATTTTTAAGATAGACTCATTCTCATTTTAAAGAGTTTTAGAATTATGTAACTAGTTATTGTTATCACCTATATTTAGTAATAAATATATTTGATCATTGGTATTTAATACATTAGTATGATGATTTAAAAATCCCAAGTTTTGATATGGAGTAACATGACTCAATGGCAATTGATTGAGGTTTGGAAGTTGGTTTAATGCTGGGATATTCTGGTTAGTATTGGGGAATAGGTTTATCATACGTATATTTGGGTTGATGTTTGGCATGGAGGATACCATTTTATCTTGGGGATACATTTGATCATTGATGGTTATTGCCTTGGAATAGTCCCTAGCTAATGAAGTTATAGCTGGCATGGATCTCTTCAAAAATATAGAGTTCATGGGATCTAATACATCCTTGTAGATTTTTAAAGAAATAACATCATAAATATTATAGGGTTATATGGTAATATTATACATTTTTTACAAAAAATTTAGCATTAAATGACCCAATAGACTAACTTGCATCTCTTCTTTCTAATAGTGGTGAACTGATGGTAAATAACACAAGGACTAACAATATTACTAAATTGATCTATAAAAACATTGATGAAACCATCCTAACTAGTGAAGTAATTATTAGGCTAGTTTAAGAACCATTAATAGGTAGCATACTTAAAGGTAAAAGGTAATAACTTACAAACTACATCTTCATACATAATATTTAGCAGTCTTAAGGCAATTTTAAAGGAATTAATGTGCTCTTCAATAGTTGTAATATTGGTTAGACTAAATGTAGGCAAATATTTCTTAGGGTTACATGGGAGATCATGTACTAAACCTATTACATTGATTAAATATTCTCCCAACCAATCCATACCTAGATGAATATTGAAGGCACAAGTACCTTGAAGAGGTGAAGTTGGAAAGGATTTGGATCTTCTACATCTACCTTTGTCATGTCTAGCCTTTCTATGAACCTCAAGCTAAAGAAAAGGCTCCTTAGTTTTTGATTGTGATATTTTTATAATATTGGGAAATTCTAGCTTGAAAACTTGAAGATCCTACTTGAAATATGATGCATCAAATTATATTTTATAAATAACAAGAGTTAGACCTACACATTGAGCTTATTTTGTAAAGGTTGTATGAAAAACTACAAGGGACACTAATATTTGATTGAATTATCTCAAATATGCATTCAATTACATGAATATGATATATATTTATAAATATAATCCTAAAATAACTCATATCTATAAAAGATATGCCAACCTTTGATCAAAACAAGCCATCCTAACCTTAGATACTATGGATTTTCAAATCTTAAGCTAAATTTACCATTAAGAAGCATCAAATTTCAAAGAGTTTAAATCTTTGTCTAATAAATCACAAAGATGTGTAACAAACAATAAATATCAATGATCTCTATACATATAAGCAAAGAATTTACTCAAAAACACAAAGATACATTAATCTTAGATCAAACAAACTAAGATTGATAAAGATTTAAAGAATTCACAATTTAGTGCCAGAAGGAAATTCCTTATTGATGCCTCTAAGTGTGCTACATGGTTTATTAATGTTCAAAGAACACTTCTCATTTTAAAATTCAAGGAATTCAGAGCATGAGTATCAGGTTGTGGTAACTTGATGTCACCTATGTTGAAATAGCAATAGAGATATGTATTGGTGTCCCACAAATTTATAATGAGTGATGGTTGGGAGCCATCTTGGTCTATTCTTTGTGAATTATAGAGAATCTATATTAATTATTAGTAAATTATGGTCCAAATTTAAGATAAAATCTAATCTAAGTGGATATTTATAATGGGGTTTAAACTAAAGTGGTCTAGTGTGAAAAAGAGAGCAAAGAGAAGGATAAGGTAGAAAAGAAATGAGTGATTACCAATTTTATATTCAAATATCATGATAAAACATCAATTAAAACTAAGTATGCATTCAACCAATATATAATGCAACATATCCTAACCTCAAATTTCACTATATATTAGGCAAACTTCAAAGGATAATGTAAAGAGTCACAAGTAAGAACCAGGTCTACTTTAAGGATTTACTATTATAATCAAATAACATTTGCACATCTGAATACAAAGAAAAATGAAATGAAACAAAGCCTAAGATACTCCAACTAATATAGAATATGAACAAACTAGAAACCCTATGCTTAGAAAATGCAACCCATAATTTAAAGAAACTATCCAAATTCAAGACATAAAAGAAGAAATTAAGAGAAAATCTATATTAGCAATTGACATATCAAATGTGGACAATATTTTTAGAAATCCTTGATTATATTAATTAATTCAAGTGTACAAAATTTTCTCAAAATTATCTCTACCTTACAAGATGATGATGCATGTATTTTATAAAAAGATAAGACAATGCATTAGTTAGTTACAATATATAGGTGTACAAAAGATAAAGACAAATATCCTTAAAAGTCCTAAAATAAACTTGCTCTTCATAATTAGATTGACCTAGGGGAAATATGCTAATAGACTAGCATATGATTTTAAAAGGAATATTCCTATCCTAGATATTATAATTCCTTTAGTGAAAAGAATATTAGCTACAAGGTGGGCCCATTACTGAAGGGTCCCCTTATTGATTTTGTAGCAGTTCCATTGCCTTTTGGTGTTGGTCCTTGATGAGCTCCATGTCCATAGCTAGCTTCATTAGGAAAACTTCTTCTTGGTCAATCATGTCATCGAAGTCTCAATCATCCTAGGCCATGGCTTCTTTTATATTCCTTACTTCTATAATTTTATCTACTAATATGAAAATCATGTCCAAAATTATCTTGTTGTCCCTACCAGACTAGCCTTAGCTCTTGCTTCTAACTGAATACATGACCAATGTGACCATGTGTTTGAATTCAACATCATCAATGATTCCAATTGTATTAGTCTTCTTAGGGTTTAAATACATTATTCCTAAGATTTTTTTAATTCTAGTGACCAATCCTTTATCATTTTCTAATAACCTATGTAGATTCTTTGTCCAAGTACCTAAACCTTGGAATTTTTCCACTATTAATCCTAGTATGTTGTTAAAATGTGCTAAACTTATAGTTTAAAATTTAATAATCCTATTCCTAATCACAATGTTGATGAGATACCTAACTTGGGACTCTAAGTTTTTCCAGTTAGTTATGAACTTCTTGGCTAATTCACCCTGCTGGCTTAGGGCATCTTGCCTTAGCTTTATTGAATTCAAAAAATTGAACATATCAAAGAATGAGTCCTCAAACATGTACATTATGGATTTAGGGACTAACAAAATGGCCTAGGTTTCTATATTTTCCTTCTCCCTCTCCAAGTTCTAAATTATTTATTTCATCCCTTAGATCCTAGCCTTCACTTGAGTTGATTGAGCTTCAATCAAGCTCTCAAAATTTTCTTCATGAATGGTAGCTTCACCAAGATATTGACCTCCCACTAGGGTTAAACCTACAAAGGGTTCCACCTTTTAGAGGTGAATTCCTTAACTCCCACCATGGATATATTGGTGGTGACTCTCTCTAATCTATCTATTTTTGGATTAAATTTAATAGTGGTAGATGAGCTTGTGAATTTTATAGGTTTTGAAACCTCTACACTTGTGCTTCTTGATGCTCCAGGAGCATCTATTTTCTTAATTTTTGGTCTTGGAGTGATGATAATTCTTCTTTCCTCCTATTCCTTTACCATATCCCTAATCCATGTCTTCATGTCATCTTTTACTTCAACATTGGTAACTTTTATCATGGCCCATGAATGGGAAAGAGAAGGGATCTTTTGAAATTTTTCATAAATGAACCAATCAGGGATGACTAGTCCATGAATGGGGAATTAATCACTAAATAGGTTAATCTCACTAGTCAGGTGGGTGAGGGTCAACCTTGGTATTTTAGGTCGAAAAGGGACTAGTGCATTTTTGCTTTCCTCTTCTCCTTGGGAACCAATGGGACCATGCCTAGAGCAAGCTTATTTCGTTTATCCTCTTCAAGCTCTCTAGCTTGGACTTGAGCTTCTTCAAAAATTTCTTCTTCCTTATCAATATCATATGACTCTATAAGTTATTTGAGAGCACCCTCAAGTGTCTCATTCAATTCTTAGGTAATCATATCTAAATATTAAATTGGGAAAGGTGGATTTAGTGGGAGTGTCAAAGATGAGGGCCCATCCCCAAGTCTTTCTTCCAATTTCACTTCCCCTTATTTCTCCTTACCACAGCCTTATTCATCTTGCTTTTGTATAATATACCCTTGAGGATATGGCTGTTGCTATTCTACTTGGGTTTGTTTCTAGGTTATCCTAGATGGTCTAGGTAAAAAGGTGATGTTGTAAAACATGCATTTTCCATGCCTCTTCTGATGGCTTGTCATCCTTGGTCAATTTGTGTTCACGTTTGATGTTGTGCCCTTGGATCCTAGCCAACACCTCTTCATAATTCTTGGCCTTAATGTAAATAGTATCATGAACACTGAGTTGATGCATGTATTCAAGAGTTGGGAGTTTATTCTCCTTAAAATGATTATTCATTATGTTCTTAGGATCCCACATCTTGAGTTCATCAAGCTGAAACCCAAATGAATCCCTATGCTTGGTTATGGTATCAACTTATTTCCAATTTTGGAGTATAGTTCTTTCAATAGTTAGAGGGAATGGGTGGAGGAGACCCTTCCTTTTTTATTTGTAAATGCCATCAGCACCATGGATTAGATGGGAGACAATTTATTACGTAGCTAGCTTGTTGGGAACATACATTGGCAATCTATAGGGATATAATATAATCCCCTCAATCTTGATAACCATATAATTAGGGTAGAACCGAATGTCACCCATAATTTCTACATACTTTTTGATTAGTGGATGGACCCTAGGCATGGTAACACCTATGACAGACTCCACTATGGCTAGATAGACACAACCAAAAATAAATTTGATATGGTTCTTATAATTAAAGATATGCAATTTGGAGTAATGGTAGGAAATGGTAGTTTTTCCCTCAAGAGACTAATTACTAATACTAGGGAAGTTAAATAAGGCAAGAAGGGCACCTAACAGGTATGACATCATATAAAACTACTTATATGTCTTTCTTTTGATGATAGTGAACTACTTAAACAAGAAGACACTGATCAAATCTCTAATTGGAGGGGTGATCTTTTATTCCACCATGAAATGCATATAGGGAACCCATATTTTATTCACATAGGTAGTTGACGAGAATTTAAAGGCTCAATTTAACATGTTAATTATAACTCTAATGCCCTCCCTAAATTACAATGTTGGGATTTTGCCTTCAAATTCCTTGAAGATATGGGTCCTTGGTGTAGCCAGGGCTTAAGGATATAGTCTAGGTCATGATTACTATTCCATTTATTAATTTTGGATGAGTTTACATGAGGGAGAAGGAGCTTATAATATTTTTCAAAGGGCATAGGAGAAATTTAGGCTATCTTATTAGAATTCCCTTTGTTGATGATCCATTCATTATTTACCCTATAATCAACAAAGATAGGATCAAAGATGTCTATATAATGCAGTACCTCAAGATTTACAACAATGTGGTGAAGGCCAGTCATCTAGACAATGACCAAGTCATAATGTCTTTGGCTCATCATGGCAATCCTCTACTCCTCCTTTATGATGGGATTTAGTTCTTCCATGATGAAGAATAGTTCAAACCAATTCCTAATGCCTTACACACTCAGAGCCTCAATGTCTAATTTAGTGTCCTTGAAGATTCACCCCTCATATTTATTGATAGGTAGAGCTCAATCTCCTCATTCAATTAAAGTATATGAGCTACCATGGTTTTTATTTCTATAAATTATTCACATTGGTTTGCAAATTAGTCTTTGTGAAAGCTCTTTTGTGCTCAAAAAACACAATCAATCTCTTATTAGATCAAATTGTGACAAAATGAATTAAATTTGTTCAATTTTATGTAGGGTTTAGGGTTTTTGGGCTTTAATGGTAGGATATATCTAGACGATGGCTTATACATGCTTTGGATTTGATTTGGACCTTTGCCTTTATACCTTAATGTTTTTGAGTGCACAATATCTCTTATTTTGTCTTTTACTTCTTGTGTGGTGCCTATGTGGAATTGTTCTAGACCTTTCATGACATTTTTCATAACTACATTTGAGCACTAGCCATTGGTGTTTAAAATACCTTCTTTTATTATGCACCATTGGATCAAAAACCTAGATTAGTGTGAGCCATTGATTATGATCTAGGGGCTTGCCTATGATTGGATCTTTTTTGTTCCAATCCTTATGGTTGTGACACTTGACATTTTTTGTGTGCCTTCTCATGCTTCATATCTTAAGTCAGTCCTTTTTTGAATAAGAATTGGTCATGTATTGAGCATGTGGGCCTTTGAAAATTCATGAGCACCTTCATGTTATTGGATCATCTTTTAGTGGCAAAGTGTGAACTATCAGATCATCTATCAATTCTACTCTAAATGGGTTTTCACCATGTTTCAAGCTTGTAGGCTCTCAAGACTTCATTGAAAAGTCTTTAGGGGCATTCACATCATTGGATCATTCTCTAATGATAAAGAATGTACCGTTGATCTATAGAGATGCCCAAACTTTAAGTTAGCATGTTACTAAGGTTAGACTTAGGCTTAATTTCCTTAGGCTAAGGTTTATTTCATGTTTATTAAGCATGAAGCAAATCTTAGGCTATGAGATTTATGTCTAAGCTTTCTAAATTGTATAAAGGGTATTGTGGAAAAATGTTTTAAGCCAATATATACATTGTGTTTAATAAACACAATGTATACATTGGTCTAAAATATTTATGCCAAGCTTTATAAAACATGCCTAAAGGGGCTAAAATGGTATATTGGTCTAAAATATTTAGGGTTTTATTATATTAACAAAATACATTAAAACCTTAGCTATAAATAACTTGGCCTAAGTCCTATGTGACAAAGACCTCTTTTAAAATAAGACTTAGTATAAGTCTATAGTTTAAGATTCATGATATTTAAATAGAATGTCATAGAGACCTTAAAGTATAGATTTAGACTAAGTTTATTTTGCATATATTTAGACCATAAGACCATTTACAAATTTTTTAGATCAAAGATTTCACATGTTTTAGGATATTTTGAGCACTTCCCTTAGCTTATAAAATAATTTTCAATCCCTTTAATAGGATTTTGGGGTGTATTTTGATCCTAAGCAGAATAATTCATTAGATTAAATTTAATGGTCTCATGGATGTCAAATACACCCGTATAGGCATCAAATGATGGTCCCATTAATGTCAATTTTAAGGTACTGAAGGTTTTAATTTAATGGGATTAAAGTTGACGATCATTTAAACATCAAGTACAACCTCATGAATGTCAAATGATAGTTATGTGAATGTTAATTTTAAGTTTGTCAAATTATTATGACCCAATGTGAGAGTGCCACTTAGAACCTCTATAGGAATTCCTAAGGTCTTGGACTTAATTCACTCCATTGGATAAAAATCTAGGATGTAGTGAGATCAGTAGAATTATGATCTAGGAGCTTACTCATGATTGGTTGTTTCTATCAAGTAAGACCCTTTAATTTTAATCCTTCAAATTCAAGGGTGTCATGTGTCAATCATTCAAGCCTTCCATAATCTTTTAACCTTTTAACTATGCTTTTCTCCATCTGATTGGGTCTTTGTGATGAAGTGAGAGCCATTGATCATGATCTGACAGCTTGAATGTGATTGGTTTAAGGGTCTATGTGTGGGATTTTATTAGGCTTTACTCATGATATCTGATTGGAAGGCCACACAGAAGCATAAACCATTGGATCATATAGGATGCATGATATTTAAATAAAATCTTGAGATTTCTTCAGTCCATTGGATTAAATACCATG
The DNA here is from genome assembly GCA_037957365.1 of Torreya grandis. Classification (NCBI taxonomy): domain Eukaryota; kingdom Viridiplantae; phylum Streptophyta; class Pinopsida; order Cupressales; family Taxaceae; genus Torreya; species Torreya grandis. The sequence goes on from JARHVA010002196.1 coordinate 2,223,706, forward strand.
ATAAAATAAGGGTCATTATATCCTATAAGATGCAAGGAAGATAAGTTAGGATAATGATGATATAAAAGACTTAGGCTAAGGTGTTAAGGCTAAAGTCCAGTTTGTAGTAATAAATATGTCAGAGCCTTAGGATTAAAATCTTAGGCTAAGGCATAAATCAAAGGACTGACTTGACATAAAATTAGACTTGAGGAGATAAAACTTAAGTCAAGGTGTTAAGTCTAAGGTACTATTTTTATTAATAAATATTTAGTCATAAAAAATATGAAAATTGGTAAATTAAGTGTGGTTAATGACACCCAACCCATAGATCCCTCTTGCTTGCTCTCATGAACCTTATAAGCATCTTTTCACTAATTCCCAATCATCTGTAGCCTTCCAAACTTGATCCCAGCTGAGCTAGACCCCTTTTTATATGACTAATACATCCCCCCAAATCCTATCTACTCAAGACAATAGTGCCACACTTGGACTATAGCATCGGTGCCAATCCTGTCTACTTTTAACACTCTTATCCAAGTGCATTTTAGCCCCAAAGGTTAATTCCTTCTAGTTCCCCATCCTCATCCTTGTTGGCCTAATGTAAGAACATTCAACCCATAAATAATAGATACCTATAAAAGACCATTCAAAAATCATTTGGAAAGGGTTGTCAAATATCACTAAGCAAACAAGAATACAAGCCCTAATTGCCCACACTAGGTCTTGATATTTTCTTAGTAATTTTCCAATAATTTTTTAATTTTCACTAGCTTATTTAAATCAAAAATACACTTCAAATTTCAAAATTCAATAGTAATTTTCAAACATATTTATCTTTTAAAACCCTAGTTACATCTACTAGGTCTCTTGATATCAATTTTTTTTAATAAATTTTTGATTTTTTTACTTGCATATCTAACTCAAAAATTCACTTCAAATTTTAAAATTTAATAGTAATTTTCAAAAACATTTATTTTTCAAAACGTTAGTTGTATCTACTAGGTCTCTAAAAATCACAATTTTTACAATAAAATTTTGATTTTTTACTTGCATATCTTACTCACAAATTCACTTTAAATCTCAAAATTTCATAGTAAATCTCAAAATAATCATCTTTCAAACCCTAGTTGCATATAATAGGTCCGATTGCTTCTTGAGGTATCACCTCACATATTTTTGAGCTTTGTATCCTTTTTATGCATATTGTAGTTCCTTTTTTATATTATATCTACTTAATATTTTCTACTATTATCCAAGTTATTTTCCTTATACCACCTAAGTTCCTTTCATCTCTTCCTTTGAGATGAAGTGCAAGAATTAGTGGTAATCCTCTTGAATTTACCCAAATTCCTACAACTCAACCATATACCATGGATAAACAACCAATTCAGGTTCTTATTATAAATTTTATACATCTAGATTACACCAATTACAATGAGGATAATTTTGACAAAGATAAATATGACAATAAAAATTATGATACAAATATAAATGTTCTATTGGGGATCAACCAACAATATCATTACACTTATGAAAGCAATAAACTGCGGAATTAAATCAGATAGATAAGTAACTAGAATCAGATAATAGCAAAGAACAAGAGATACAAGAAACCACCCTGAAAACTTGTATTAGACTCTTTACAGAAGGAATACAATTGAAGAAACTTCTTTCTTCCACACCTCTCTCAGATGCACAAAATCTCTCTCTAGATCTCTATCCCTCAAGAGATCTCTCTCTCAAGTACAATCAACTCCAACAACTTGGATTGATTCACCTATACAATTCTGTACTATTCTTTCAACATTCACATACAATGAGCTACTACAATCACAATAAGCTAAGAAGATCTAATTCTACATATAGAATTAGGAGACTTGAGCATGCACTTACAACCAATAGTTAAGCCTCTTAAACAAGGGCTCTAAAAACAATCTTATTAATAATAGAGACACAAACTTAAGACTAAGACTTAAACTCATCATGCAAACACTCAGTTTTATCCTCAAAAATAGCATTCTAGACGCACAGGTAACCGACGCTGGTTCCTACCTGCTTGCCTATGACTGATGTCGGCCGATCCCCTACCGACGCTGACATCTCTTCAACTGCACCTAAATGATGTCGGTCACTCCTGACCGATGCCAGTGACTGTGTAAACCTGTAACTATGGTAATGCACTCATATGTGAAGCTTTTAGGCTCCACACCTTAACAATCTCCCACTTGGAGATAAATAGCTACACTAGTACCTGTACAGTAACATCTTCTAGCTCCTCCATCTTCAACTCAATCATGAAGACCAATAGAAGTTGAATGAAGATTCAACTTCTCCTTTGTAACTGGCTTGGTTAACATATTAGCAGGATTCCTATTTATATGGATCTTCTCCAGCTTCAACTCACCATCCTCCAATACCTGTCTTATGAAGTGGTACCTAAGCTGTATGTGCTTGGCTCTTGAATGAAAGGCTGAATTCTTAGCCAAATGTATTGCACTCTGACTGTCACTATATAATCTGCAACTCTCATGCTCCCTTCCAAGCTCTTCCCTGAACCATGTCATCCATATCATCTCTTTACTAGCCTCTATGGCTGCAATATACTCTGCTTTTGTAGTTGACAAGGCAACAACCTTTTGTAACTTTGATATCCAACTAACCGCCATTCCACCTACAGTGAAAACATATCCTGTGGTGCTCCTCCTGCCATCCAAATCACCTGCCATATCTGAATCTACATAACCATGTAGAGAAGTATCTGAACCTCCATAGCATAAGTGCCTATTGCTGGTTCCTCTCAGATATCTAAGGATCCATTGAATTGCTTTCCAATGTTCCTTCCCTGGATTGGCCATATACTTACTTACAACTCCCACTGCTTGGGAAATATTTGGTCTAGTACACACCATTACATACCTCAAACTCCCTACTGTGGAAGAATATGGAACCTTGCTCATGTACTCTACCTCATCATGTGAATTAGGACATTGTTCTTTACTCAACTTAAAATGTCCAGCCAAAGGTGTGCTTACCAGTTTAACATCCTGCATATTGAACCGTTTCAACACCTTGTCCACATAATCCTCTTGAGACAATATCAACCTGTGATTTTTCCTATCTCTCTTAATGCTCATGCCAAGGATTTTCTTTGCTACTCCCAAATCCTTCATAGCAAATGTTTGAGCTAATTTCACTTTAAGCTCAGAGATATCCTGCATGTGTGATCCTGCAACTAGCATATCATCTACATACAACAATAGAATAATATATCTACCATTATCAAATCTCTTAAAATACACACAATGGTCAGATTGACACCTACTATAGCCATGCTCAGTCATAAACCTATCAAATTTCAAATACCACTGTCTAGGAGCTTGCTTGAGGCCATACAAGCTTTTCTTCAATCTGCACACTAACTTTTCCTTACCTTTGACCTCAAATCCTTCCAGCTATTTCATGTATATTTCCTCATCCAAATCTCCATGAAGAAACGCTGTCTTAACATCTAGCTGCTCAAGATGCAAATCCTCAATAGCAACCAAAGATAGTACAATCCGTATAGAAGTCATTTTAACAACAAGAGAAAAAATCTCACCAAAATCAATTCCTGGCTTTTGTGCAAATCCTTTCACTACCAATCTAGCCTTATATCTCATCTGTCCATTCTCACCTTCCTTCAACCTGTAGGTCCATCTATTCTTCAGTGTCCTCTTACCATCTAGCAACTCAACCAAATCCCATGTCTGGTTCTCTCTTAAGGACTCCATCTCCTCAACCATGCCATGCTCCCACTGACTCTTGGACTCCACCTGTAATGCTTCTTCAAAACTCTCTGGTTCTCCACCATCAGTTAGCAATAAATAGAATAATGAAGGAGAATATCTGATTGGAGGCTTACTTACCCTTTTTGACCTCCTGATGGGTGTCTGAGACTCGTTCATAACACGCTGTCCACCCAAATTCTCTGACAGTGATCAACCTCAGTCACTTCCAGGCCTGTTACTAGCCAACGCCAGTGCCTGTCCTGCTGACATCGGTCTCTGTATGACCAACATCAGTTTTTGTTCTGTCAATGCTGATTCTTGACCTGTCGATGTCGGTCTCTGTGTTTTCCAGCAAGTGATTATTTCTTTTTCCCGTGAGCTCATTTTGGACCGTCACCTTGTCTAACTCACCATTGCTCTACCCAGATTGATTTAGCTTCTTTAGCTGATCACTATACATCACTTTTTCATTGAAAACAACATCACGGCTCCTAATTATCTTGTTAGTTCCTAGATTCCAAAATCTAAAACCAAATCATCTAAGCCATAGCCAATAAATGTGCACCTCATAGACTTAGCATCCAACTTATTTCTATTTTCCTTATCAACGTGCACAAAGGCTTCACAACCCAAAACTTTGAGAAAAGAGAGATCTACCTTTTTACCTATCCATGCCTCTTTTAGAATTCCACCATCTAGAGCTATAGAGGGTCCTCTGTTAATTAGGTACACTGTAGTGTCCACAGCTTCTGCCCAAAACTCTAAGGGCAAACCAACATGCAATCTCATACATCTTGCACGCTCCATGATTGTTCTATTCATCCTTTAAGCAATTCCATTCTACTGAGGTGTCCTTGGAACCATCCTTTGCCTATGAATTCCATGCATATAACAATACCAGTTGAACTTATAGCTGTAGAACTCACCACCATTATCAGATCTCAAGCACTTCAATCTTTTGCTTGTTTCATTCTCAACCATAGCTTTCCAAATCTTAAAAGTCTCAAATACATCAAATTTCTTCTTAATACAATATATCCATACCTTTCTTGTAGCATCATCTATGAATGAAACTTAGTACTGTGATCCTCCAATAGAAGCTACCTGAGCCAGTCCCCACGTGTCTGTGTGAACAAGTTGTAACTTATGCTTCTTCTTTGTAGACCCAGTCTTGAGAAAACTAACCCTTTTCTATTTTCCAAATACACAGTGCTCACAATATTCTAGATCCATGCTTTTCAAATATGAAATCTTACCTTTAGACTTAAGAATTAACATTCCCTTCTCACTCATGTGGCCAAGCCTTGAGTGCCACAATTTTGCATCCACATCTGAAGTAGATAATAAAGAAGGAGAATTGTTAGTAACACAATTACATAAATAGAGAGTACGTACTCTCTTACCTCTGGCCATAACAAGTGCACCCTTGGTCACCTTCCAAGATTTTGCTGTGAGAGTTACTATACAACCCTCATCCCCTAACTTTCCTATAGAAATCAAATTCCTCTTCAAGCTAGGAACATGCATAACATCTCTCAACACCCATGTGTTTCCATCCTATATTTTCAGATGCACTTTACTTTTGCCAATAATTTTACAAGGCTCATCATCCCCTATATACACTATTCCAAAATCTCCATGGATATAGTCACTAAAATATTCCCTATTAGGGGTAGCATGAAAAGATGCACCAGAATCTAACACCCAAGATTCTATATTATTATGCAAAGAGAATTTTAAAGCATCTTGTGTAATACCTGCAACCTTTGCTTCTTCTTTTCCTTCGTGCTGATTGTCCTCCTTAGGCTTTGACCAGCAATCTCTACTTATGTGCCCCATCTTTCCATAATTCTAGCATTGTGGCTTCCTGCCATTTGTAGATTTGGATCTACCTCTCCCCTTAGACTTAGATCTTGATCTCCCTTTCTTACTCTTCTCTTTTTGCCTTCCCTTGCTCTCAAAACTTAAAGTGTCCCAGATGTCTCTTCTGTGCTTTTCCTGCGAATTTCCTCATTCAAGATAACACTAACAACATCCTCTACTTTTAAAATATTTGAAGCAGATGCAATATTACTAACTGCCATTACTAAGCTATGCTAGCTTTCAGGCAAAGAACATAATATTAAAAGAGCTTTAATTTCATCATCAAATACAATTTTGACTGAACTTAATTGATTTACAATTCCATGGAAATCATTCAGGTGATTAGATATAGATCCACCTTCCTGCATATGAAAATTAAATAGCTACTTCATAAGATATACCTTATTAGAAGCTGAGGGTTTTTCATACAAATTTGCTAAAGTAGTCATCAACTCTACTGTTGTTTTTACCTGTGATAAATTTGATATCATAGTAGATGCTAGACTTAGTCTTATAGACCCCAGAGCCTTTTAGTCAAGAACTTCCCATTCTTCATCATCCATGTCTGTGGGCTTCTTTGCAATCCCACCTAACGGTAAGTATAGATCTTTCTGATACAGATAGTCCTCTATCTGCATTCTCTAATATTGATAATGTTTGCCATTAAACTTTTCCATTCTCAGTTTACTTTCTTCTGCCGTTGCTTCTCCCACTCAAATAGAAATCCCTGCAGAAACCCCTGTGAGCAACCTGTAATCAATACACACTACACAGATCTGAACCTCCTGTTAGTGAACCTGAGCTTTGATACCAATTATTGGATATCAAGCTCTAAACCTACAACCAAGGCGCTGATACCACTTGTTGGGGATCAACCAACAATATGATTACACTTATGAAAGCAATAAATCATAGAATTAAATTAGATAGATAATTAACTAGAATCAGATAATAGCAAAGAACAAGAGATACAAGAAACCACCCTGAAAACTTGTATTAAACTCTTTACAGAAGAAATACAATTGAAGAAACTTCTTTCTTCCACACCTCTCTCAGATGCACAAGATCTCTCTCTAGATCTCTATCCCTCAAGAGCTCTCTCTCTCTCAAGTACAATCAACTCCAACAACCTAGATTGATTCACTTATACAATTCTGTACTGTTCTTTCAACATTCACATACAATGAGCTACTACAATCACAATAAGCTAAGAAGATCTAATTCTACATATAGAATTAGGAGACTTGAGCATGCACTTACAACCAACAGTTAAGCCTCTTGAACAAGGGCTCTAAAAATAATCTTACTAATAATAGAGATGCAAACTTAAGACTAAGACTTAAACTCATCATGCAAACACTCAGTTCTGTCCTCAAAAATAACATTCTGGATGCATAGGTAACTGACACTAGTTCCTGCCTGCTTGCCTATGACTGACATCGGCTGATCCCCTGTCGATGCAACGTCTCTTCAACTGCACTTGACCGACGTTGGTCGCTCCTGATCGATGCCAATGACTGTGTAAACCTACAACTATGGCAATGCACTCATATGTGAAGCTTTTAGGCTCCACACCTTAACATGTTCATGATCTACCATATCAAAATTTTTATCAGCTTCCACTAATTATTAATAATGAAGTTGTCCTCAACAAAGATTTGATCTTATAAAGTTTTTGAGAAAGACTTTAGGACCAGCCCTGATATCTTACTCTTATTTTATAATGTATCATGGAAAAAAAAAGCTAAATAAGTTGAGTCTTCCATTCCTTCAGAGTAACTAGTTACAAATGACACTATGAGGGAAACTATGTCTCAACAACTCCCTATAGAAACCCAACCTGCCTTTATGCCACCAGCTACAACTAATACATCTTGGTCTCCTAATGTGGCCAACCTTGTGCAAGAGATAAAATATCTTCAATCCAAGGTGATACATCTTGAGTAAGGTACCTCTATACTTATGTAGGCTTTTAATTCTTTTGATCTATTACATACACCATTGGCATGCCACATTACTTATACACCCTTGCCACAAGGTTTTGTTCAACCCAATTTTACTATATATGATGGAAAGGGTGATCTAGAGAAACATTTTAGATCTTTTCATTTAACATTCTTATAATATGTATCAAATGACTAGCTAATTACCAAGTTATTTGTACAAAGCCTAAAGGATTATGCTTTATAATGGTTTTATAGTCTACTAAATTAGTCAATCAATGCATTCAATCCTTTATTCGATATGTTCATAGCTCATTTAAGAATTAACATTGGTGATACGGTTTCATATGCTCAAGTTTAACAATAAAAACAAATGTCAAATGAACATGTCACATATTATGTTCTTTGATATAAGATTATTTTGGCTAAAATGACTAGCCCATGGCCGATCAAGAGTTACAAGACCTCTTCAAATAGAGTCTTATACCATATTTACATGAATCCATTATGTTCAAAAGATTATCTTCCTTCACTAAATTTTATCAGACACTAAAGGAAAGAGAAGTCAAACTAATATCAATGGGAAAACTTAAGTACACAAGTATCTCAGACACAACAAATAAGAGTAATAGCAAAGTCCCATACAAAGTCAAGGTCAATGATAGCAACAGTCAAAATCAACCTATGATTATGTGGATTCCAAGCCACCTTAGTGAGTGGTTTCATCAGCACCTCCTTGGTGTCCCTTTACCAATCTACTAGCTTCTCCAACTAGAGTTTTACATCGACTATTAGAATGTAACATCATATCTCTTTCTCTTATTCCAAAATTTAAACAAACAAAACCTCTTCCATTGGGATATGATCATCATGATTTTTGTGAGTTTCATAGGGCACCAATCCATACAACAAATATATGCATTAGTTTGAGACATAAGATATAGGATTTAATAAATGACAATCATATTAATCTTGGTACTTCGGTTAAGCCTCCTTAGGCAAAGTAAACATAAGATAAATCTTTAAAAATATTTTTAGATCCTTTTCCATAGCATTTCAAATAAGAAATAAGGGACATATTAGGGGTTCACCATGTATATCATGCAAATCCATCACTATATACATACATGACACCTTCAGTTGAGACACATCATTTAAGAAACATGATTAGTGTATAAAATTCTAGAGTTATAACTAGACCTTCCATCCCATTCTTAGAGTAAGAGATCATTGAGGATGATTCAAATTATCATGTACTCTTTATTAGAGCTTACGTCCATAATCATCTTATTCATAGTGTACTCATAGATAATAGATCTAGTGTGAACATGTGCACTATGACATTATTATAGCATTTGAGATATTCAAAGTAGGATATTACCCCAATGGACACAACTATCAATAGATTTAGTGGGAATATATAGAGTTTATTAGGTGAGATTTTACTTCTTTTATAGGTTGGTGCAACACACGTGGCCACACCATTTACTATAGTTCTCAGTGCAAGAGTTTTTGATATGTTACTTGGTTGACCATGGATCTAGAAACTTAGATAAATACCTTATACAATTCACAGATATGTGAAATTCATTCATGCTAATCAATTTGTTACAGTTGGTGGAGTTCTATATGAGTTACCACTCCCCACTTTAGAGTTATCTTCTACTTTGTAGTCACTAGTTTCAGTTTAACCTCCAATTCTAATTTCACCACAAATTATAGTTATTTATATAGTTACTATTTAGACATAGATAAGGCATCCATCACTAGCATAGAGAGTTCATACACCTCCACAACTGTAAGATTCTAGATAGCTTCCATATACAATGTTCATAGCTAGGGTAGTATCATTGAGATCTCATGCATCTACTCATAGAGCACATGTTTAGAGAGCTTATCCTACTAAAAAACGAGTCCTTAAGATATCCACAATTGCATCCACTTCTCAGAGTTATAAGGGGACCCCACACTTAGTTTTGAATTTAGAGATTTTAGATCATTTACAACTTATACAACTTTCAGAGCCACATTCTCAGCATTTCCATCATGCTTCATGATCACACATGATTCCTCTCCTTGATATAGGACACCATGATAGGGAGTCTCCTATGAGACTCATTGGTTAGTATCATCCCTTCCAAACTTACTTGTATATAATCATTTTCAATTTTTTGTACATAGTCTCCTTATGATTGGTTGTACATAGTTAATAACATATCCAAAATATGATAAATAATATAATATATCAAAAATTCAAAAACATTAAAATATTTCATAATACAAAAACATGAAACTAATCCAAAAACATCAAAAACATTTTGATTATATGCATTATCCATGCTTTACATTTCTACTACTATGCTAGACTCACATTTCTTATTCTATGTTATTGCTTCAATTTATCTATGTTACCATGTTTCACTTGATCTCCTTTGAGTGTGTGAAATAACATACAACTCTTTGATTACTTCACTCTATCTATTAAAGGGGCATATTAATTATACATTAGAGAGATACATTGATATACATATCTACTAGGGGCATCTTCTACATGACTACACCATCCAAGTTATGTCATTCCTACGCCACACACTCTAGTTATCATGTTGTACATTATTTGCTAGCTTACATATATCACTATATCAACATCTCAATAGTATATAGCACTTGTGTATTTCTTAAAATATACCTAGTCTTATAATAACATGCCTTGCATAGTTTCCTTCTTTCTTTTATTAGTTAGATGTGATTGTATTTCTAGTTATTACATGATCTCCTTTCTTTCTTTCTTTGTGTATCTAGATATGATTGAATTTCGTAGTTCTTAATTGTCTCTTGTATGTGCCTTAGGACATTTTCTAATGTCTTTTTCTCATATGTCTTGTGTGTGCCTTATGACATTTTCCAATGTATTTTACATGTACTCTTTTATGTGATTATGGCTTCCATACCAACCTTGATTATTTCAATTATATATGTATGTGGCATTTTAACATGCTTTGTATGCTTAACTTATAGTATGAGTGACATGTGCCCATGTCCCTTATTTGTGTGGCCCTTTGGCCACCCTTGTATGCTTCTTACTTCTTTATTTATGTTATTATTACATGTTTGATTCTCATTGTTTGCAATACCATGATCCACATCATGCATTTATCTTGCTTTCTTGGATGCCATGATGGACATCACGCTTCATCCCTCCATGACAACTAAAAACTAACCAGACTTATAGTTCTACTTCAATACATTACACATGCTATTACATTTTTATATCTATCTAGGAATAGCCTTATTGATCTAACAATATTTCATTACAAACCATATTATATCTAGAGATATCTTATCAATTATCATTGTTATATCATGTATCTTTATAACATAACACACTTTTGGGGATATTTATTCAAAAGGTAGTCATTACAAGGTCTTCATTCTTAACCTCAAAAGAGGGAGCAATAAATAAGGGTTTTATCATAGGGATCAAAGATCCAAATGATTGAAAAATCAACATTTAAAACACCTAAAACAACAACTAGACATCAAACCAGTCAAAATAGATACTGATAATATAAAATAGTTATCAAATTTGGGTTAAGAATAAAATGCCCAACTTAGACTATAATATTAGTGCCACTAGTGTCCACTCTCAGTGCTCTTATTCAAAAAACAAAAAAAACAATATTTCTAGAAGTAGGTAGAAAAGTAGGTTTAGCTATAGTTTTACACAGTCAGACCAGTTCAAAATGAGTATTTTTTAGTACATTTTTATATATAAAAAATATATATAAATGGAATTATGTACGACATGATGGATCTCATTTCTATTTTTAGATACGATAGTTTTTATAACTTCTAAATCAGAATCCATGTTCTAGACACCAATGATTGGGGGTAATGTGCATGACACATTTCTTTTCTTTTCTTTATACATTTAGCATTACCTGTGAAAGTGGTTATCATCATTTTGGGGTGGCTTTCATACAAACCTAACCTCCACATTTTGAAGAGGCTCACATATAAGCCTAGCGCACTAGTTTTAGAGTGGATTTCATACAAGCCTAATCTCCATCTTTCAGAGTGGCATAGTTTCTAGCATACATTTGGTTATCCATGCCAACATTATCAAATTATATAGCATTTATGGGCTTTAGGAGCCATCTCATATGAAATTGGTGTCATTTCATAACTTCACTTCATGGAGAAATGATGGAGCCAAAGGACTAGCTAGCCTTTATATTCTTGAGCCACCTATTTAAAGGATTAGACTAGCTAGCCTTTGTATTTATAACTCAAAGGAGGAGGTTAGTATATATTTATTCTAAAAAATAATGAAAAATGAACTCACTAACAATCTAACATCCTTTAGGCCTGATCATGGGGGGAGCATAATGAATAAACCAAATGAGGACTCAACAAAACATAAAAGAAAATGAGAAATATAAAAATAATAAACACAAATTTCTTACCAAATCATTGATATCTCTAAATGGTAATTAGGTTATATTACTCAATTTATACATAATAAGTCTTCATGAATGACATATGGCTAACATCATCTCCTCCATGCACCATTATTGAATGCTTGGCTTGATTGATGGCTTGATGGCTTGATTGATTCAATGGCTTGATGGCTTTGGCTCAATTTTAGCATTATAACACTAGGCTTTTATCTTTATGAACCTATTCCTACATTATAACTCTACCTTGATTGAGCTATCTAAATGAAGAGCTCTAAACTTGATTTTATAAGCTTTAAAATTCCTTGGAATGGGTTAAATCTAACCATGGTTGAGTTTATTAACTTTGGTTGAGTTTGACATATTTCTAAAACATTATTTTAGATATTTTATAAAAGTGACAACTCACAAAGGTAATGAATGCATTATAGGATGTTACAAGATGCTCTTGAATTTACCTTTTAGTAATTGATATAATTGATTTATTAGCTCATGGGTGAACTCAATTATGATTTGAAATCGACTTAACTTGATAACTGATTTTGAGTAGGATATGTAAATTAATTAATTATTTTTAGGCATTTGGTCATTTATTTGATTTTGATTAATTTAATGTGTGTATTTGCCTTGTTTAATTGATTTAATAATATAACTTGCTTTAGTACAAGGTTATAAATCTAAATTTGAGACTAATAGAAATTCTTAGGTTAAATGTTTGATGATTGGTAATAATTGGTCTAATAGTTTGATGTAAAGCCATTGGTGACCAAATTTACATGTCTATAGTTTGCCCCTATTTGGGAAGATGTTGAAACGGTAAGCATAGTAACATCTTTTCAAATAATAAAATGGTTCTTTATGCTTACGACTGTAATGGTAATGATTAAACTGTAGCTACCCCCTCGAGGAAGAGATTGGCAAGTGGGTCAGTAAATGGTCCCTCAAAAGAAAAAAACAAAATGAGGGGACCAAATAAATAAAGATGATGGGGTGATAAATGATTCACCCAAAGTTGGGCAGAATTGTTAAGAAATAAAAGTGGGATGTTATACAATGATCTACCTAAAAGTGGTTATAAGAATTGTACCTCAATAGTGGTAATGTGATATGATAACATAATGATTTTCCCTAGTAGATGATATAATCATTGAGAATATGGAGCTCCCCTAGTTAGAATAGACAAACAAGAAAGGAAAATTAATGATAACATAATGATTTTCCCTAGTAGGTGATATAATCATTGATAATGCATGTGGGGTATTGTATAATGCTGATGCAATATACCTTGATTATGAAAAACATGATTGATGGTTGATGAGTGATAACTTGATACTGAGGATAAAGATGAATTGGGACAACTTGATATTAGGGAGATGCTCATCTAAACTAAAAAAGGTTGAAATTCTTTCATTACTTAATTGCTCTATTTGGGATATGATTGGGATTATTGTTAATGTCAGTGATGAGGAAATGGTGATGCTACATAGATGTTGTAAACCTCTTAAAGATAATTTTTTTATAGCATTTGATGGTAGGCCTCATGATAGAACATAATGGGGGCTTGGACAAAATATGCATAAGGACTGAATCTTGATATTTGATACTCAATGAAAAATAATTGCATCGATGATAAAAATTATAATGATAATGTAGACATTTGAATATGGATAGATTTAAGAATAATGTGCAAGAAATAACCCTATGAACACACATAGATTGAATTGAGGCCGTAATACTAAAATAAATAAATAGACAAACAAATAAATAAATAAATAAACAAAATAGACAAACAAATAAATAAATAAGTGTTAGTACCTATGTTAGTATAAACAACATGATTAGTATTTCTCCTAGGAACTAGGTGATAACTGAACAAATATATAAGATAGGGGAATAGAAAAAAAGGAAGGGGGTAACTGAGTTGTCTCCATATGTACTAGGCAAGTGGATGTTGCCTACATAGTTCCATGGATATGATGATCCAAAAAAACTTCAGGTCAAATTTAGTTCTTTCAAGAAATGGGAAGAAAAGGATGATCGATAGAATACATGATGGATGTGATAGAATAATAGAGATGAACTCACAAAATGATGATATCATAAGATAAATGGCTAAAAAAAATGGGGAAACTAAAGAACAAGTGATTTGTTGTGACTTAGTGAGAGTTCCCAGAATCCTTAAGGGAAAAAAGTGGTCAATGTTTTTTTTCTAAATGATTTTCAAATGTTTTTGGTATTTTTGAAGCATCTCAACTCAATTGAAAATGATGAGACACTAAAATGGTCCAAGCTCACAAAAAAATGAGAGCATTATAACTTGGAATGATGCTTACAAAATAGCAAGAGTATGGCTAAAGTTTCTCACAAAATGGTGAGAGCATGGCTAAAAGGAGACTAAACTAACCTCAATGTGAATTAAATAAAACCCACATAGTCTTAAAATGGTTTTAGTTCATAGTAGTTCACCTGAAAATAGAGTAATATGACTAGTGTAGTAGCAAATTCAAATAAAATAGGCACAATTGGTATGATGGCATAGTATGACATAGGAATGTCTAGGTGATATGTCAAGGCACAATAAAAAAATGTTACCCCTAGTTTTCCCATAAGTAGTTATAACTAAGATACAACTGATAGATCAATGATACCAATTTGATCTAGCAGGTGATATAATTAGTATCAAGATTGATGAACATAGATTTACCCTAATAGGTGATATAATCAGGCTCACATAAACAAACTTGATAAGAAGGGAATAAAAAATGAAGGATGCAACTATAAAAAATTATATCGTACTACTCTAAAATACTAAATTTATTTGAAATACTTGAAATAACTATTGAAATTGATCTAATTTTGTATGCTAAAAACATGAAACCAATAGACGAACCAAGGTCAAATAGGCTAGGTTGTTAAGATTCAAAACATGTTTGGTTAAGTAGGAATAGAATGGTTGGATGGTTTGGTTAGAATGTCAAAATGAGAGGATGGTATAATAAATCAAGGGTACATAACAAGATAAGTTGGTTCAAATGGGTGCATTGAATTCTTTAAAATCACATGCCTTAATTATCAATTAGGATAAGAAGAAGCCTTCTAGTAGTGGCAAACAGGAGAAAAACACTTCTAAACCTGATCTATAGTCTTCTTCAATGCAAATTAGGTTCTTCAACCTAATTTACTTATAAAGTAAATAAGTAATAAGTAATCAACCTTGGCAAACCTAAATAGGTCTACCCTAGTAAAAATTGGGCTCTTCAACTTGCTTTACTTATAAATTAAATAAGTAATAAGTAATCGACTCTGACAAATTCAAATGTGTTTACCCCAGTGAAAATTGGGTTCTTAGAGAAGTAAGAGTACCCTAAAAGCCATAATTAGTCTAGTAACAAGTTTTCACACTAGAGAAACCCAATTACTTCAAGTTGTTGACATAGAGAAACCCAAAATGGTCTACGATCAAGTAATAACACCGAAAAAACCTAATTACTTCAAGTAATCACCTAAAAGAAACCCAAAATAATCTACAAGCTTAAGTAATCAACCCCAGAGAACTTAATTTGGTCTAGAGAGTGTAGATCATGGTTTTTAGGGGTGATTACTTGGTCTGTATGGGCACCATACCAATTGAAGGAAATTGATTTTTAAGAAAATCTATGAAGTTTCTCAAAAAACTAAGAATAACCCATTTTAGATCCCCAAAAACCTAGAAAATATATGTAATTTTTTTTTAATCAAAGGTATTTTGACATGAGTTTTGAGGTAGATTAAGAAAACACCTCCAAGATCAAAAATAGTAGCCAAGATAGAAGAAAAGTAGCAAGGTGAATGCATGAAGGATCTTACTAGGGACTCTGATGCATGAGAATGTTAGGATAGATCTAGTACCATGAAAGAGTGTGCCAAGATCTATGAATAACATTCAATTAATCAATTTCAATTCCTATAGAGAGAGATCCAAAATTCCAAGAGAGGAAAAATATGCATTAACCTATCTATTGTAAAATGTGAATGAGTCAAGTAACCTTCTATAAAGAAAAAGTGGGGTACATATAGAGAAAATTAGGGAAACATGAAGAAACCTCTAATTTTATTAATTAAATAATTAAAATTATCATATGGACCCTTTATAAATAACCTAAGGAAGCTTAAATACATAGAAATGCCATACGACCGTGTAGGCAAAACCTAGTGGGAAAAAGCACTACACTAATAATTTTGATTTGATCTTTAATTTTATATTTATCAAACATTAAAGAAATTTTATGCTCAGATATTGGTGCCTCAAAGAGGTTTTCACCAATGAAGTTGTCTTGATTATCCCATAGTGCTTTCGAGAAGGTTTCACTAAGGAACATTGACTTTTGACTTTGATTGTCCTCTAGAGCCTTCAAAAATGTTTCACTAAAAGATGTTGAGTTTAAAATTTGATTTTCTTCTAGCACCTCCAAAAAGGTTTCACTAAGAGAATGTTATTCTTTTATATGATATTAATCTTAGCCTCCTTACTCTTCTTCATATAATATGTCACCATGGATGCAGTTAATTAAGGTATGATTCTATTAGTCCCAATTGACACTTGTAGGAGATGGAATGTCAATGACATGACTATGATGGTTGGTGGTAATAATATGTGGAATGGTAAGGGAATGAGAAGAGGCTACACAATCCTCATATAAAATACTAGGAGAAATTGTGTCAATGCTGAAGTAATCATCCTCAAAAACTATGGAAGGATCACAAATGTATTCAAATTAATCTTCAAGGCATGCATAACCAATATTAGAATAGTTAAAAATGTATTCTGATTTTGAATCTAATTTTAACTCAATGGACTCTAAATATAATGTTGAGATTAGTGTCAATTTTGAATCTGATGTCAATCCAAGAATAGAACTTGAATCTAATTTTGATTTTTCATTCGATATGTACTCTATTACAATGATGTCTTGTTGAATTTTTGGTATTAGATAAGTAACAACCTATGATGGCATAATAGGCTTCACAGAGATTGGTTTGTCAAAGTGAGACTCTTATAATATAGGAAAAGGTCAAGAGACAACTTCTTAGAAACTATCTTATCAATAGGAGGCTCTTAAAAAATAAGAATTTGGTTAAGGTAATGATTTTCAAAAAGGTGGTTATAATCATTAAGAAGTAACTCAGTAAAGACTGGATTGTTAGAGTGAGACTCCTCAACAACAAGTATAGGATTGAAAGGTGATTCATCATAGGTTGACTCATTGTAAATGGTTGATTCAAGAAAAAATTCACTTTTTAGTTGGTTCTCTTGGATTTGGTTTACAATCAATTATAAAATACTAATTTTAAACACAACTTGGTCCTCGAATGATTGAATCAATTGGATAGGTAATGATTGTATTGGTTGAGGTTTGGATATGATTGGTACTAGATGAGGAATGGTCTGTGGTTAGATAATGTCAGGGCATAGTAGAGATTAATTTTTTTGCACAAGACAAAGCATCCAAGTCCTCATCATAAACCATATCATCCTAGTTGGTAACTTGATTTGGATCATAAACAGGTTCTTGAATTTGTTCCTTGGATTGATTATGGTAAGGATGATAATAATCCATCTCCCAAACACCATTATCATTGTAGAGGTCTATAGCTAATTATCCTCACCAACCATATCATCCTAGTTGAGGTCTTGAATTTGGTCTCTAATTTTATTTTTGTAAGGTGGATAAAATTCTATCTCATAAACCATGTTATCATCAAAGGGGTCTTGAATAAAGCCATAAAAAACAAAGCCATTTTTTACAGCCATTCTATCATAATTTGGATTATATGTGACTCCACCATAAGTGTAGCTAGACATATCCACATCAATGATGAAAGATTCAAAAAATAAAAAATTTGAGTTTTACAAACTCTAAAAAATTATGTCTAAAGGATAAAAGGTTCAAACGTGATCTAGCTTGGTTGAAAGTGGAGTTGTATCTCCAACATGGTTTGAAAATGGAGTTGTATCTTCAAAATGGTTTGTGCTAGAACTTGGCATAAAATAGTCTAAATTCAAATGTCTAACATCAAATCTCATACACACAAAAGGTCAAACGTTTAAATAAAATTAACATGTCAAAGTCTAGGCCAAAGTATTATAAACAAAGTCTAAACTAGGAAAGGGGAAAGTTAAGTTTCTAGGGCTTTCATCCAAATGTGGAGTCAAAAGCTAGGTTCAAACAAACATGATCTGCTAGGACTTTGGCTAGATGACATCAAAAGCTAGACTTTGAAACAAAGGTTGATCTGATTTGATTTAATCTAACAAGGTTGGAACAACTTTGATATAAACCCAACACATAAAATCAAAGATAAACATGATCAATAGGTGTAAGTCATAAGGCAAAAAGTACCTAGAGAAAAGAATATATTTTTTCAAATAAAGACACAAATAATGATGAGGATAAGCTAAAGGAATACACAAGTGATAATTTTAAAATTTGGGTAATTGATTATCCTAAGTTACATAACCCAAAAGAGAAATATTTGTGTATCAACCCCTACAAAGTGAGGCCTAAATATAAATCAATCAATGTTTGAATTTGAACTTAGAAAGGTTAACTAAAAACTCAATGGTTGAAAACTATGATTGAACTAAATAAGATAGACAAGATTGGACAACATGAAAGTGCATGAACAAGGTCCAAATGGCATATGTGACATGGTTTAGTTGGTTTAAAACAATGGTTTTTGATACAAGGTCAAATAAGTCTTGAAGCAAAATCAGAAACCTAACACCGTAAAGATGATCTAATGATGTGATCAATGTTATGTTTCAAAGACTCAAAGGCTTAAAGTTGATAATGATGTGGGTAGCATAATAATACCCATCTCAAACAAGTAACACACACAAACATGTTTAAAATAAAATTTAAGGCACAAATGTGGTGTAAAATGGCCAAGATAATGATTCTTTGATCAAAGAGTGATGTATAAACAAACTAGTTTGGATGTGGTTTATACACAAATAAACAAGTTTTAGTTTCAAAACACACCAAGAAAAAATGACCAAAATACACTAAGTATAATCTTCCAAATCCTAAAAAGGGTATGGCAAAGTGGGGTTGACAAAATTAACTAGTTTTTGATCATTCTAGATGGATCCCATGTCTACCAACTTTCACATTAGCAAACAAGAGAAGTGACACATCATTTGTGTTTACATCATATAGCTTGTTGTAAAAAGGTCTTATCCTTTTTACAACCACTACATCCACCACTTTCTTAGTGTAGCATGATGTCCAACATGCTCAAACATCTTGGGCTTAGCCTCTACTAATAGAGATAGTTTAACCACTCAAACTATCATCCTAGTGAGGGGATCCTAATTTATAAACCCCCCATAAGGAGGGGTTGAAGATGATGATGGGAGATGAAACCCTAAGTCAAAGCTTCCCTAAAGAACTCATGGGAGGTAATGAAGTCCCCCTCACAAGCCAAGATGCATGAAATAAATGACATAAAGAAATACTTTATGGTCACCTCAAGATCACCCAATACTATTTACAAATTTTTAGGGAGGGATTTAAATGACATTCTTTCTATGCTTTAGACTAGGTGAAAAGTGTGATGAGATGGTGCTTTTGATCCCAAAAGTTCCCTAAAAGGGATGGATGAGAGAGCATACACACAAGTCTCTTTTCAATAAAACACACAATCAACAAGCAATGATTTTTTTTCACCAAATTGAAAGTGTTTGATAATATTCATTACTATTCCCATAGATTTAAGATGTGAAAATAGAAATAATTACAAACCACCCAAAAAGAAGTTGGAGTTTTTGATCCCAAAAGTTCCCTAAAGGAGATGGATGGGAGAGCATACACACAAATTTCCCTATTTACTCAAAAAAGTTTATACTAAACAAATAATAAAAAAAATTTCAATTTTTTTGAAGTGTATTCAATTTTATAGCACCAAATGAAATGTGTGGTGGTGTTCTTTTAGTCCCTTAGCTTTAAGTTTTGAACTTTGAAAGAACAATCAAAACATTTAACACAAATATGAAAAACTTTCCTTTTAAACCCAAATTGAAATGCCTAATTAATTTAAAAATATTCCAAAAAAAGTGTGAAATAAATAATTAAGCTTGTTTTGAGGATTTTTCAAATGGGCCCTGCAAGAAAAGGTCAACACTTTGTTTAGCGTTGAATCATATTTATCAAATGAGACAAGTAACTTTGAAGGGTAAAATATGTTGACCTGAAGGTAAAATCAAAAAATATAAACATGTTAAGTTAGGCAATGGTTAGAAAAAATTTCAATAAAAAACTCAAAAAATAAAATAAATCTATGAAACATGCAAATAACAAGTTAGAAGGTTAAAACAAAGAAAGCCGAACACATAAATCATAAAAACCTATAGTTAGTCTTTTAAAAATAAATTTGAAAATATACATCTATTTTTCAATGATTTTTTTAATGTTTTTTATAGGTCTAGGGTGTACCTCTTTTCAAAATTTCAAATCAAAACAATAAATAACAAAAAAATTATTAGCTTTTTATTAGCCATTTTTACCAGAAAATTATAAAATAAAAAGTGATAGTCACTAAAAGAGTCATAACTTCTAAACTAAAAATTAGATTTTAATGAAATTTTGAGAGAATTAGGATGAAAATAGTAAAAAAAACCTATAGAAAATTTAGAAAAAAAACAATAAATGAATTGAAAATAAGAGATATTTTAACAGTTATTTGTATTCAAAGATGTGGGGTGTGCAATCATGTCCCACTAGGCATGCCATCTGTGATCTAGGATTTTAACTCAATGGAGGAGGTTAGTATAAATCTAGTCTTAAAAAAAATGAAAAATATACTCACTAACAATTTGACATCCTTTAGGCCTAATCATGGGGGGAACATAATGAATAAACCAAATGAGAACTCATCAAAACATGGAAGAAAATGAGAAATATAAACATAATAAACACAAATTAATTATCAAATCCTTAATAGCTCCAAATGGTAATTCGGTTGGCTAGCTCAACTTATGTATAAGAAGTCTTTATCAATGACATATGGCTAACATCATCTCTTATATGCACCATTGTTGAATGTTTGCTTGATTGATGGCTTGATGGTTTGATTGATTCAATAGTTTGATGGCTTTGGCTCAATTTTGGCATTACAACACTAGGTTTTTACCTTCATAAATCTATTCCTACATTATAACTCTACTATGATTTATCTCTATAAATGAAGAGCTCTAGGATTGATTTTATAGGCTTTTAAATCCCTTGGAATGGATTAAATCTGATCATGGTTGAGTCTATTAAATTTAGTTGAGTTTGGTATATTCCTAGAATATTCTTTTAGATATTTTTCAAAAGTGACAACTCACAAAGGTAATGAGTATTCTGGATGTTCCAAGATGCTTTTGAATTTCTTTTTTAGTAATTGATGTGATTGATTTATTAGCTCATGGGTGAACTAAATTAGGATTTGAAATTGATTTAAATTACTAATTAATTTTTATTAGGATGTGCAGGTTAATTAATTATTTTTAGGTATTTGGTCATTTGTTTGATTTTGATTAATTCAATGTGTTTTTTACATTTTTAAATTGATATAATAGGATAAATTTATTTAATGCAAGGTTATAAATCAAAATTTGAGATTAATAGAAATTCTTAGTTAAATGTTTGATGATTGGTAAGAATTAGTCTAATAGTTTGATGCCAAGCCATTGGTGGCCAAATTTACATCTCTACCAACACATGTATGACCACCTAGCTTCACTTAATGGGTGATGATGGAGCCAAAGGGCCAACCTTTGCATTCTTGAGCCACTCTTGAAGAATTGAGCACTCAGTTTCATTCACAATATTACTCTTGGTACAACATCATCCAACATTATTCAGCATTATCCAACATCACTCAGCATCACAACAAGTTTTGTATTGGTCCATATACTCAATGAGGTGTATTCATTCATTCCTTTCTCTTCTTTTCTTTCTTACCCAATTTTGTACATTCTTATTTTAAATATAGTGTATCTAGTAAGAAATAATCTACTCTTTATTTTCTCTTGTAAATTTTCACTTCACAACATGTTATCTCTATGCACATCTAACATCACACAACTTCATGAGCTTCACCCTTACAGGTAAGTTCAAGCACACTTTCTATTTTCCTTTATCCTAATATTTCAATTTGCTACATCATTAGAATAAAGGGAAGGAAAATGTAGTCATATAAAATTTGAAAATTGGTAACTTAAGTGTGTATAATGACACCCAACCCATAAGTCCCTCTTGCTTACTCTCATGACCCTCACAGACATCTTTTCACTAATTCCAAATCATCCATAGCCTTCCAGACTTGATCCCAACTAAGTTAGACCCATTTTTCCATGACTAATCCATCCCCCTAGGTCCCATCTACTCAAGACAATAGTGACACACTTGGACTATAGTGTTGGTGCCACTCCTATCCACTTTTGGTGCTATTGGCCAAGTGCATTTTTGGCCCTGATGGTCAATTCATTTTGATTTCCTATCCTTATCCTTGTCTACCTAATATGAGCAAATTCAACGCATAACCAATAGATCCTTATAAAATCCCATTCAGATATCATTTGGAAAGGGTTGGAAAATATCACTAAACAAGCAAGAATATAAGTAAGACTACTCAAACAATCTTCCCTATTCTCTATATATAACCAACCGATATACTTAAAAGTTTATTCAAATCCTTACACCAGTCCCTAACCACCTCAAGTACATCTAGTTTAGCATTTATGCAACTTCATACACTAAATTACATAAAGCACATTAAGTGGGAGAACTACATATGGCTTGATCCCTCTTTGGAGTATTGGTATGTAGGTAGTGTGCCCACATAAGAGGTATAGATATATGTTTAGTGAATCTTTCACACACTAACCCCCCCTCCCTCTCAAAATTGATCAAATCACAATGGAATATAGGGTTTGAAGAGAGAATCTACTCTATAGGGAGATCTAGTGACTTCTATCTATCAAAATTTCATGAACAAGGTCACACAGACTTGGAGAACAAAACCTAGAAAGCTCAGATCCTTAGGACAATAGTGTTAGAGGTGGAATACAATATTGGTGCCACTCCTATCCACTTTTGGTGCTCCTATCCAATAAAAAAATAAAGGTCAAATCTTAGTTTACGATAGTGTCCCATTTCTATACAGTGAATTCTAACCTCTATCTCAGTCAAATCAGCTAGTTTCTAGCTATTTTTTATTTTCTCCCTCTTATTACTATTTTTAGAAAGGTCAAAATTGCAATCTAATTTACATAAATGAATAGCTTAATTATTGTATATTTATTTATTGATTTTACTTCTCAAATTTTTAACTAAATTAAGAATAATACATCAATATTCCCAAAATTGTTAAATCAAAATACAATGGGACCTTAGGGTTAAAATCTTAGGCTAATCTAGGAAATATTAAAAGGACCCTATAGAACGAATATTAGCTAGGCACACAAAGAACCTTTAAAAGGGGAAATAACAAAGGGGGCCAAGCATTTTTTGCTAAGTTTTAGTTGTGTTAATAAATATGACTAATCTTAGAACATGAACTGTATATTTAGGTCCAAAATGGATTTTTAAAAGGTTCCCACCAATTTGGTTCTTGCCAATATTCAAATTTGAACTAAGAATTTTGCCAAGGTTTGGGAACATAAATTTCTCAAGAACAAACACCATGAAATCTAAAACTAAAAGAAATAAAGACCATTTATTAGCACTTTTAGACAAAATTAAAATAAAACATAGCTAAGTAATATTTCTATTAACAAATTGAATAATCTTCAAATTTTATAAATGACCTTAACATGCTATAATTTTCATGTTCAATTTCAAGGGTTTTTTAATGGTCCCAATTTTCAAAAATGGGGGGTATGTTATTCCAAACACAAAAATATTCAAAAAGATTTAGGGCAAGATCCACCTATATATACAAGTTCATTTCCAACCATTTATAATAAGTAAATAAGAATAAGAATAAGTGTGAATAAACATCTACTTATTGACTATTCTATTTGAGGAATAAAGCTTAGGGTTCCATACTTTCTTTGGAGATATGGATCTTGTCTTGTGAAGAAGTATTTTGGATGTATAGATAGGTTGTGTAGATTAGAGATGATTTGTATTTATTATAATTACATACCACAATAATCTCTTGTGAATTACTTTGGCCAAGGGAGAGATTGAGGCTCAATGGGATTGTCTTCAAGGTAAGTATTCCTAATTTTATTTCTCTTTTGTAAGAGTAGATATATAATGTAGTTGTGCTTCTCTCCCATGCATTAGGATTTTGTATACATTGATGTGATTATATGTCTCATATGCATGTTTAGTTTACTTTGTTTCCTTTTTAACCCTGACTTTGTGCCATAAGCTTTGGTGTGTACCAAATTAGATTTACTTTCTTATTTATTAGAATATAGTGAATATTAAACCTAGGACTCTTTTAGGGTTATTGCATAATTGTGTTAGACTATAAGATTTGGAACCTTTCCCAACATGGTGTATTGTGATAAGTGATCCCCTAATCAGGTCTATTAAATCCTCATATTGGTTATAACCCTACTTAACAAATGTATTCCTAATCAGAAGTGTAGGTATGCTATATCTTTTCTAAGCCCAGATTGAATTATAGACATGATGCATTTCTAATTACATACATTATGGTAACATGAACTAACCCTTGAAATATTTTTTTACCTTATTTCATTTATTTCATTCTTTAATAATTATTTTTATCATATATTCCATAATAGATTAACTTTATTGACCCAATATCTAACTTTTATGCATAGGTTTTCAAGTACAAGATACTAGATCAACTTAGTCAACCTAGTACAAGTTTTTAGATTTTTAAACATCTAATCTAGAATACTAAGTTGACCTAGTCAACCCTGTAATTATTCATTCATTAGGTTCAACATACTAGGTCAACCCAAATGACCTTGCATATTTCAAGCACTCAGTAGCAAGTTTTTTTAAAGCTTGATCGACCCAGTCAACCTAGTTAGCAAAATTTACAGGCATATATCAAGGTTATTGAACGTAAATGTTTATTCTCTACATCTCTAATACACTAAGGTTACTTTATATATCTCTATATTTTTCTTTATAGTTTTTCATTTCACATTTTGTAGTCTTCAAAACTACCCTTGCACAATCAACTAGATTGACCCTGCCGACCCAGTTCTGTATGCTATCTAGATAACTAGATTGACTCTATCGACCTTGTTCATTTTTATACCTTGATTCCATAGTATATATATGACCTTATCAAACCTATTATATATTATTTTCATATACTATTGACCATATCAACATTGTACCTTGTTTCAAAGTTGAAATTAACCTTATATGTTAGTAATTAGTTCACACTTTATTTTTTTGTTGTTTGCATACTTAAATTAGAATATATCACATAGATTAATTAGGTAATTTTAAATTAATAATTTAGTTTCACTATTTTATATTTTATGCACACATAAATAAATAACAAAATCTAAACAAACATTTTAACATTTATCTACCCAAGGCCAACCTACTTGGATTTCATCACCAAGTGGGAAGCTGACTTGATACTTTAGTCAAGTATAAAACATGGTTAATAGTATATTCTAGATAATCACATGACACCCTTATCACTATAATATGTGAAGTGAGGGGGTGGCCCCAAATACTAAGAATGTATCATTACCACTATAGTCCCTTTCAACTGAAACCACCTAAAACCATCTTTAGATTGCCATTCTAGTTCCTTTCTTACAACCAACTTCCCATCACATTTAAAATAATATCTTAATAATCTAATAAACATTTAGGTTGACCAATTATCTATATTTTTACTTTCTAAGTTGATTTCTTGCTCTTTGCTCAATTGTATTTTATATTGCAAAAACTTGCATTAGCCAGCATTGTTGCAAGGTTTTATTCTATGTGCTTCAATTAGATTGGACAATGTTAATCCAATTGACTATTAATTTTCCTTTATCTATTTATTTTCAAATTACTTGAAAAAATCATCTTTCTTTAATTCACAAATATGTTAGAGTTTTCTTAATTTTCCCTTTTTGCTATACTAGGTTGACTTAGTCAACTTTGTACCTTTTTCAGTGCTTATTCACTATACTAGATTGATCTAATCAACCTTATATAGTTTTTAGACCTTGTTTCCTCTTTTTCTAGTCTTTGTTCACTACACTAGATCGACCCAATTAACCTTGTACTATTTACATACCCTATTTTTGTGTTAGGTCAACTTAGTTGACCTTGTACTATTTCTATCATTTCTTATTTTTTGGTTTTCTCATCTCTCTTTCTTGCCCTTAATCATGGAATTTCTACTTAATGATAGTATTGAGTTATAATCAATAGATATGATGAATTTTACCAACCATCATAGGGTCTCCCATAGATAGAATAGGGATCATCTCTAGATGCTAGTAATGTTCATATTACCACTCACACAATGAACTATGGGACCCATCCTAATACCTCTTAAAAATATAATCCTCTTCTCTCATTAGAATAAAAACTTGAATTAGAGTATACCCCCAAAATGCTCTTATTTATCTCTAAATTTACTCAACATTGAGGAAAATATCCTTCTACAATTGACAATCTTATGATTACTAGTCAAGTTGAAGAGCCTTACTCACCTACTCTTACATTCTCCACTAGATTTGGGGGTATGACTTTCTTTGATTCTCAACCTCTTCCTTTGATTATGACCCCTTCTCATACCATGACTTCTTCTATAACTTCTTCCACCTCCATGCCTAGTATATCCACTAACATGGTAGGTTCTACTATCCTTAATCCTTCCACTAGTGCATCATTTACCACCCAAAGTAATCATCTTACTAGTGCTTCTTCTTCTCATCCATTCACTACTCTATCTTTTGTTACACAAGCAAATTTTTCCACTTGTGCCTCACATTCTCATAAATCCTCTCAAGCTCCTATCAACACCAATAGTTGTACCCAAGCCATTAATACCATCTTGAATGCTTCTAACAATGCAAATCAAACACATCAACTATTGTTACAAACACTCAATCAAATGAATACTTTTCAAGCTCATAACACAAATCAAATGATGAGAATGCAAAATCACCTTCTTTATCTTTAATATCATCCTCAACTAATGGCTTGGGTCACACATAACTAGAATGTCCCCCCTCCTCCTCTTCAATATTCTCAAGGCAATCTCATTCCTCAACCTCCTTTGGTTAACAAAACCATTAAGCATCTCTAAAATGAACCTCTCACTACTCAAATTTCTAACATTAATATTGGAGGTATCACACCTACAATTTCTTATAATGGATCAACTAATCCCATCCTTCATCTTAAAAAAATCAATTTTTTTTTAAGGATTGGGTCAAATTGAACACCTTGGCCACAACCAAACTCTTAGCTAAAACTCTCACAGGTGATGCCTTAGATAGGTAAAACCAACTTATAATTCATTCCATTACTAGTTTGGAGGATTTAGTGAATGATTTAGTCTACAAATTCAAAATTAGTGATCTTTCTAAAATCACTTTGGCCCACTTCATAAATTGTAAATAAAAATGCTCATGCCATTGTTAAAAGGTGGAAAAATTTGTCAAATAAATGTGAACATAACATGTCTGATGATAATATTTTCCATCTCTTTACTGATTCCCTTTTTCCTAAACATCAATATCGGGTCTATACTCTTTTTCCATGTACCTTAGAGGAGGCTATTGACCAAGCTAAATGCTATGTACCTAGGGATATGATATATTATTGTATATGGGTTGATGGAGATGCCAACATGTGGCACACATCCCCTTAGTTAGTTATATGGGTACAATATATTAGGATAATAGAGTAACTTGTGGAAGTATTACATTGGGTAATGGTTGGCCTACACTAGGATTAGGAGGTTACCCATCCATGGGTTAGATAGATGTATATATATATATATATATATATATATATATATGAGATGATTATCATGGTAAAGATATCAAGTAAGCATTGAGTCTTCTATTGTAAGAGGATATTGGAGGTTGTCCCCTCAAAGAGACATTATGGAGTTAATCCTTCCTAAAGGAGTATTATATGGTGTTTCCCTACCTTAAGGGTTTTTCTGCATATATTGAATATCAATTTCTTAACATGATACCACTTGATATGATTCAATTATTCAATATATGCAGAAATACCCTTAAGGTAGGGAAACACCATATAATACTCCTTTAGGAAGGAATAACTCCACAATGTCCCTTCGAGGGGACAACCTCCAATATCCTCTTACAATAGAAGACTCAATGCTTACTTGATATCTTTACCATGATAATCATCTCCTATATATATATACATCTATCTAAGCCATGGATGGGTAAGCTCCTAATCCTAGTGTAGGCCGCCCATTACCCAATGTACTAGTTCCACAAGTTACTCTATTATCCTAATATATTTTACCCATATAACTAAGGGGATGTGTGCCACATGTCAGCATCTCCATCAACCCATATACAATAATATATCATATCCCTAGATACATAACACTAAATGATAATATTTCATTATGCATCAATTTGAGCCACCCCAACCTTTTATGTGTCCTCATCTATTAAAAACAAAATTTTAATGTTACTAATGATGGTGTTATAGATTCTTATGACATCATTCATAATGTTTAATATATAATTCCTACTCCTTCATTGAAACCAACCCCCCTTCTCAAAAATATTCCAATCCTTACTTATCTTCACCAAACAACATTAATGTTTATAAACCTATATACTCAATTGAATTGATTAAATGTCTACCTAGGCCTCCTCCATGAGATCTTGACCCTAACCATCCTATGAAATCTTGTTATGATGTTAACAATTTTTTTTGGTTACATGCTAGTTGGGGTCATTCTCATGAGACTTGTAGTAAAATTCATAATTTAGCTATGGATTTTCTTCTTGGTCCTAATTTTGATCATGATTCTATTATTCAAAAAAATCAACAATCTTATGAAATTTATTTTAAAGATCATAAATCATATGATAAAACTCAATCCTTGAACCAAGCCAATGCTCATTTGGATATATACAAATACCCTCTTCCTAATCATTAACCTATTCAAGACAATCAATATAAAACCACCCCTTTTACTAATAATGTAGAAAGTCTTGTTGAACCCACTTTTGAAGAGAATGTGGTTAACATGACTACCATATGAAGGGTGGTTTCTTTTATTGATTCCCAACCTACCTACACTCTTCTTTCATCTATAACATATCATGTTATCTAGGATTCTTCACCAAATCATTTAAATGAGTTGGGTCAAGATGACCTTATTACTTTTGAGGATACAATTTTTGATTCTCCTTTGGATAACACTTATCTATTTCTACCACTCTTTCACTATCTTCTAACACTATGATATTCAAATTTCTACTAACACTTATTCTACAAATTATCCAAATCAACTTTAGCCAACTACTTCATCATCATAACATTATTTACAACCTTGTTCTAAACCTTCTTCTTATCAACATAAGTTCTAATATACTTCAGCTCCTCCTTTCAAGGACCTCCTTAATCATTATAAACCTATATCTAAAAACCTTCTTATGGGTTATGATGAGTGGGATCCCATCACAAAACTCACTAATATCCCATCCCAGATTCCATTCCTTGAGCTTATGAGGACTTCTCTACATAATATAAACCATTTTATGCAACTATTATTGGATATGAATGTCCTTTATCCTCCCCTAGTAGGATGGGATGCATCCTTATCTAGATCTAAGGATAGTATATTAAAACAATGTGAAGAGATGTCTATCAACATTGATGACGCTATGTATACTTCTCTTTACTTAAAGTTTCCTTTAGATTCTATGATTCTCAATAAGATTTTAATTTATGTGGATGATCCTTAATTATTAATTAGTGTTCAAATAAGAGATATCCAATTTAAACATGCAGTGATTGATGAGGGTTCTAACACCTATGTTACCTCTCCTAACTTCATTAAGACCCTTAGATATTCAAAATGCAATCTCAAATCTACATGCAATACCAACCAAGGATATGATAGAAGGAAAATGCTTCCTCTAGGTTATGTGTGGCTTCCCATTACTATCCCATCTTTTACTATTCATGTAAAGGTGATGATCTTTACTTTGTCCTTTCTTATAACATCTTGCTTGGTAGGTCATGGACTCATCGTATAAGAGTTGATGCTTCTTCTACCTACCAATACATTAAATTCCTTCATAATAGATCCATTTAAAAGATTAAGGGTGACACTAACCCTTAGAATTTTGAAAAATTCCAAGACTGTGGTGTCTTCAAGATTCCTTTCTCTTGAATCTTTGCCCAATGTTCGATTCCATGAGTCTCAACATCTTATTTTTCCCATTGATTCAAACCAAGGTTATAATGGGCATCCCAAATTCATTGGGAATATTCCTCCTAATCTCTTATATTTTGATGATGATGAGCTTGATGAGATCAATCTAAATATTAAAACTTATGATCTCTCACTGCACCTCATCTCACATCTTCCTACTTCCTTGCAACCTCATTCTTGCAAGCCTTCTTTCAATAATATTCCCATAGTCTTGACCAAGACTCAACATTATATTCACTACACTTATTTGGATGAAAAAGTTATCCCTATTTGTGTCATTGATATTCATACCCTAGATTATGATGATGGTTATTCCCTAGATGATCCATTCTTAGGTAGTCTTATACAGGCCTATGATGTTGAGATTATCCATTATCATTATTCTTTACTTAAATATTTTCATGTATCTTCCCATATTACTTCATTTATAGTTCCTAATTTTAGTATTTTTCCTCTTTATCATAGGGTAGAGATGGTTCCAACACCTTTATTTTATGAGAATCCTCATAGGAGTATGCTCATGGATTGTGGTATGATCAAGCCTTACCATTTTACTAGATTCCTTGATCACCAGAGTTGGTTTACTCCTAAGATTAGTGTGACCCCCTTAGACCTTCTATAAATCTTGCTCCTTTAGTAGATCCCTTATTGGAGCCCATTCTCACTCCTGTTATAGTTGAGCCTCTTATTATCCCACTATAATTGAGCCTATTCCCACTCTTGTTATTACTAAGCCTACCCATATTTATCATCCCATTATTCCTTTTATGGATCTTAGTTCCATTCCTCCTCCATCACCACCTTCCCTTGGTGATGGTTTGATTCCCTTACCTAAGATGGATCTGTTACCCACTAAATGGGATGATGATTCCTCTCCAAATTCTTTCACTCTTATTATGCCTCCTTATATGAGTGCTTCTCCTAAGACCACTAACAAGTGTATCTATTACTTATATGGGGTAGATAATCATTCTTCTACCCATTGTTATAATTTATGATAGTATATTGATACTTTGCGTCCTTCTTCTCATGCCTCAAATAAAGCCACACCTCCCATAAATGTTCTACCTAAATATATGCTTAAGTATGATGAGATGTATTTTCTATGGCACTAATGTGGCACCCATCACACCAATCATTACCGAATCCTTCAGTAACACCTTAAGGATCACCTTATAGCTATTATCAGACATTATTCCATTCCTCCCATAGGTCATTCCTACAAGAAATATCCTTATTATTCTCCCATGGCTCTACTTCCAGTGGTTCCATCCCCTCATGTGGTCCCTTTGTCACCTTTTATGCCTCCACCCATGATTCTTTCACTTGTGGACCTTCCCTCACCTATGGAGCCTTCTCCACCCATGATTCCTTCACCCATGGATCCTTATCCATTGGTCATTCTTGCATCTTCCATAGATCCAACTCCCACACATTATATCAAGCATCCCTTGCTTAATTTTCCTCAGCACAATTTGTCAAGTATTCCTACTTTTTTAGTTAAAGAGATTAGAAGAGAAGTATTTTCCTAGTTTTCATTGAAGATTGATGAGACATTAGTAGTAGTTCATATCCATCTTCATAAATATTTATGTAACATCCTAGATAATGTATTTGGGAAAAGTCATCAATATTTATGAGCATATGCATGGTGCCTTTACACTTACATTTTTATTGGATGTGTGATCCAATTTTATTTTTTCTATCTATCTATTATATTATTTGATGCCATGTCAAATTTGTATCTTTATTATATAGTGATCTTACATTTTATACTATATCTTGCTTATTTATCTTTGCATATAACTATCTTTCTTTATCATTATATTCTATTTATTTCTTGAGTTTTTCTCAAAACTCTCTTCTTATGCCTTCTTGATTTTTTTCTTTCTTATCTCTATTTTTCACAAGTAATTATCATTGTGACTTGGTTATACAAAACCTATTCCCTTTGGTTCTTGTCTCCTTTTACCATGTGATTAGTTAGAAAATAATGTACCTCATTATACTTTCCTTTCACCAATCCACTTTTGATCTCCTTTTTCCCTTCTTCCTTTTTAAAAAACTAAGCATATACATGGTTAAGACATGAGATCATATGTTAGTTAATTGTTAAGCCTAAGTGTCCTATTCAATATTTGTATTTGGTTATATATCTTCCTTTAGCCTTAGCCTAAATCTCATTCATGTGTATCACTACATCTCTCATGATTGGTCATTCCAAATCCGTATGGAGGAGGAATCTTTAAAATCCATAAAAATTTAAAATCCAAATCATTTTATAAAAGGCAATGATATAAATGGAAAAAATATTCTTAAAATTCAAATCACACTAAAAAACGTGATTCAAAGCACATCTCCTTCTAATGAAAGATAAAACTCTATAGTTAGCCTCATGATAGAGTTGAGGTCCTTTGGGGTGTGGTAGGCAAGTAGATTACAAGAGGAGAATAAAAAATATTTTAGTGCTACATACTTTGTCATGTAAGTACCCAATCTTCATAGTAGACCAATGACTCTGTAAGGGGTCCTGAGGAATGGGGAACACATCATGGGAAGGTTTATTCATTTTAACTTTTCTTGTACCAATATACCTTCATTAGTTGATCTTAGTATCACACTTATCTACCTATAAAGCTTTGTGTCTATAGAGAATAGGTTTCCTTTGCACATTGATGGTCTCTAGTCACTTAGTGTCTTCTCATGTCCTTAGTATGCCTCTTGCCTCCTAAGGTCTTCTCATAAGATTCCTAAGTTTTGGTTTAAACTTCCTTTTTCATTCTCTATACCCCTAATATTTTCTCTGAGAAATATTATTTTGTCTACTGATCAATCTCCTTAGGATTTAATTTGTGAGTTACATTGTAAGACTATGGATAGGGCCTAATTATCCTCACAAATTACCACATTTTCCCTTCCTATTACCCACATCCTTTGTTACCCAAATTTTCTTGATTATTACACCATAGTGGTGTTCTCTTTGTGAGTTTTAGTGTAAGACCACAAATAGGACCTGACATTCTTCACCAAATTTTCCAATAATACAAGTCACAAAAAAATTACAAGATGTGATTGACTATGAAGTTACACATCATTGACATGCTTCCTAGTTTGATTTAGTGTGTTTTATGATTATTTCATTTCTCTTTTTATTTTATATTCTTATTTTTTGAGTGCATGTAAGAATCCAACCATTTCTTGATTTTTTTCATACTTCCCAACTTGAATTAGTGTGATAAATTTAAGACCAATCTTTTGCCAATTTTGTTTTTCTCTTATACTTACCAACCTGATATAGTATGATTGATTGACTTAATTTAATTTGTTTTTATACCATTTGTGCCCTTTTTCATACCATTAATTTTATTACATTGTTTTCATACTTCCCAATGTGATTTAGTATGATTTTACTTGTTTTAATTTGTTACAAAAATCTTTCACTTTAGTTTAAGAACACATTTCATTTTTACCATTCCCTTGGCTCTTTATACTTAGTTATTTTTTTATTATTAAATATTTTCCAACTTGAAATAGTGTGTAGTACATTTTTTTATTTCTTATATTTTACCAAGTATTTTTGCCTATTTATTTTTAACCATGCAAGTGTTTTTCATAAATTCTAGAAAAGAAACCACATCTTATATATTTACTATATCATATACAACAAAAGCTAAATACATGTGATATAAATAAATATAATCCATAGCCATAACCATGATAAACAGTAGCATACATAATTAAAATTAATATGCCAATATGATACATCATATATATAAATCTCATGAGTTTTGATATAGTAAATACAACTATATACAATGCTCTAGCTCTATGGCTGGGCTCCATCCTATTTATCTCATGGCCTATCCATGTTGCCTATTGAGGCCTTGGTCTAAATCCTCTAAATAGTACACTATAAAGAGGCCATTTTAGATATCAATCCCTCTACTTATCCTTGTAGGTACACTATCTACACCTATGCCTATGCCAACTAGGTCTAGGTCACTGTATGTGCCTATATCATCTACATCACTATAGCTAGATGCAAAACTCTCTCCTATTATAGGGCCCACCATGCCTATATCTTGATTTTACCCATCTCTACTAGTGGCTTCATCCTCTCTATGCTTGTATCTATCTTGCTACCTCTCTAGCTAATCTAAACCAACTCACCTAAGTTAGAGTAGATGGTACACTGAGGTCCTCTAATGTAGTAGGGTCATATGATTGTAGAGTCTCATCCAAAACATCATGGAGTGATCCCCTCATAAGGGACCACCATATTTCCTTTTTATCCTTAACTACACCTACAAAATCACACTTAGATAGATATTAGATCACTATCATATCTCAAAATATCTATCTACCTCTTGTCTCTATTTCAAAATAACAACTTAAGTAATAATTTAATCATATTTATTACCAATATGTGTCTAATCCACTATGGTCTCACCATTCATGTAACCACTTAGCATAGTCTCTCCATCCATGTGTACTAACACATCCTTTTTAGGTCACCTCTTTAACTCAAAAACAATTATCGTAACTCACATCCACCTCAGCCTATGCCTAAGTGACCTCTTTATTATCCATATCTCCTCTAGCTCACCCATTGGGTCCTCAAGGATGGTGATAGTATCTACTGTCTCCTACTTTCCCTACCTCTATCAATTCTATATCCTCGATGGTTATAGATAATCTTACTATGGATTTAGTGGTGGTATCGCTAGTGCCACTACCTATGTATCCCTCTCTTCTTACTCTATTCCCTATTATGATTATATAATCCATGGTCACTCATGATGTGTTCTAAGCATCAAACTCATCACTAATGGCCCTAGTCCCCTCTATTGATGCTAAAAATTATTATGCCAAAAAATCACCCCATTTAGCTATCATGAAGGTTAAGTTAGAATCATACTAGTTTGATTGTGGGAGTCCTATGACTAAAAAAATTAGTGCAAGGCATGTAATGGGTTTTTTAAAATTCAAGTTGCATTGAGTTACACACTTGTCCAAGTTCTAGAAAAATATCTTTCTTAAAAGGGATTATTTTAGTTGATCTAAGTAATAGGTAGATGAAGTGTTTTCACAAAGAGTATAATATCAGATAATGATTTCATGAATAAACTTGTATTCAAATATCCATGAATTATAACTCATAAATATTAAAGATGCACTTGGGTTTGATAATACTTTATAAAAGATAAATTGAATGCTACTAATAAGTCTTTAAATGTAGCATATTTATTATAGTGATCAAGAATTGACCAAATTATGAATTAATTTAGATAAGAAACTATAATCTATTCTATTAGATAGAGAAAATATATTAATTAGATAATCTCATGAAGAATAGAAACCTAATTCAATAAATATATATTTCAATTAATGTCCTATATTCTAGTTTTATTATTTTCCAAATAACCTCAAAGATAAACCAAAATTATAATGAAACACATATAAGATAAGTGATGGACATCAAAGTGTGAATCAAAATAAGCTTGTATTTAGAAACACATGTATACTTTAAGTCTAAAAATGATGTTTCAGTTCAAATGTCATAAATGTTTTTCCAAATGAAAAGTGGGTTGATGTAAACAAAAAGATAGAAAGAAGGTAGTGAAAAGAGACAAAAAAAAAGAAAACAAAGGAGAATGACTAACGAAAGAAAAATAATTAACTAAACAACAAAAAATAAAGAAAAAAAGAAACATTAAACTAAAGATATAATACATACAGGAGGTATTAAGCTAATAAAATAATAAGAGATGATTGAGGAACACAAAATAAAAAATTATTTCAGTAAGAAATAAAATACATGGATTAAAAGTTTTGAAAAGAGACATTGCAACATGTGTAAACATCAAACTTCTATCACACTAGGCATGATGTTTTCATCAATATTCTAGTGATATCAAGGTTTCAATGTATATGAATGAAAATATGTATTAATCAAAACATTAAATTTCCCAAATATTAACTACATAATTAGAAAATAATTGAAATTAAAAGTGGATATACCTAGAATAAATGAGATAAGGCTATGCCATCAGATTGAGTGAGTGTCGATCTTATGCAAACAATGGTCATCTCAGAGACTTATTCTCAAAAAATAAGTGCAAATGAAAGTGAGAGTTCTTGTATTTACCTGTAAGAGTTCCTCTCTTTTGCTAATGAGGTTGACATGCCTTTATAATCTTTGTCAAGTAGTTAGTTGGTTTAACAACTAACTTATAGTTTAAAATTTAGAAAAGGAACTTTATAATTTGAACTTAAATTAAATTTATAAAATAAAGTTATAGGATTTAGGTAAACTTTAAGCTCATAACGAACTTAATAAACCTCTTTAAAATATTTATTTTTAAAAGACCAAACAAACACTTAGGTGGGGGCCTATTGTGAAATGACTCTTATAAACTAATCTCAAAATATCAATCCATAATGACATGATTAAAATAAATATAACTAGACCATAAATGTTTTCATTACTTAATCAAAAACTAAAATTTCTCTACTGGAATCAAACCATACACTAGGTTACATATTATGCCAAATACCATTAAAGCTAAAGATATCTAATGATAGATTTCATCTAAATTCTTAAAAAATAAGTCTTTATCAAATTAATTGTTTTTAAAATGATCAAAATAAGAAAAATCAATCCATGTGCCCTCTAAGAATGCTCAGCTCCACTATCATTTATTTGATCTAAAATATGATAATCAACATCAAGTAACTAGATCCATCAAATGGGGTTTCAACAAAAATAAAATAATTATGAAAATGCACTGAAGAAACTAAATATTATTCTATGGTTTTTATAATAATCCTATGATCAATCATGCTAAATTTTGCTCACAATTATGAAGCCAAAACTATAGTAACCATTTTATAATCGCACATAAATTGAATAAACCAATAATATTTCTTGACTACAAAAACATCTACTTTGCTAATACTAAAAGAATTCAATAATGAAATTTACTATTGTTTAATAATAATCCATCATAGAGATAAAATTTCAAGGGTAAATGATATCTTCATGTCATCAAATTTATCAATTTTAATTACAAAACCTAAACAAAAATTTGTTTAAGAAAACAAATTACTAATTTTTATGATCAAAATCATTAGGTTTTGAAACAATAACTTCATTCAAAAATAACTCTAGAATATATATATTTTTTATCTTAAAAAACCCAATAATTGTGCCATAAAATTTTATGAAACCCCAAGTATATGAATATAAATATTCTGAGCAAAATACCCGCATTGAGTTGAGACCAATAGGGAAGAAATTTATTTCAACATACAACTTACAAAACCAAGATTTATTCAACCATGACATCATGAAATACTTCCTAGAAATCAATTTGTTAAATACCCAAATCAAAATTTGGCAAAACCCAAAAATTCCACTATCACAAATTGAAAATCTTATCTCAAAAATGAACTTATAGAGCTGAACCTAACAAAAACCCCAAATGTATCTCATCCATTTTGCATGAATAAATTGATAATAATGTGGAAGAATAAATATTTTTACCAAATCCAAACCATATTTTCAGTGCATGATAGAATTTTGGGAATAAAAATAAAAAATTAAATCATTTGAGTGAGTTTTCTATTGAGAAAACTCACCTTTCAACAAAAAATGCATCCCAATAGGCCAAGAAAATCTCCACACAAGTACATCTTGTTTATGTAACAAATCTACCTCAAAACATTATCAAAATTTCAAGAAAGTGAGCTTCTGAAATTCATTACCATCTACACCAAAACCATGGAGTTTTTTTAAGACAAAAAATAAGAAAGATCTTATTTTCCTTGTTTATCTCTAAAGGAGAGAGAGTACCAAAATTAATACAGGCTATGAAAGACAAAATTACTCTCATATGCTGCCCAAAAATCTCAGCTAAACCTATCAGCTTGCCAAATTAATCAAGGCATAATTCAAGACTTGGTTTAATTTGTTGCTCAACTTAGAGGTCTCAAATAATGGGCAATCATGAAACTCACCTACTATCTTTAATCAAAATGTGTATAACCCTTTATTTTATTTTATTCACTTTAGAATAAATGTGTCTTGATGTCATGTTGGTCATGTAATGAAATGATAAAGGGGGGAACTTTATGCCTTACATTATTTTCACTTACACATTATGCAAAATCCTTTACCCATGGGTTAACACCAAGATTTAACAATTGATTATTTTGTTCTTTACAATCAAAAGATCCCATTAATCAAACCACACCATATATTTTGAGAAGATAACCATATAAGTTAGAAAATCACTTCAAAAACTTATAATATGAATTATAACCCACATGTTTTGATGCTTCCAATTATTGAAGTGTATTTTTTTAAAAAAACCTTAGTTTACTATTTGTTGGTCATCAAAATTCAATCTATAGATTATGTGAAATAAAGCTATAATAATATTAGTATACTGAATGTATAATGGTAGCACTACTTTGTGCAAAGAAATTTGTGATAGATGCTCAATTCTAAAAACTAAGGAGATTACGATGTTTGCCAAGATCATGATGGAAAATCAAATAATAAGCTACCAACCTAATTTGCCTTATTATTCAAAATGAAAAATAGAGATAACTATGACAATGGTCCTGTTATTGAATTGGATAAAAATAATCACCTGAGATAACTTAATGTACATCAAAAAGTAGTGAAAACAATAAAACACTTCAATAGTCATATTTAATTTAATCACACAAAAATGAAAAGGTATAATAAGACCAGAATATTTTGAGTCATTGGCCCTTGCCAGGTGTTTTAGCAAGATGACATAATTTTTGAGGCTCAATTTTTTTTAAACAAAGTGCATAAATTTTAGTTAACATTGGCAACCTTACTAGCTTGTTTTGTTTGCAAGATTGGGCTACAACATAAAATTAGTGAAAATGATTAGTTTTGAAGTGAAAACTAGGTAAGTTATTTTCTAAATCATCATGCACAAACTCCTTAAAATATGTATTCACTAAAAGGAATGAATTGTATGGCTTAACATGGTATGAAGAAAAGGAATTACTAAACTAGGGAATGCAGGTTAGATGAGTCATGTTACAATAGTCTAAAATCATAGAATCTAAAAGCAAACACCTTTCACCTAACTAGTTACCTAATTTAATTCATTTATCAAATGATTCTTTAGTTAAATCAAGAAATTAACCTTTGATGAAAGAAAAAATTACATTCATATATGCAATAATTAGTGTTTAGCCTGAATATTGATGAAATCTTTATATGTGAGTAGAATCCAAAAGCTACAATCACCAAAACAAAAATAACACAAAGCAACAAAACAAGCCAAAATAAAAACTATTCTACAAAAGTAGAATTATGTATAGTTGTGAGAAGAAAGAGAGTTAGCCATTATAAAAAATATTCCAATGTAAAATATTATGAAGGATAATAGAAATTTAATTTAAAATACATGAAACATAAGATATATGAGAAATCACAACAAAATAAAAAATCCAAGATGCTTTATCATGTTCCACAAGATTTTGGTTAACATTACATGACATAAAACACCTGAAAATAACTAAATAACTAGACAAAAGAGTAATAAAAAAATGCTAAAACAAAATAAAATCAACAAAAGGATTTCTCACTAGATGCATTTTTTTTTACTCTTGAAAAAGAAAATTAGAATGTATGTGATCAACAGGGTTTAGAAAAATTTGCAGTTTTTTATGAAAAGGATGATAAGTGAAACTTTCAACATTAGAATCAAATTGAAAACCTAAATACTCAAATGAGACTTCAGATTCTAACTTGTTAAGAAAATTAAATATTTCCTCTAAAGTTGAAAATAACTCTCATCTTGATTCAATGTATTAAGAATTTTTAAATAATCATTTCATCATCAAACTCAAATGTTTCAGTGAAGCATTCATTTTATACACTTTTAATAGCTTGGTTATCATTTTTAGTCATTTTGTTAGAGTTTTGACACATAAAAGAGTCATCGATATCACAAACATGATTATGATATATACCATAAACTTCAAACTTAAAAGATTCAAATGTAGGATTCTCAATATTTTGATCTTATTTACAAGCTATTATTTATGATTTAGACATGTTTATAAGATCAAAATTTTGTTCCATTTCTACTAAATACTTATCAAATTCAGATTCAGGTAGAACAAACTAAAATTTGTCATATTCAAAATTCACCATACTATCATCAATATAAATATTTGGGAAAGTAAAAGTCTCAAAATCACTGTGTTTTATGGAATCAAGTATATTCATTTCAAAAACATTTAAAAGATTAGGAACTCTATAGCCTTGTATTTTTGCATCCTTATTAAAACCATAAAGATGTACTTCAAAACTATCAAAATTTCCTATATGTTGTACTGTTAAATCATCAAAAAGAGTACCACTTATGCAGGAATAAAATAATGAATATTTTAGAAGATTATTATCAGACAAGTCTAATTTTGAGCATTTACGAGTAAAGATAGACTTAACTAAAACAACGTCATGATTAGGGAAATTTTTTGATTCTTGATTTTATTTTAGATGAATAGAATATTCATCATAAGAACTAGTAATCACATTATAAACTAAGAAAATAGAGAATTCAATAGGAAATTTATCTTCAACTTCAACCATTAACTTAGAAAACCTTTTGCATTTGAACATGTCATGGTTTAAGGAACAAATTTGTCAAAATGTTTTATTTTGATTTTGGATATGAGTAAATTGTAAGACTATTTGAAAGTCTATGAGTCCAATCTTTTTAGCAATATTTTTATGATTATTAAGAAAATAAATCATCCAAAGACTATAAAAAAGTTCTTTTTTAGGTATAAAAGAAGGTGGAATACCCTAATACTTAGATAAGAAGCAGAATAGATACTCACCAATGGTTTCATCTTTGTGATAGGATAATGTATACCAAGTTACTAGATTTGAGTCAACTTGATTTTTGACCAACCAATCAATGATAACACATTCTTGAGTGAGATCATTTGGTTCAAAAGGATAAGAAACATTTTCATTTATTGAATGCAGATCTAAATTAGATATATGAGATTTCAAAAAGTCCATCATCCTTGTAATAACCACAAGGGGAAACCCAACCAACTAATACATGGGAAACCTCTCATGGATCCAAGCCATGAATAATATGATTGGTCCTATCAACTTATTCGCTCTTAATAACACTTCATATAGATCGTGTATGAACTAGACCTAGATGATAGAGCTGAGATCATATAGTATGCCCTCCTTTAGAAGCATCTTTCTTAAGGATACCATGAACAATGGTACCTTTCCATCTGAATTATGACATAACACTCGCTATGTCACAAGTCCTATCATAACCTTCTAGATATTCAGAATCTATGATGCATATACATCAAACATACTAACTTGCCTACCTACTACTATCATATTTGAGCCTATAACCCACATGGCTAAGGCTCTCCTCTCTTCTAGGATATCTAATATGCTTGTAGTCACTAGTGATTCTACTATCAATAACCCTAAGATGGCATGCACATCCTCTAGAGTGATGGCTACCTATACCACATCCCCATCCATGTCTAATATAAAGGTGTTAATCAATCATTCCAAACATCTAAGGAACATGACTAATAGATTCATGCTTATGGAAATCCCACACATGTTAGTTATCCCTCCTAGGCCTACAACTAATAGCCTAGCTTTGTCTCCTATAGTCAGATGCTCTAGTAGATTTGGTAGCCAAGACATGTCTACCAATCTCCAAAACTTGGGTCATCTCTACAACCAAGAAACAAAAAAAGATGTATTAGATCCTCCATGTCATGTATAATCAAAATACATTCTTTTTACAATTCTTATAAAAAACAAACCCAAATTGCTTTAATTCATTCAATATTACCTATTTTTAGCCTATTTAGTCCTTTTTGCCCTTACTTGGTCATTTCAAGCCATTCTATCCTTTTTTAGCCTTTTTCACATATTTCTATACACTTTTGGTTCTTTGGTCAACCTAATTTGACCAAAATTTCCCTATTTTTAACTTGGTTGACTTAAAAATCTAAGTTAGCCCTCTTATTTTCCCCTCCCTAGTACTGTGTTTTCATTTTGGACTTTTTGGATTAGTTGACAACCTATACTAGGTAGGTAGTCTAAAAAATGTATAGGGTCAACACACACCTACTTGGTTGACAATGTGGATTTTGCATAATTTCAGCCTACTAGGTTGACCTAGTTGTTTTTAGCTACTAACCCCTTGTATTTTCCTAAAAAAATGCCTTATTGTAGATTTCTTCCTAATTCCTTCAAACCCATTTGCCTAATTAGTTTTTCCTACCTATAGGATCTTATTTTTATTCATTATGACATTTATAAATGCTAAGAATTATTTTTTCTAAAAATATACTAAATTCAACAAAATACTCAAAAACTAGCTTAAGATTCATATTTGCATACCTGTAGTACACCTGCTACCACTCCTGGAGCCCCTTCTCATCTAGCATGTCATATCCTCTCCATCATAGCTTGTTTGGTCTCTAGAGTTCTTTTCTCTCTCTTTTATAAGTCAAAATAACCAAATGACTTCTTTTTCCCCTATTTAAAACACCTTTTCAAAATTCAAATTCTTCAATTATTTTCTTGCAGTTCCTTCTTTTGCCTATATCTTTATTTCTATTCATCCATTTTTTAAACCATAAAATGGATTGAATTCATGATGATGTAAATAATCTTTTTCACTATCATATGGTTATATTTTATTTTTTTTAATTTTTGGCTACTTTTTGCACTAACTTTTATAGGTTTGCCTAGTGTTCTTCACATTAGACACCTTCACATCTCTTGTATTCTACTTATTTATCTACATCACTAAGGTAAGTAAAGGTATCTATTTTTCAATTCTATCCTCTCCTTTATCTTATTTTATTTTGCCTATACCTTAAGGGGTGCACCAAAAAAGGGATGGGTAGACAATTAGTGCTTTATAAGATTATTATCCCTTTTGCCACTTTTCATCTACACACTCATCTCCTAAAACCATTTACCCTAAGCTTATTCTTCTTAGCCTTACCTATTATAGTAATTTTCCATGCTTTATCCTCATTGCTCTTACGTTGACCCCATTTCACCAGTTGACTATACTAGGTTGACTAGGTCAACCCTATTCAATTTTTAACCTTTGATTATTATATATGGTTAACTAGGTCAACCCTATATTATTTAGAGGTATTTTTCATTAGGATCTTTATTAGCCATTCAACTGACCTAGCTTAGGACCTAGTGAATTGTCTCCTAAGAAAATACAAGGTTTACTAGGAGCTGACATATTTAGAAGGATTTAGGGAAATATCTACATATATATAAAAGTTTATTTCCAACCATTTTTAAGAATAGAAGTGAATAAGAATAAGTGTGAATGAACATTTGATTATTGACCATTCTACTTGAGAAATAAAGCTTAGGGTTTCATACTTTCTTTGGAGATATGGATATTGTCTTGTGGAGAAGTATTTTGGATGGCTAGATAGGTTGTGTAGCCTAGATCTGATTTGTATTTGTTATCCTTACATACCACAATAATCTCTTGTGAAACACCTTGGCCAAGGGAGAGATTGAGGCTTGGTGGGTTCATCTTCAAGGTAAATATTCCTAACTTTATTTATCTTTTGTAAGAGTAGATAGATAATGTAATTTTGATTCTCTCCCATGAAATAAGATTCCATACACATTGATATGAGTATATGTCTTCTATGATTGTTTAGTTTAGTTTGTTATGTTTCTAACCCCAACTTTGTGCTACAAGCTTTAGTGTGCACTAGATTATATTTAATTTCTTGTTTATTAGAATAGAGTGCACATTAAACCTATGACTCTTTTAGTGTTTTTGTGTGATTGTATTAGACTATAAGATTTAAAACCCTTCATATCATGGTGTATTATGATAAGTGATCCCCTAATTGGGTCTAGTGGATCCCCATATTGGTCATACCCCCACTTAACAAATGTATTCCCAATTGGAAGTGTAGGTATGTTTTATCTTCTAAAATCCATGATTGA
The DNA here is from genome assembly GCA_037957365.1 of Torreya grandis. NCBI lineage: Eukaryota > Viridiplantae > Streptophyta > Pinopsida > Cupressales > Taxaceae > Torreya > Torreya grandis. The sequence goes on from JARHVA010002196.1 coordinate 2,268,191, forward strand.
TTTATAGACATGATGCATTATTGATAGCATATAAGATGTAGATATGGGAGATGTCAAAGGATATGAAGGAGGAGGAGAGACTTCCTCAGTTATGGTTGATAGTGATGGAGAGGGAGATGAAGGTAAATAGGATGCAATGATAAGACCTTCACTAGAGATACATATAAGTGGAGGCAATGGAGAAAGGCCATCAGGGCTTGTGAGGTCAGTAGAGGATGTGGCCTTGATTTATATATTACATGAGGATATTAGAGAATGTGACATTGAGATATCATGCTTACAAGGAGATAGAGGTGATATAGATAAGTAGGGTTATAAGATATTGGCTTATATTTGTAGATTATAGGCCAAGCTAGATAGGTTGTAGGTAGAGGTTGATAGGGTGACATCTAAGGTGTATGGTAGAGATGGAGGGATATTGACACAAGATGTGTCTGCATAGACTCTAGATGAGACAAGGATAACACATAGTTATAGGAGGAAGAGGGATTAATTGAAGGTATAGTTAGCAAAGTTAAAGGAATTACTCATAGTGTCTAGTCAATTTGAAGCTTTAAATAATGTTGTGAGAGTGATGGAAAAGTATACCTACTATAGTAGTCTTTATGATTAGGTAGTTCCACTAAATTAGTGAGTACCATCACTCAAAGAGTACTCTTCTAGGTAGACATATTTTACAAGGACATAATACATCATAGATTCAAAGAGATCTATAAGACATATGGCTCAAAATTTTATGGGTCCTCTAAGGATTACACCACAACAACATGGTCCTAACACATTAACAAATTCCCCATCTAAAGGCTAGGGAAAGACTTAGAGATATGACATGATGATGTATAATTTTTTTTAGATGTATCATTATATATATATACTTTGACACATATGATATGTGTGTGTATACATGATTATTTTTGGCCTATGTTATGACTTGTGTGATGGATATGTTATGACTTATGGATGCTTAAATTTAGGTGTATGTTATATTATTAGATTGATATATTCATCTTGTACATGTAATTATTTCTTTTGATTTTGATATGTTATAGCACATGTTAATCCTTTCAACTTTTATTTTGGTATAAAATGGAATAAAATAACATGTTTATGGATGGTTTTGATAGTTTCATTTATTTATATGTTTTTTTAGAGTTACAACATTAACAACCAATTAATAATTAAGCAACATTTATTTTAAATAGTGTAGACACTATTTCTAAATTATATAGAACCTCAGTCTTGTTCATTTGGAAAATATGGTCCTCTCAATTTTAGACCCTTTCTTGTTATTAAAAGGTTTACATACTATATATTCATGCTCATTTACTATCTATTTGTCTAACCAATTTTATTTTGATGATCCAAACCTTATATCAATCCTAGAGAGTTGTAAACCTACTTATTTTCTATCTCTACAAGTTTGGGATATGTACTTGCCTTCTAGATTCTCAAACAATTGCATCCCAATTAGACACCTACATTTATGTAAGTTTCTTATGCCAATGCAACTGTCCAATGCCCTAAATTCATATAATTTTAAATTTTAATGTATCCCTAGGTCAGCCTTGGTTTTTTATTACAAGATATTTCCTAAAAGGATTGGTATTTTTGCATAATCAATCCTCATTAAACTTCCAACCTCTCATGAGGCAAATTAATAAAATCATTAAATCAATTATTTAAGTGATCTAAGATTCTCTATTTTCTCCTATTTTCATATCAATCATAGGGACGTCACATCTACAGATCTTCAAAACTAAAGGAAAATTCCATGGGATATATTTTCCAAGTTTTAAGTTAGGTCATTATTTTATTTGCTAATTACACTACATCCTTATGCACACATAATCCAACACATAGGGGATACATACATGAGTTTGAGGCCCTATTAATAGTAGTGGATATATAGGTAGCACCCAGTGATATAGGGGTATTGTGGGTTAGCCTGGTAACATGAGCCTACTAACCCATTTTTCCTAAGGTGACTATGAATATGAAGAGCTATGATTTTGATTATTCAACAGGAATAATAGTCCATGAGCTAGTTTTGAATGCACTAGAGTGAAGATAACGTATACCTCAAAAAATTATATGTGGTTGCACCTAGATATATAAATTATTCCATATTTGACACATACATCCAAGTCATACAAAAAAATTAATGAAACCATCCTAGGTCAACGCAAGTCTCCAAGGTCATAAAGGTCAAATTTCTAGAATATGATGACTAATCTAGAATATAGATCTGGGATATTTATAACCTATTCCATAATATATTTTCATGTTCATTGTAATCCACTTGAGTACCATTATTTACCATTTATTTCAATATCAATCATTGGTTATAATTACTATTTTTACCATTTATCAATATTTAAATTCACAATATTTTTTTAATCTAAGTTTGTAATTAATTAGCTTACTATAGATATAGTTTATCACCATTATGACCTAGGATATTGATCAAAAACTCAAAATATTTGGTTAAAAGATAATTCAAGAAACAAGAACAACACAATAACAATAATGCTATCTCTGAGAAGAGATGTTTTATTCATCAAATTTGTAGACCCAAACATATGCCTATCTCTAAGAAGAGATGTTTGATTTCCATTTTGGGTTACATATTAATTTATACATGTTTTTAAGGTATGAGGATGATGTTTAAGGTCAAAAATCTTTAGGGAGATTAATTGGTTTGACTTCCATGATTTAAAATAATATAGAATTCAAGGAATTACTATTTTTAGAAACTTACTATTTTTACATTGCACTAATAAAATTAAAATTTTGGGCACTTCCATTTATTTTTAGGGATAAAAACCCATCAATAAAATATCATGACATTTCATGATGTTCTCGTCATTCTTAGCTTTCCAATGGTTTAAACGGGGCGTCAAATGGAGCTACTGTGCAAAAGTTATGGCTCCCAAAAGTTCTACCACCAATTTGGGTAGAACCATCACCTGAATTATCACCTAAAATGTTTCTCATATCAAATATATCTATCCCATATAACCCTCAATTATTTAATCTATATTATAGGGTTAAAAATTTGGTGAACCTGGAGTTTGGCCTCAAAACCCTAGGTTTATTTAGGGTTTCATGTTTTTGTTATTCTTAATTTCTTATTTATTTGATTGTAAAATATTTATAATTTTCAAAATATATTTCCTTTTCTATCAATATTTTAAGTGTGGATGTATGTGTTCATCATTTTATGTTACAATTTGTAATTATAGTGGCAATTTGATTTTTTAATAAGATAATAAATAATGTAATCCAAGGAAATAATCAAATCAATGAATATAATGAGAGGGTTTTATAGTGAAATAATAACTTACTCTCTTTTCATAACTCCTTTTTCAATACTATGGAGGTAGTATATAGACACCAATATGCATGATCTCAACCATTTGTTCCAACTAGATCTTATTTAAGTGATAACTACTATCCCACACCCATTATTCACCAATAATTATTATTGGATTCTATGGTCTATACTATCACCACTTGAATATGTAAAGGTGTCCAACCTAATCCACCACATGTGATCAAATCTAGAGGATATGACCTTATTAACCAATTGACCAACATGCATGCTAAAATATCAATCCTCAAACTTCTAAATCAATCCACTATCTATAAGGATATTCTATATGAATCATTGCATAATAACCAAATTCCAAGTGATATTGAACCATCTTAATTTGTGGATATTATGCAACATTTAAAAATAATACAATTTTTTTTTAATTTTTTACTTTTAGATTTACCACCCAAAGATGTTATTAACCAAATTTTCCTTTATTCATACAAGTGAATATATATAACAAAGGAATAAAAAACATTATTGTTAATAATGTATAAATCCTAAACATTTATATCACAAATTTATTAAATACCCTAGATATTAGCACCAACCTTAATCAAAATTTTGTTATGCAAATAAAAGGTTTTGATAATTCACACAATCTTCAGGCTCGCCAAATTACATTAGATGTGACATTGGGGTCAAAAATAGTTTCAAATACTAGTCAAGTAATGTCTCAATAATTATATTATAATTTACTTTTGGGTATACCTTGGATACACACAATGGATGCCATCCCATCTACATTGAATTTGTAAAATGTATACATGAAGGGGCCTTATTGATAATGCTTATCAATGATGATCCCTTCAAATTAAACATTTTGATATAGAGGGTATTCATACATTGGTACCACTTACATAATGTATTCATCTTAAAAATATCTAATCTTATGAAATGGGTGAGTCAAGTACAATTGATCCATTATATCTAGATGCAAATGAGACATAAAAAATTGAGGTACACATGGATGCACATCAAAAATAATAATAAACATTTGAGCTTCCTTTATTGGTTAATAATGAGTAACAATATGGCCATGTTTCATATGACTATGATAGTGACAATTAGGATACTTATGATATGGCATATGAAAAATTATGAACACTAAATTTTGATCCACTTGAGCATCTTTCACATACTACATTCAAACTTGTAGTCCTAGTACATATAATTTAAATTCACATCCATAGGATACATAACCAAATAAAGATAAGGGAAAATAAAAAATAGTTGATGAGCATGTAAATTATTATTATTCTATACATCCTTTTTAGATAAACACATTGAGTCAACCTTATAAAGGGAAAACATAGATACATCATGTAAATAATTTTGATGTCTCTCATAATTCTCCACAATAGACTATGCATATTTTGGTAAACCAAAACACTTCTGATTAAATATTTTCTATGTTACTTTAGCATCATATGATATCATTACCTCATAATAAGCACAAATCAGGTAGTATATTTATTAATAAATAAAGGTTATCATATTTTAATTATCATCAAATCCTTGGTCATCATACAAATCAATGTGAAGCATTGAAAAACCAAATTCAAAAATAAAAGAATGAAGGATGCATTCAAACTATGTCTAAATCATGAAAAAGACCAAATACTTCCAATCTTCCAAAAGAGAAACAAATTTCAAAGTGGTTAAGGCATGAATATCTAACTATTACCACTAATATTGATGGGGTGTATTTCCAACATCTCTTGTTTGATATGAATAATTAAGATACAACTTATAGAACCACATTTCTATGACAACTCAGTCATAATACATATGAACTAATATACTCTGTTATAATGCTATAATATTGAGAATACATCCATTTACCTATCATATGTATCCCACATGTGGTCCCCTCAATCATATGGATATTAAATCAAGATACAATTTAAAATTAAAACTTAGACAACATTTATTAGTTGGTTTGAAATCAAAAATAAATATTAAAAACATGTGTATCACCTTTCCTACTATGGGTATGGATATTTTCATATAACAACATGGATATGATATCCCACCTTCACCATTAGCTTCTAGAGGACCACTACACAAAAACATTCAGGAAGTAGTGATTCATCACTATAAGCAATGATTGAAAATAGTTTTACGTGATACTACACATTTTAACGATGAGTAATTTTTTTATTAGCCTCATCCACATATTCCAAAAATACCAAAATATTAAACAATGAAAAAATACAAAAATATCTTTAGCATCTACATGTTCTTTTGGCTTCTTGGAATATATTTTGTTAGTTCTATGTTAGTGAATAACATATCATTTTTTTCTATATACATGTGTTTTTCTCATCCTTTGAGAGTGATACAGGCATACATATATACATGATCTATGTAATTTTATGATTATGGGACTTCCCTCTACTCATGTCATATAGATATTAGGGACATCTTCTTCTTATTTAATAACAAGACATCCAGGTTATATTATTCCATCATCAATTTACATTATCATGGTTGAGCTTATGTAATTACACATGCCTTTATCCATGCATATATCTTTCATAATGTGCTTTATATGATATGTAATTTACATTTTTTTCTAGCACATATGATACATGGTCTAGTATGCTATATTTATGCTGGTTGCTTATGCTTTCATTTGTTCACTTCTTTGAGTGTTTTTCCTTGTTATTGTCATTCTTGTTTGAGAATTTGAATATGCTCAAATTTTTAGAGTCCCCATGCCTTTATTTTCCACTTTCACATTGGAATATTTATTTTCTTATTGTATGGACATTTGAATATGTCATTCCTTACTTTGTGTACATTTAACTAACACATGTCCCTTCGATTGTGTGGTATTTTAACATGCCGTTTATATGAGGTCTCCTTGGACCATTGTATTTTGACTTTATTTTGAGTTATCTTATGTCTATGCTTAGATGTTTCTATTATCTATATTATAAATCTTAGGCCTTGATGTAAATCATATTTTTTTAATACATCTCAATGATATATATACCTAGACATATTAATCCTTAGATCTTTCTATTATCTATATTATGAATCTTAGGCCTTGATGTAATCATATTTTTTTTATACATCTCAATGATATATATACCTAGACATGTTTATCCTATGTGCTACATGATACATTCATAGTTTACATGGTTATTTTATCCTTTTGAGTTAAGGTAACTATTAGTATCTACTTCCCCTCACCTCAAACTCACCTCAAAAGGGTGATATATTAGTAGGGGCATGCCATAGAGGCATGGCTTCCACATTCTTCATAGGTTCATATTACAGTGGGGATATGTTTTGGGAACATGTTTTCTACATTTGTCATAGTCTTATATATATAGTGGGGACATGTTTTTTAAACATTTAATCCAAAATCATACCATTTCTCAATTTCATATTATATTGGGGGCATGTTATAGAAATATTCTCTCCATATTTTTATAGTTTACAAATTATCCAAATTGCATAGTTAAATGATTTAGATACACATTTGTGGTAGAAGTTTATATATTGGTATCATTCTTATACCTAGGTTTTAGCATGAGAAATATATGAGGTGAATTTATATGCAAAGAAAACCTAAATTTAAAAATCAAAATTAGTTTTATATTTTAAAAACTTCTACAAACTTTAGCTCACTATGTTAGGTTGTTACAGATTATTATTGATCCAATCTATTATAGTAATTGATTCACTTTTGGTATGGTTGAGATGATTAAATCACTTAATATTTCCAATTTTATAGTTTTAAATTTATTAAATCATCCAAGCTCACTATAAATATGGTGTGATTTGAATTTTTCACTCATGCTCACTAGGTTATAATTAAGATTAGATTGCATGGTTGAGCCAATCTTAACTGCTAGGTGAAAACTTGCCTTTTTATCCAAGGTTTGAGGCATATGTCCTCCAATATTTCATTATTTATGTACTTTCAATATTTATATTTTTCCTAATATAAAATTTAATGGCTCATAATGATACACATTTTCAAATCATGTTACCAAAATTAAGGTGGTTACATCGATACAAAGGTGTACTACAAAAACTTTATTCTTTCTGTTTCAATAATTTTAATGCTTTAAATTTTAGATTATATAAACTAACTATATATAGTAACATGTTTTTGGTTGCAAGTTAGTCACCAAAAAACACTCAAGTTGGAATATTCAAAGGAAAGGTGTATTAACACACCCAGGCACACATTTCTTTTTATTTAAACTCACAATTTCATTAATAGATTAAAGGGTGAAAATGTAGACAATATTTATGAATTATATATCACCTTAGTCTTATACATTTGGCAAATATGGACTATCAAATATTATTCAACTCTTTAAAAATATGTAAAAATTAATAGTTGGTTTTGAGTCTACTGATTTATAATTGTGATTAATGTCTAATCAAGATATATGCATGTTGTATGATTGAAATTTATATGATTTATTTCATGATAGGTATCTTGATGGATAATTGTTTCATATCTATTATTATGTTGATTGAATTTACTTGTAAATTATTTGCATTCAAAAATTTATTTATAGTTATATGATGATGATTACATTGACTTCAAACTAACTACCCATTAATTTTATTGAGGTGGTTGTAGGACTATCTCGCCCTCACATGTAGTTAAATGAGAGAGTTTCATTAGAGAGGGTGGGTGAAAATATCAACATTGGGGGTTAATAGACTTTTTTTAAACCCATACACACCACACTTGTGATTGATTAAATGAAATTGATAATTTTAGTGCTTTTCAAAATGATGAGTGTTTACTTTACATTAGCTATGTGGTTGATAATGCATGATTGTATTGATTTTGGGATAATTATGGTTTTATATGTTGTTAAATTATAACATCCCCACTAGTATCTACCTATAAATACGTGATTAATTAAAAATTAAACACATATACTATAAATATATTACACCACAGTAATCTAACTAGTGATGATATAAAATGCTCTAAGTGTGACCATTGTAATGAAGTATACTACATCATACATTTATGATCACTATCATCATAAGAAACATATCCCAATAAAAATATAAAAATTAATTACAATTAACCAATCATGATTGATACATGCATACAACCACTATTATCAATGTACAATAAATAAGTAATTACAAATCTTCATGAAAATGTTTCAATAATAAGTACAATATAATACAATGTACATATATAATATACATGGCTCCCAAGAGCATAGTTACCAAATTCTTATCTCTATGGTAGTCTCAAGTGTCCTCTCAAAAATAATACAACTATGGGGAGGGAGAGCATCATCTGAGCACTTTTTCATACCAATCAAGGACCAACAATTTCTCATACTAATCCCATCAAGGAATGGCCCTCCCTTCAAGGATGAGTAGATACTGATGGTGTGAGAATCTAGAGAGACAAGCTAGTACCCGTGTGCTATATGATTTCTAAAATTAAATATGTAGTGTATCATAGAAATCCATTCCATTACAAGATATCACACAAATATGTAAATTATACTCATGAAATGACAATGTCTGACTAAACATTAATAAATAAATAATAATGATCTATAAATCAGTCAAAATTTATATAGACCACTTGGTCAGATTACCTTCATCTGACATTATGATGCTAGTAAGCTAGTGAAATCCATCTCACTACTTATTCAATACCAGTAATGTGAGATTGGTTAACATAATATAACCAAAAGATTCATACAATTTACATCTTAATAGTAATGATATCACATAACATGCTAAGCATAGGATAATTTAATAACATACATGTATTCCATCAAACTTATGAATGGATCTCACATTATTATCTATCTCATAATAAAAATAATGACTATAGTTTATACCATCCAGGTAAAATACACATTTAACTACAGATTATAATAATCATAATTAGTTTCTAAACATACTACACCCTATGATAACCCATATTATCATAGTCTAATGTTTTAAAATACAACTACTAATTTACTAATCAGTCATAATAAAGTAATCATAAATACGTAGAAACATAAGATTTCATTAAAGCAACTAGACATAGCAAAGAAAGTCTCAGTTCCTATGAACACATAATATTCTATTCTAGCATTTTTTATACTCTCAGGGATTGTATGCACACATACATAAAGATATATTATACATAATTTTGTAATATATTTTATAACCACCCATGGAACTATAATCATAATTACACACCCCTATGTACATGTTTATGTTAGTAGGCACATATATACCTAAATCCACATTAAGTATACCATTATTAGTTCACAAATATATTGCTTATTAAATATCACATCCACACTACATGTTTTGAATCACAATTTATATATGATAATTAAAATCATGCATAACATAAATATTATCATAAAGTAATGAAAGATTATGTTGAGTTATTTATGCCCAAATGCACTAGTTAAAATATATTATAATTTTGAAACACTATAAATGTAAATAGATGCCTATAGTCTTTTACATTCCAAAAATGGTTTCAAAATGGTCCTTTGATAGAATATATAAAGTATCAATTTCACTTTTAGAATATTAATTAAACAAACCATCTAGATCAAGTTTGAGGTTATAAATTTTCCTTGTCAAATTGTTATTTAGTTATGACTCCCCAATCTCTGTAGTTTCTTCTATCTGGTTAAGTTTATTTCCCTACATCTTATTTTAATATCTATTACCATCAATCCATTTTTCATGAACTCTAATAAATATATAATCATGTATAAGTCCATCTATATGAACATACATCATAAAATACATTACATGTTTGGTACATATATAAATAAGAGTTTCTATATTCTCATAAGCTTACAACCATTCTCCTATGCTACACAATGCATTTCAAAGGCTTACTATGGTAAGATACAATCTATCCATAAAAACATATTATAAGATGGATAATACATTTAGCTATTTTTATTCTTACACTAAATAAAAGTAATGTTTTAATAGAAAGGTAGATCAAGGTAAAGTGATATATAAAAGTGTACAATTGAGATCATATAGATAATATCAAAACTGCCACTTATACTCATTCTACCTAAAAAGTTAAAGGTTAATATAAAATGATTTAAGGTAGTGACTTACTTAACTATTGATAAATTATTTAGAAATACAATTATTTATCATTAAATAATACATGAAAAAACCTTTTAATAATTCTCTAATCTCCTTATATAAGATTGGTAATCTTCTAGCCAAAGGATACCCTAATAAATAAAATAATGGAATAATAGCTTAATATACAGTCTTCTATTTATGCATAGTTCACCTATTTTTTTTTACTCAGCTTGTCCTATACTATTAATCATTTAATTGATGCATATTAGTGGGTCTCCACCCCTAAAAATAGTCAATCATGTCTAATAATTTACTAAGGGCTGAGTTGATGCTGCCCCTACAATCGACATAAATAAACAATATGTAATTTGGTAGTTTACATACCAAACATATATAATCTCTATATCATATTCTAATATATAATATATGTAATAAAATTTGATGAATAATTCTATTTGACATGTCTAATATCTAATGTTTGATATATCTCAAATTATCAAATTTTGTACATATTTAAATCAACTTATTCAAGACTAGATATATAGATCAACATGGTGATTTAATATCTCAGCACCCAAATTGCCCCACAATGCACACACACACACACACACACACACACACACACACACACACACACACACACACACACACACACACACACACACACACACACACACACACACACACACACACACACACATGCACATGCACGCATGCATGCACACACACACGCCTGCACGCGCACGCGCGCGCACACACACACGCGTGCACACACACACACAATGCATAACTACATAATATAATTATAAAATTTCATTCATTTTAACATTAATTATAAAGACTAGTAAATTCACTAATTTAATTAGCACCTCCTAATGCCATGATGGGTTGATAAATAAATTAAACCAATCTAAATTAAATATAGTTACACTAATATCTAAAACATTAATACATACATGTCATGCAAGATGAATTTATAAATAACCATTTAAACTATGCTACAAATCATGAGCAAACAACTATCTAATGTAAGTAAAAATAAACACACTGTGCTAACTATTTTATTTTGCATTCTAGCATGTGTTAGATAATGTGGTGTGTGTAGGGTTCTAGCTAGTTTATCTATCATCCTCCAACATCTCCATCACATCACCTTCTCTGATGGTTCTCTCCCTCCATCATGCTCTGAGGGATAATTTATCCTCTATTAACCTCATAACAAGCAGGTAATTAGATCAAAACATCATGAAATACATACATCATAAAATATAATTGAAATAACAAATCAACATGATCATAATGTAAACATTTACACTATAAATAACTCATATCAATGTAATCATGTATCCTAATAAATATCCAATTGTCTCTTAACATCATATATCTCAAATATTAGTAAAAAATAACCTAAATCAAATTTGTCAACTATAAATATCTACAGATAGTCATATAGTTTGCATAGCAAGGAATTATGATGTAACATAACTGACATGATATGTTAATCTTTTATGGATGGTTTGTATCCTCATGAAACTCTTGTCTGAACTAAATTGTTTTGAATTGTGATTGTGTTGAACTCCTTTATACAATTTAACTTATGGGGTTTTAAGTGTTTAACAAATATTGTGTATTTCTTTACACTAATATGTCTTTTGATGTGACAATATAAAACGGTAAAATTACCCCAAAAATAAATAAATTAAAATGAAAAATTTGAGACTTTGGTGTATCTTTGGAGAATGACATAGAGTAAAAAGGTAAATGAAATCAGGCTTGTTGGTTATTTTATTATGATCTTGAAAGTTGACTTCACCATTTGGTAGTGATGGGGTTACATGTGATTTTCATGCCTAATATATGGGTTCTTGACTACAAGTCTAATGGTAGAAGAAGATAATGAACATTAAATGGATTGGAGTTACATTATGGTGAATAAGTAGGATAATATGGGAGTTAGCTATTCATGCAATAATATACAAAGATTTTGGAAAATGAATAAAAAGTGGAAAAAAGAGGAGAATAATGGCATGATGGTGATAGAAAGCAGATTAAATCTTGGTAGGAAGAGGAAATAAGCTCCCATTTTGCATATTTAGGCTACACCCATTTTAGGATCAGGTTTGTTGTACTAGAACTTATCATTTTGATTATTGCTTACAGGCCTAGTTTTCAGAAGAAAAACAATTCTTGTTATGGGTCTAGTTTATTGTGTCTAAATGATTAAAATGGTATTTTTTGGTAAAAAAAAGGTATTTATGAATATGGACCTAGTTATGGAATTTAGTTCTATATATAGACCCATACAGACATTATAGAGTCTGTATGAGCCATTATCAAAAGAGATTTTTTGGAATTTAAATGGGATGAGCTGTGAATATTAAACATTTACTAGCGAGGTTTATATTGATGATAAATACTTCCTAAAATTCATAGAAAATTAAAATACATATCTATGTATGATTTTATTTCAATGTTATTACCTTGTTGGATGAGATCCATAGTTAAATTAAACTAGATGAAATTGACATAGACTTATATTCTTGGAACCTGATCAAATCACCATGCAATAGATGTCTACATAAAATAGACATATTTATATTGACATTTTGAAAAAAAATATCAAATTATTCATTGGCTTGGGTTATAATGTTGACTACATGTGGTGAGATGGAATACATGTAACTTAATGTATATGTATATATTTATAAACAATCACATATGCATCAAGGAAAGGACATCTGCATAACTACATATAGATAAAAACATAAATCATACATTTAATATTCCCCCTTTTGGTGAAAAAGTGCAAGTTGTATATGTTATTTAAATAATCTATGTTTGTATGTATAGATGTAATTATTATTTAGTTTATGAAGATCTAGACTGTAGGGTTGATATATATATTGTATATGAGAATATGAAATATTATTTATATACACATGTATATAAGTTTATATTTGTATACATACATACATAAACACACATACCTAAGAAGAATGATATTTATACTTGTATATGTACATACTTGGGAGAATGAAAACTATGAAATCAAGAATATGGTATATCTGTAAGTAAAAATAAGAAATTTTGAGTCATATATGTATATGAGAAAGCATATATCTTTAATTTACCATTTGGATTGAGGAACTCTTTTTCAAGAATATAAATCTAAGTATAAACTAGTCTTCTTTTAGATGATGGTTGATATTCTCAGGAAGTGGGCAGATGTTTGTCTTCAAATAATGAAATATATCAATCTTGAGGGAAAGCATATGGTGATATTTTCTCACCATTTCCTACTTATCAACAAATTTAGAGGTCACTCAATCATTATCCCCTTATTTTTACTAAACTTACTGGAAGTTTTTGTCAATAACTTTAAAAATAATCCCTCAGTTGATATAAATCATTAGGGGATTATATTGATCTTGGTCGGAAGGGGGGAAACCCTTTGGACTAATTCAGTTGTTGAGGCTATACATATAAAAAGTGAGCAATAGGAATTAGATAGGGAGGATGATTTCTTCTCAGAACCAAAAATAGAACTTGTAGGGGGATAAAATGAATGATTTAAGGCTGAAAATATCCAAGGAGATTTCCAGTCTGAAGGTAGCCAAAAGGGAGTTCAAATTTATGTTAAAACCAGAACTAGTATGGGCCATTTTGCTTTTTATTTTACTATGAAAGAGGAAATTGAGGCTATGATGAATGGATATGGCTATACTCTTCATGTTGAGACTAAATAGGAACTTGTTGCTAACTAGTCATACCTAGCTAATTGAGGGGAACTTATGAACCAAGGCCCTATCATTGGATTTATGGCACATTTGGAATGAAAGGAAATTGTTGAATAATTGGTACTTATGAAGCATTAAAACCTCTTGGCTATGTGAATCCATATTGGGAAGTATATGCATGTTGGAGATTTGACATTTATAGGTGACCAATACTTGTATGCTATTAATTAAACATCATTTAGTTTTATATTAGCATGTTTGTCTATGAGTGAAGAGGTATGTTCATCACTACCTAGAAAGGTGGATCATTGGTTTCTCATTTTTGAGGTGGAAAGATGTTTTGCCTCTACTACATGAGTATATTGGGTAGTTCTTGTTATTATAGAATGTTAGTCATCGCCTATTGTGGTGGAGTAACATTCATCACATTTTGTTGAGTTATGTCACTAGTCATTAATTAACTAATTAATCCTTGTTGTTATGTGCTATAAGAAGTAACTCGTTGAGTATTAGAAGTAGTTGGTTGAGGTTGGGAGGTAGAATTTCCTACCCCCTACATTTACAAACAACTCATGGTGTTGAATAATGGCCCATTTTTTTGTTGACTAATTATTTGTGTGTTTACATCACTTTGGTCTAGATTGGACATTGCTTGTGCATTATCAACTATGTTTGGCTTAGCATGTTATGTATAATTAGAAGATACTTCTTCAATGGTATGGGTATTGAACATGTCTTTTACTGAAGTGCTTTGCCTGAATGGGTATATACCTTGATTATCTTGGCATATCAACTCGAATAAAACTCATATTAAAGGAGATAACTCAATAAGAGGGGAACTTTACATGGTCATATTATTAAAGTTACATGCAAGGTTTAGGTATGTCTAGTATACTATTTGCATTTATATGAAGTGGTCCTATATGAGGTCCTTTCTTATGATAATCATATGAGGGCCCTAATATGACATCAATAAAATAGCATGATGGTTGCTAGAAGAGGCCTATTAATTGGTTTGATTGTTAGGAATGTTATAAGGCCCTCTTACTAGACTTGGTAGGTTTTCATGGGGAAATCATACCAAAAACTTAACCCCTACCTCTATATTTTTGATTAAGTCCTTGTTTACAAGAAAGTGACAATCAAATAAATATGGGTCGTAAACTGATGGAATTGTAACGTAGTAAGGTTACTGTTGGACTTATTTTTCAATTGTAAGAATGCTAGCCAAGTATTGTGCCATCTATTCTTGGTCTTTCTGTGAGTATGGAGGTGTGTTGACCAAATAATGGGCCAAAATATTTTGACTATGTTCCCCCATTTGAGTGTTTTAAGGTGGATAAGGATCCATCTCATAAATGACATCATCTCCATAAGGGTATTAAATAAAGTATTCTTGTGTGATAACATTAACATACCCTATATTATACATGACACCACTATGTGTATAGTGAGACATGGTCAAATCAATGGTGAATGCTTCATGACAAGAGGGTTTAAATTTCTAAAAACTCTAAAAGATAAATTCTAAAAACATAAAAGGTTCCAAATATATCTAACTTGATCAAAGAAATGGAATTGTATCTCCAAAATGGTTTGTGAAAAAACTTGGTATAAAATAATATAACGTCAAATGTCTAATGTTAAATTTATTACATAAACAAGGTCAAGTGAATGAACTAAAAAAAAGTGCCAAAATCTAAGAACAAAGTGTTCCACATAGGTTCAACCTAGGAAAAGTAAAGGTTACTAGGTCTTTTGGCCAAATGCAATATCAAAATATAGGATCAAACAAGGCATGGTCTAGGACTCTTGGCCAAGTGTAGCATCAAAATCTAGACTTAAAATAAAAGGGGTATTTAATCTAAAAAATTTGGAAAACTTTGGCATAGAATAGGCACTTGATTTTAGACATGAACTTGGTTAAATTGGTATGAGGAATGAGACAAAAGGCATGTGGGGATAGGCTATTTTCTCCCAAATAAATGTACAAATAAATAGTTTTCAAATTTGGATAAAGAATTAACCTAAATTATGTAACCCAAAAGAGAAATATTGGTATCCAATCCCCAATTAGACAAGGCCTAAATAGAAATCAATCAATGTTTGAATTCAAACTTGTCAAAGTTAAATAAAAAATCAACTTAGTAAAAACTAGGATTTTAAAAAAATAAGTTAGACAAAATTGAATGGAATAATGGCACTAGAAGAAGACCACAAAGACACATATGATTTGGTTCAAATGTGTGAAATTTTGGCAGCATAATGACATTATTGCTCTCTAAAGATATAAACAATGGTTTGTTTCAAAGACTCCAAGGCATAAAAAAATTGAAATGATTTAGGAAGCATAATGTTAACCATTCAATCAAATGACACACACAATGTTTTTAACACAAAGTTTCAAGGCAAAATCATAATGTTAAATGGATGGCATAATGCCTCCTTTAAATAATAGATTAATGTGGACACAAGACGCATTTTGACATGGGAAGAAAAACAAATTTTTAGACTCAAATACCAAGTAAGAAAAGGAAAAATACCAAATACAACTAAGTAAATCATCCTAAGCCCTAAAATGATAAGTTTGGTCAAATGGGGTTGACTAAAACTATAGTTTTTGAACATATAGATTGGTCTCAAGTGTGATTAACACTAGAGATGCACCATGTCAATTGAGTTCATACCAGTTAAATTACTATGCAAGTATCTATTACTTTACATAGTAATTCCATATTTGGAATGCCTAGTGGAATCCCCTAGTTAATTAGATCTGACTTGGGTTTTCATTATGAAAGGATAGGTTAGCTACTCAACCCTTAGATTTTATAGTATGTGTACCCTGATTTATATACCCCACCATGGAGTGGGGTTGGTATGATACCAAGAGATGAATTCCTAAGTCAAATCACCCTAAATAACTCATGAAGAAAATATGAAATACCCTTGACAATCCAAGTTACATGAAAAGAAAACTAAGTGGAAAGATTTTAGATTTACATTTAGATCACCCAAACCATGCAGGTTTTGGGGAGAGCCTAGACAACACTATTTTAATGCCTTGGAATAGGAACAAATTTCAAGTGAAAAGGAACTTTTGGTAACCCAATTTCCCTAGAGGGGATGAGGTGAGAGCATACACATACTCTTCATTTTTCACAAATAAATAAATAACCAACACTTTAAAAAAAATTGCAATCTAAGTGAATGTTTTTTATAGGCACCAAATTGAGATGTGTGATAAAGTTTTAGGCCCCTTGGATTATTTGAAAAACTTTTAATAATTTTCACAAAATAACTTAACCAAAAATATCTATGTTTATTTTAAGCACTAAAATCAAATGTTCAAGACTTAATCATTCTTTCTAGGCACCAAAATGAAGTGTTCAAGACTTAACAATCATAAGTTCCTTTTGAGCACTAAAATCAAATGTTCAATACTTATAAATTATTTTTATCACAAAAATGAAGTGTTAAAGAGTTATCTAAATTCATTTTAAACACCCAAAATGAATTTTTCATGAGTCTAAAGTTACAAATTCATGCTCTATTCCCACCTTGGACCTACAAGGATTAGAGAGTTTCCTTTTGCTTTGAAGCACATTAATGGATGAGTCAACAAATTTTAAAAAGATAGATATTAGGTTTACATAGATAAAAACCATAAATATATAGAGCAAAATTGCAACTCTTCAAAACTACAAGTATTAGTGCAATAATGCAAACCTCAAGAAAATAGAGCATATCTTTGCAAGATCGCTAGTCTAAATGTAAAAATGCAACTAGAAATAAAAAATCACAACTCTAAGAGTTAAAATATTTCAACTTAACCATAAATAGCTAGGGTTAGTTACAAAATCATAACTATTTAGGAAAAATCCTGGGTTGTGAAGTCATAGTATTATGATATCATGACTGTAGAGTCGAGATATTGAAAGATCACCACTAACTCCTATGGATAGAAAAATTATTAGTGTAAATTGTGGTGATTAAAATTTAAAACTGATAAAAACTAAGGCAAATTTGCAACTATGGAAGTTATGGTATTATTATCTATAGAAAAAAATTGTGATTTTCCAAAAAATATCCTTTAGCTTGATATTTTCACCTTCCTTAGTCAATAAGATCAAATTTTGACATGACAATCATTAGTAAAATTATCTAGAAGGATTTAAGGGCAATTTTTTTAGTGCATGTCCCACCGGGTGTGCCATTTGTGATCATAGGAATTTGACAATAGAGAGGAGCTTAGATCAAGTTTTAGTTTCATAAAGTAACTAAAATCAACACACTAATAAGCTAACATATCTAAGCCTAGATCTTAGGGGGAGCATAATGGATAAAATATAATTGAAAACCTAACTAAAATGCAAAGAAAAATAATCTTTACCTTCCTTGAGATCTCTAAGTGATTTGTTTATGGCTTGCTTGGTTTGCGCTCAAGAAATCTTTGGTAATGGAGTTTTTTTTGCTCCTTTTCTCCTTGGCACCATTATTTTGTGGCTTGATATGTCTTATGATTTATTAATGGTTTGGCTCATTATTTTGGCATTATAACACTATTGTCATGAGTCTTATGCAAAAACTTGCATTATAACTCTACAATATCCAAGCTCTTTAAATGAAGAGGCAAAGGCTTGTATTTATAAGCTTAGGAACTAACCCAAACTCAAGGTGAGTTAAAGTGTAGTTTAAACATGAAATGGTTTTAAATCTAACCTAAGTGAGTTAATTAACCCCATTAGAGTTAAAATATATCAAAACCTCATGATTTGAAATGAATAGGCATGGGTGAGATATTTTCAAAGGCTTGACAACTCACAAAAGGTAATCATGAAAACCTAGGATATTCTTGATTTTTGAATTTCCTTTTTAAGAATTTCATTAATTGATCATGGATAATTCAACTAGGTATTTAATTTTATTTATAATTTTAATTAATTCTAATTAGGCTTTTAGCATTTCTAATATTTGATTTTATTTCATGTGTGTAATTACCCCACTTAATAGGTTTATATGCCAAATTTCATGTAATGATGCCATATGATGAATAGAGATGAATCCATGAGAGGTTTTTGTTATTTACATTAGGGTACCTTAATTAGGTATGTCTCCACATGATTATAAGCTTTGACAAATAATTCACAAGCAAATTTGGGATGTTTAATGATTTTTAGGCTTAATTTGTAATGGTTGGTAAGAATCAGTCTAAAATTTGATTGAAGCCATTGGTGGTCAATTTTAGGTGTCTACAGCTAGTATGGGCCATGTTTCCTTCAATTTTAATTTAAAAGAGGAAATTGAAAAGTCCATGGAAAATTTTTAGACTAAGGTGGCCATTTAGAAGTTACTGAACATAGAAATCTCTGATGAGTTTAAGAAGTTAAAAGCTTTATTGGATACTAGTGATTTCTCTTTGGGAAAGGGTGATTTTTTGAAAGAGGATCAAGAAGTGGATGTAGGTCAAACTCCCCAAAGAAGTAAGGAATAGTCACAGTGGAGGTGGAGAAGAAGTCAGGATGGATTCTGAATAGGGAAAGGAGGAAATCAAATTTGTAGGGCTGAAGAGGAAGAGGCCCATCATTGAATATATGCAAGGAATTAACAACCATACCAGTGGTAGGGAAAATAAAAATGAGAACATGAGGAATAATAAACTAGTCCTCTATTTGGAGTCTAAATATTTAGACTAGTTATCTCCTGGTGTATAGTTTTTTTCTAGTCTTTTTGCTAGTTTTTTGGCATCTATTTAGCTAAAGATAGTGGTTTTAGCTAATTTTTAAGTTCTACTTGATTTTTTTCCATTATTTTGTCCTATTTATATTTCAATATTTTTTGTAATTGGCACAAAACCCTTAACCCATATTTTAACCTTATCTAATAAAAAAGAGCATTCATAGGTTATTATGAGGAATTATGGGCATGAAATTGTAGGAGTAACTATATGGTTATATGAGGATATTTATAAACCATATTATTATCAATTATACATATGAAATTGGAATATATAAAATTGGAAATTAAGTTCCTTAGGAACTTATCTTAGTAGTATGTGTAAATAAGTATTTATACAAATTCATACTTATAAGAGATCTAGTTATCCAAATGTGTAGTTGTATGAACACAGTGTGGCCTACACCAACCTATATTGTTTTATCAAGTTAATGAAGTAAATTTGTAATTAATAATGGGAAATATACATTGTATATTGATAAATTTGGTTATTCGAACACTTACTCTATATTTTAACATATAAATGAGTGCTTATACCTAAATTTATAAATAATGGTGATTACCATTAGTTATGTATACAAGAATATAGCCATCCAACCTTGAAATATTAGACTTGAGTATTTTTTGTCTCCATTTTAGTGTATATGAATAGTTTAAGGTTAAATTATGAGATTTTTAATGACCTAGATTGGTTTTAGACTTATTTTAGTTAAATTAGTTTTTTGCCAATAAATCGAGTAGGAACTTAATTTATACTTGATATATTTCAAGAGGAGTGTAAGTATTGGTAATGTTACCTTGAAATTAGAAACCTATTGAGTTGGGTGAGTATATAAATTACAATATTGTACTCATTTATAGTAACAAAATTTATAAAAATTCCTCTTACAAAATATTAAGTTAGAATTGTGTAAGGGTTATAAAAGATCCTAAGGAACTGTATAGTGTTTGGTGGTTATTATGAAGTGTTTTGAGTAATTTAGAATGGTCTTTTGGTGTATTCATAAACAATATAGTAGATCTATTACATAGAATTTATATGGATTATATAGGTGTATTAAATATAAACACGAGTTAGTATGCATTGAATAAATGATGGTGCAAGTCTAAAACGCTTGAGTGGATTTTAAAGAACAAGTTAAACTTAATCTCATGATCTTCTTGGAGACTTATTATTATATAATGCCGATTGAGTTTTTAATCTCTATTTTTACACATATGGTGTTTGATAGAGCTATGATAATTATATAGTGTTCTAGGATTTTGTACTAGTCCTTTATGTAATTCTAATTAAATAAATAATAATATACATATGACTTTCATATGTTGAACATTAAATTGTTTGTTGAGAGTTATTATTAGTTATATAAGTTTATAAATATGAATTCTGATAGAGGGATATTTTTTTATGGAGGGACTTAGAATAATTTTATTTTTATTATAGTCTCTTAATGACATCTAGTTTTGAATATAGTTCTTTGATAACCCTATGTAATCATTTTTGGGATCATGTGGATTGAAACAATAAGATTCATGACCCATGATTGCTTGCATCATATAATAGTGTTTGTGTTGTGTATGCTAAATTTATATTTTTATTCTTGAAGCCTTAAATTATAATTACTAGATTATATTTTTGGATAACAAGAGATATTTATATGAGTATGCTAGTGGGTAACTCATAAACCTATCCCTTAATATCATAGGTTAGCCATGATTCAGTCATAAAGAGTTTTATATGAGTGAAATTTACTCAAATCTTAAATTTAATTTATATAATGAAAACTTTGGACAGAACAATATTATAGTTGAGACATTATAATTCCATTATACTTATAGTTTACATGTGTTTTTTGGTATCATTTAGACATAGTATTAGATTATACGGTCTATATGATTAATTCATGTAATAATGATAATACACACATGAGTTTTGGTTGATTTTTTGATATCCACACTATTATTATAAGTCCATCTGTGAAGGGAAGGGACACTCCTAGTGATGAGGTGTGTAGGAGACCATTGATTTATGTTTAGAGGTAAATCACTAAGATGATGCACTCCCTTTGACACATAATTCAACTATTGGGGATCATACTCAGGCTATACTCATGGATCATTGAGTTATTTGAGAGGCTCATTTATATTGTTATAAATACTATATTGTATATTTGATTTTGTAAATATGTTTTACACTTTATTTGATATATAATCAACACAATAGTGTTTTTGGGATTTGTAATTGATGTTGAATATTGTGAAAATAGTGTTTGTATGCTTATTATATCTAAAATGTGGATTATATTAGTATTTTTTACTTCCACTAATAATTTTGTCAAATATATTCACCTTATAATATGTTTTGGGTTATTTGAAAGCTAAATGAATCCTTTTATTTAACTAGTGGGTTGATTTATTATTCCTTTATTGATTGGATGCATTCATTAGTTAAAAAATGGAGTTGTAAATAGTTATAGATGATTCATGAGTAATCTACATAAAAATATTATTGTAATTATTGGTTATCCCAATTGGGTTTTAACATGGACCTTGGTTATTCTTCTTAGTTATAGACCTTTTCATTTTGCTCAAAGGGTCACATTTAATATATCTATTTTCTCATTAATTATCTCTTAGTCTAACTAATGTTATTATGATGACCTAGGTCTTCTAAAAGTGTTTTAAATTTGCTCATATTTTATATCTATAAGTTTGGGACATATAATTTCTTTCCATATTCTTAGACACTTATGTCCCAGTTGAAAGCCTATGTCAACACAAGTGTCTTGTGCCAACAAAAATTTATAGTGCCCTAAAGTCATCCAATTAAAAATTTTAACATATCCCTACAGTCATATTAAGTGATTTATTGCTAAATATTTCCTGAAAGGATTGGTATATATGCATAATTAGTCCTAATTCATTCCTCACCTAGCAACTTCTTACCTCTCACAAGGAAAAGTACCAAAAGCCTTCAATCAAGCTTTCAAGTTAGCCAAGATTCCCTATTTTCTCTACTCTTCATATCAGTCATAGGAATAACACATCTACAACTCTGAACTACTGAAGGAACACTACATGATCTATATTTCCCAAGTTATAGTTTAGGTCACTGGTGTACTTATTAATCACACATTTCATCCTTATGAACACACAATCCAAAACATAATGGGAAGTACATGAGTCTGAGGCCATATTTGGATTAGTGTATATATAGGTAGGACCCACAAATATAGGGTTATTTTGGGTTAGCTCAACACCATGAGCCCACTAATGCATTTTTTCTAAGGTCACTATGAATATGAAGAGATAGTGTTTTGATGATTCAATAACAGTGGTATTCAATTATCCATATCTAAATTCACTAGAGTTAAGGAAAAATAGGACCCAAAAGATTCTAAGTGGTTATATCCATATCTTTTATATATTCATATTGGACACTTACATCTAAATCAGATAGAAGTATTTACATAACCATCACAAGTTAATATAAGTATCTAAGGATATAGAGGTCAAATTTATAGAATCTTACAACTGATCAAGATCTAGATCTATTCTATTTCCAACATGTAACATAACAAATTCATATGTGCACTATAATATATCTAAGTAAAATTTTTACCATTTATTTCAATATAAATCATTGGTTGTACTTATTATTTTAGCTTATTCTTTATTTGAGTTTGTAATTAATTAGCCTGATATAGAGGTAGTTTATCACCCTTATGACCAATATTATTTTTATCCACTTTAATCCTAGATTCTTTAATATATATTTTAGGGTTAAACATTTGGTGAACCTAAACTTTGGTATCAAATCCATAGGTTGATCTATTGTTTCATGTTTTTGTTGTTCCTAATTATTGATTTATCTAATTGTAAACTATAATTTTCAAATCAAATTTTATTTTCTATCAATATGTTCAATATGGATGCATATGTAGATAATTTTAGGTTATAATTTGTAATTATAGTGGTGGTTTGATTTTTTAATAGATAATCAACAATGTAATCCAAATGAATAATCAAATCAACCAATATAATGAGAGGGTTTTAAATCAAAATAAACACTTACTCTTTCTTCATAACTCATTTTGAAATACTATAGAGGTAGGATATAGATGCTAATGTGCATGTTCTCAACCATTTTTTACATTTAGATATTATTTGAGTGATATCTACCATCTCATACCTAAATTTTTTTATGAAAATCAAAGGGTTTGATAATTCACATAATCCTTTGGTTGGTCAAATCATAATGAATATGACATAGGGGCAAAAAATGATTCTAACTACTTTTCAAGTAATGTCTCAATCATTACATTATAATTTACTTTTGGGTAGATGTTGGATACATATAATAGAGGCCATCCAAATTACATTACATTAATGTGTAAAATTAATACATGGCGGGACCTTATTTATAATTCCTATCAATGATGAACCTTTCAATTTTGTAAAATAATAGATTCTAAAACATAGGGAATTACTGTAGTGGTATCATCTACACAATGTACTCCTATTGAAAATATCCAAAATTATGAAATAGATGAGTCAAATTCAATGGATCATTATATTTGGATGAAAATAAGACACAAAACACTAAGGTACACATACATGCACATTAAGAACAAGAACCATTACCAAAGGAACCAATAATACTAAAAAAAATAATAAATTCCAATAATTTGACCTTCTTTTATTGGTAAATACCAAGCAACAAGATGGCCATGTTATATATTACTATGATAGTGATAATGAAGTTACCTATGATATTATAGATGAACATTTGTGAAAACTAAATTTTGATCCACTCGAGTATCTTTCACATAATCTATTCAAACATACAAGTCTTTTTACATATAAGCTAAATTCACCTCTAGAGGATACAAAACCAAATCAAGATAAGGGAAAAGCAAAAATAGTGGATGAGCATATAAATTATTATTATTATATAAATCCCTCTTGGATACACACTTTGGTTTGACCTTAAAAGGGGAAAATTGATGTAAACTTTGTATACACACAATATTTTCAATGTTTATCAATGACTGATGATTTCTATCTTGCAAGAACCCATTGCATCTCAATATCTCTAAGTGCATTCCTTAAGGGGTACTCCGAGAAAGGGGTGGGAAGACCATTGGTGATTTTTAGGATTATTTTCCCTATATTAACACTTACTATATATACACCCATCTCCTAAAAAAATTTCCCTAAGCTTTGCCTCCTCTTTTTTACCCTTTTATAGTCATTTTCTACCTTCATTAGCCTTTCCCTAGCCTAAAACACTTTTTGATAGTTTACGATACACTATCAACCCCATCAATCCTATACTCTAATTGAAAAAACTCATTTAGAGTAGAGGTTTTCCTTGGATGACATAGACCAAGACCTATTTTTTTATTAATAACAATACACAGTCAATTGGGCCAAACCTATTAGCTACACTTTTAGAAAGGACTAGGGTTAGATTAAGCTATATAAACACATCCATTTAATCAATTATAAGATAAGAGAAGAAAAAGAGATATATATTATGTATATGCTTATCCATCATTATATTTAAGGAGAATAACTTAGGGTTCCATACTTTCTTTAGAGATACAAATCTTGTCTTATGGAGAAGTATTTTAGATTTATTGATAGGTTGTGTAGCCTAGAGTTGATTTATCCTTGTAATTATTACATACCATAACAAAATTTTGTGAAATACCTTCTCCAAGGGAGATATTGAGGCCTGGTGGGTTTGTATTCAAAGAAAAGTGTTCCTAACTTTGTTCATCCTTTGTAAAAGTAGATAGATATGCATTTGTCCTTATCTCCCATGTATTAAGACTACATATATATTGACGTGAGTATATGTATTATATGCATGTTTAATTTTAATGTTTATTACCCCCACTTTGTGCCATAAGCTTTGGTGAGCACTAGATTATACTTTACTTTTATTGTTATTAATTTAGTGAATATGAAAACATGGGACCTTGTTGAGTATTGTTCTTGTTGTTAAGGTTTGACATTGATGTTATCATTGATGTCAAAGGTTCTTGAAAAGGTCTTCATGAGGTCATTGAAGAGTGTATCTATGAGAGAGAATATTGATCAATGTTGTAGTGATTCTGAGAGTTTAAGATATGATTGGTATATATTCTTATGACTACATGATTAATGTGAAGGTTAACATAGATGGTCTTTGTTGTCAAAGTTATCAAGTACTTGAGCATAGTTGTGTCTTAAGAAGGTATTTGCATAGGATGCATAATATTATGCATAAAATAGCATGATATATTGGAAAATATGAATGCACATAGGAATGAGTGGTGGTATGAGTTTTCTTGAGCATGCATATGAGGCATTGGAACACTCATGTGAGTCTTAGGGTAAGCCTATAGGGATAAGACCTTCAAACCAAGTCTACACTTAGACCACTCCTAGACCTTGCTTGGCCTAATGAGGAATAATGATCTCTTGTAAAGGCATATGAAGGATTTAAATAAGTGTCTAATCATGAAATAGGTTTCTTAAATATGTGAGTAAGGTGAAGAGTGTATACACATAATATTTTCAAAATTTTATCAATTATTGACACTCTTTATCTTGTAGGAACCCATCGAATCTCAATCTCTCTTAGTGCATGCCTTAAGGGGTGCATCGGAAAAGGGGTGGGTATAAAATTGGTGATTTATAGGAATTTTATCCATTTTACCACTTGATATCTACACACTTGTCTCCTAAAAACCATTCCTTTAAGCTTTACCTCTTATTTTACACACTCATCTAGTCTTTAACCACCTTAATTATCCCTTTCCCTAACCAAAAACTCATTTTTATAGTTTACATGACTATTTTAGCCACATCAACCTTTTATTGTTATTGATAAAACTTATTAGGGACTATGTCGACCCTTGGCCAACCTAGTTTTTGACCTAGTTAGTTTTTGTTAATTGCAATACCAGGTCGATCAGGTCGACCTTATTGATCAAAATTTTATAAGGGTTTAGGGTTGGATCCACCTATATAAAAACATTAATTTATATCATTTATAAGATAATATAGGAAAAATTAAGATATATTTTGCATCTAATTATCCACCATTCTACTTGAGAAACAAGCTTAGAGTTTCTTACTTTCTTTGGAGATATAGAATTTGACTTGTGGAGAAGTATTTTAGATACATTGATAGGTTGTGTATCCTAGAGATGATTTATCCTTTTCATCCTTACATACCAAAATAACCTCTTATAAATTACCTTGGCCAAGGGATAAATTGAGGCTTGATGGGTTTGTATTTAAAGGTAAGTTTTCCTAATTTTATTCTTCCTTTATAAGAGTTAGATAAATATGAATTTGCACTTATTTTCCATGCATTAGGATTATACATACATTGATGTGTATATATATATTATATACATGTTTAATTTTTATGTTTATTACCCCTACTTTGTGCAACAAGTTTTGGTGAGCACTAGATTAGACTTTTACTTTCCTTGTTATTAGTTTAGTGAATATGAAAACATAAGACCTAGTTAGGGTTATTACATAGTTTTTTCTTGACTGGAGGCCTTGGAGCCCTCCCTAGTGATATTATTATGATAATATATCCCTTGGCTAGGGTTAGTAGATCCATATTGGTTACTACTATATCCATATTGGTCATCACCCTAATTATCTAATGTATCCCTAATTGGAAGTGTAAGTAGTATCTATCTTCTCCAAGCTAGGATTGATTTTTGGAATCCATTATATTTTTCATTGCATACATTATGGTGAACCCAATGTGAATCTAACCTTTTCAGGTTTTCTTTCATGCTCTTCATTTCTATCATTTTATTATTTTTCTATATTTGTGATACTAGGTCAACCAGGCTAGCATAGTTCTAACTTCTATGTGTATGTTTAACACGGTCATATCAAAATGAATATGTTCTTTCTATGTAGGTTTTCATTAGATACATTTTACTGGATTGGTAGGTCAACATAGTACTCTTATTTAGTCCCAAATAACAAACTATGTTGAACATGTTAACCTAATCTTACAATTAGCATCCAAATAATAAATTCAGTTGGCCAAGTTGACATAGTCATCTTAATAAGCTTAAACAAATAGGGTTTAATAGAACTAGGTCAACTTAGTCATTGTAGTTGGTAGAAATTTCAATACACTCAAATAAAAAATTTACAATCCTCATCATCTTCCAACCCACTAAGGTTCCTTCTTTCTCTCTCTTTTAATTCATTACTATTCTATTTTATGCAAGTTTGCAATCTTCAAAACTTTAATCCTTCAATAAACTAAGTTAACCTGGTCAACTTAGTTATGTAGCCTATATTTTATCTAAAATACTAAGTCAACCTAGTTGAATTAGTTCTTAAGGACTCTTGATTCTACAAAATAGTAGTGAAGAAATCAACCCTATTCTATAATGTTTGAATATAGTGTCATCTAAACTGACTCTATACCATTCTCAATTTGGGAATTAACAACTATATGCTAGTAATAAATTCACACTTTCATTTTTATCTATTTGTATGCTTAGAGTAGGTTACATAGTCTAATTAGGTGGTTTTTCAAAATACTATTAAGTTGCACTATTTTTCTATTTTTTCACACACTACCAAACCACACAAATTTTAAAATACATTTAACATTTGTCTTCCCAATTCCTACCTACTTGGATTTCATCACCAAGGGGGAAGTCAACTTGATTTTTTGGCCAAGTATAAACATGTGGTTAATGGTATATATTAGAAATATACCTGATACCATTATCATTGTGGGATTATGAAGTGAGGGGGTAGGCCCTAATACGAAGAAAATACCATTGACAACATAGATCCTTTTTAGTCTAAATGTCTAAAAACCATCCATAGATTGCTTTATAGTTCCCTATTTTTAGCTAGCTTTCCTATCACACTTAAATAACATTTCATAATAATCTAAAAACACTAAGGATGATAAATTAGTTAGCATTTAATTTTCAAGTTGATTGATTGATCTCTACTCATTGTATGTTGTGTTGAAAAAATTTGCATTGGCTAGTGTTAGGGCAAGGTTTTGTGTTGTGTGCTAATTATATCATTCTCGTTGATCCAATTATTTGTGTGTTTAATTCCATTTATTTATTCAAATTACATTAAAAAATATTTCCCTATTTTTATCACACTATCATTATATTCAACACAATATTTTACAAATAGTATTTTCCCTACCTATAGTACTAAGTCTACCAGGTTGACCCAATACTCCTTTCTTCCATTGAGGTTATAGTATTAAGTTGACCTGGTCAAATTTGTATCCTTATCAAACAATATTTTTCCATTCTCTCATACTAATTTGAATTGGTCAATTCTATAATCTTTTTCCTTTTTCTAGTAGTACAACTATCATTTTTGGTTAACCCTATATCCTTATCAAACTCAATTTTCATATCCTATGTATAGTATTAAGTTGATCTAGTTGACTCTTTACTCTTATCTATCTTTTGTATCTCTTTTATTTTGTATTAGTTTTTCCTTCCTTAATCTCTCTCATTCATCATGAACTTCCTATTTGAAGATAACACTAAGTTTAATTTAATAGATATGATGAGTTTCACCAACGCTAATAGGTTCTACCATAAGCAGATTATGGCTCTTATTCTAGATGAAAGTAATGTGAATATAACTACTCACAATACAAACATGGGACCCCTCCTCATTCCTCTTTGATTAGTAATCCTCTCTTCTCATTTGAAGATCACCCTAAATTAGAGTATACCCTAAAAATTCTCTTCTTCATCAATGAGTTTCCTCAAAATTGAGGAAAGGATCCTTATACTATTTACCATCTCATGATAAGTGGTCAAGTTGAGGAGCCCCATTCACCTTATCCCATATTCTCACACATATTTGGGGATGCTAGCTTCTTTTCTTCTCAGCATATTCACTATATTTTTATCCCTTCTCATTTCATGACATATTCATCTCTAATTTCCTGTACCTCCATGCCTAGTATCTCTACTAACATGGTAGGTTCTACATCTAGTGGGCCTCTTCCAAGACCTACTTTTCTTAATTCTTCCACTAGTGAATCATTTTCTACCCATGGTAACCTTACCTCTAGAGTCACTACCTCTCATCCCTCTACTAGTGCATCTTTTTTGCACACAAGCAAATCATGCTATTAGTACCTCACTTACTAATAATTCTTCTCAAGATACTATTAACACCCATAGTGGTACCCAAGCCTCTACTATGAATTCCAATGATTCACACAATTCCAATAATACCAATCAAACCCATTAACTTCTATTACAAACTTAATCAAATGAATGATTTTAAAGATAACAATGCAAATAAAATGATGAAAATGAAAAATAATCTTATCCATATCCAAACCCACCCTCAATAGATTTCATGGGGAATGCATAACTAAAATTTTCCCCCACATCCTCTTTAGGATTCCCATGGTAATATCATCCCTCAAACTCCTCTTGTTAATAAAAAATAAATCTCCTTAAAAATGAACCTCTTACATCTCAAATTGATAATGACTAAGAATCACCTATAAAGGGTATGGTTAGCTCCCTACTACTTGTGGATATATCTAAACTAAGGTGAGAGAACCTATAGGGTAGCTTAATCACATAGAGAGATTTTATAATAAAATATTCATGGGGATTCTTTAGCATAAGGAAAAAATATGACCAGAGCATAACCACATTTTCACGCTTCACTTATGAAGGGTTGCCACATGAAATACACAAATGCTTTATGTCATACATAAGATACTAAAGAAAGATGAAATTGTGACTACAATATTCATTTCATAAAATATTAAACAAAAAAAAAGAACTAAACAAAAGATTTCAATGCTAAGATTTAAAGCTCAAAATACAAACACATTCAAAATAGGTAAGACATGAATTTTTATGGCAAGTAACACTTATAATATGCAAAAAAGTGTGTTATTTTTAGGGTAGGATAGGGTAGGAAAAATTTATAATTGATTTTAAAGTAGAGGGTGGCATACTGGTGGCTTCCAAACAACAAAGTATCTAATAGTATTTCATGACAATTTTCCTTAGTAAATATGCCTAAAATATTTCAAATTCAAGATAATGACAAACATCAAATGATCCTTGAGAGACTAGGACATACACCGAAGCTAGAATCTCAAATACTATATCCTATTAAAATTCATGAACCCAAAAAGTCCTTAAAAGGTATTGTTACCAATCTAGAGTGTGCCCCACTTAAAGTTGTGTAAAACACACCCTCACTCTAGATGATACAATTTGAACTTCTCAGAGTGTGGGTGACTCTATACTAAGATTAACATCTAGAGAGGGTTGGTTCCCTTAAGATTTATCTATTAAAACTAATCACTATTGTTTTTAAATGAAAAGGGGAAGGGGAAACTGAAGGGAAATCCTATCTAATGGGGTGATGCACCTAAATTGTTTAAATACTTTTTAAGCTATTGAAACTAATACATGCATATAAACCAATAAAATTCCTATATTTCCCTTAAGCATAAATATTTTAGATGAAGGATTGAAAGAATTTTATATTGTAAGATTCCTTTTTACCTCTTTAAATGACCTGTAAAAGGTGAGATAGAAAGCAATAGGTGAGGAAGGGACCTACCAAAAGGAGATATAATCCCACTTATATGCCGATACATAATCAATTACACTATATTCTCTATTAAAACTCATATGCAAAATAAAAATCTCATTTATTGATGTATTGTCTAGATACAATTGTTGCTTCAACTCTAAGAATAATGAAAAATAGCTTCAAAAATCCAATATATATGTCTCAAAACCTAACTATAGCCAATGTGGCATTGGAAAGGGAGAAGGATTAGTCTTAGTTGACTAACTCCTTTTACAATATTTAAACAAATCATCAAAAAACTTCAAAATCTAAAAAATATGCATGATCTTCAAAGTTTGGCATATGAATAAGATGGTGGGCCCATTTGACAAGTCAAATCTTCATGCATGAAAAGATATGCCAAAACTTGGATGGAGAAATCCACTTGAAGATAAGTTGGAATTTATTAAAATCTTTCAATTAACAAGATCACCAAGAACAAATGTGGCACTTGATAATTAGTCAACGAAAATCAGACTAGTCAATCCCAAAATAGCCCTCCTTTGCATGAAAATGGACCTTGAAGAGTGAGAAGTGTATAGATATCTTCATGGAATATCAGACATGAAGAATATAAATCCATTTGGAACTCTTTGATGACCAATTCCAACACCAAATTCAAACTTGACAAGTTAATCAATTAAGCCATTTAGACCAAATAAGCCTAAAGGCTAATCTGTGCTCTTGGTCACCATTAAACCTTCAAAAAGAAGACATAAAACATGAAAAAACCATGAATTATACCTGGAAAAAATTTATTCATCATCAAATATGTGATTTTGATGAGAAAACCTTCACCATTCAGTCAACAAGGCTGACTAGGCATATTTTGATCCATTTTCAAGTAGACTGGCCATTTTGATCAAGCTAATGTGGACACTTTTGGGATGATTTACTATAAATTGAAGATTTTAAGATGAATAAAAAGTCTTAGGATTTGATCTCCATTGATTAGATTCCATTTATCTACCTTGTACTATATTTTACATGTTTTTTCCATAAAACCATGATTTATGCTCTCATCTGTATATATTTATGCATAAAATTGACATTCATGAAATAATATCTAAGTTTACCTGACATTTGAAAAGGTTTTAGTTTGATACATGATGATTTTATTGCAATAAAATCCATTTTTCTCAAAAATGGGTTTTTAGGGGTTTAAAAAGGTTTTAAAGCTGAATCTTCAAAATGATGATTCATGAAGTAAAGAGATCCAATTCCTTAACTATTAAAATTTATGTGTAGAAAATTTACCCCTTGAAATCTGTGAAAATATTGGATTCCCATGAAAAATATATGAAAAGTTACCATGTGGATGAAATTTACATGTGGGGTTTAACTTGCATTCTGGACTACCTACGCTCTTAGCGATTGTTCATAAATCACAGCCCATAAAATAATATAAATTTTTAATTAATTATAATTAAATATGGTTCATAAAAACATAATAACCAAACTCCATATGTGTTGAACAATATGAACATCTGAACTTGAGGCTAGGAAAGGTGTCTAGAAGTGTAAAAAGTGAAAAAACTTCACCAAGATGAAAATGACTCTTACCATAATTAAAAAAGTCTTAAAAAAATCCTTATGGGACCTGTAAAATTCTATAAAAACACTCTAAAATCATATTTTGCTTGAAAATTCCAAAAATGACGTTTTGGCATATATGTCAATTTACTTGTATAAGCCTATATGAGCATGGTTTGAAATTTTTTTGGAGTTTTTATGCTCTTAACAGGAATTATTATGATGTATAAACATCATCCCATGGTTTTAAATCCTTTACTTTGTCTTATAAGCTTTGTATCACTCCAAAATGATGTCTACTCCAATGGTGACCTCACATGGATAGGCTGGGGTCTAAGACAAAATAGTGAGTATATCCACTCATTAAATGGACATTAAAATTTTAAATATGGTTCTAAAATTCATTATTACCATGTTTACAAAATTTGAGGTCTTAACTCCACCTGTAGTTCCCAAAATCCTCAATTTGCCCTTAAAATTAACCTCTATGCATGGTCTGTCTGTATATTTGACCGAGTTTTCATGTTTTAAAGATTATTTCATCATTTTTATAGGTTTTAAAGGTCAATAATATCTTAATTTATCTAAATAATATTATCAATAGTTTGGAAAACAACCTCTACTCCTATTTTCAAGCATGCTTTGACCATTAAACAAGGTAAAAAGGCTTCAAAATGATTGTGTATTGATTTATTTAGATGAGTATTGATCAATTTTGAGAATTTTTAGTGGTAATAATATATTAAATAATTTATTTAATATTTTTTACATCTGTTAAGCATCTAAATTCACATGCTTGTAGCTATTTGATCCCTTTAAGCAAGGTTTTAGGACTCTACCTTGTGCATAGTCTGTATAATGCACTTATACTATAGATGGTCTTTTGAGAGTTATTTCATCTCCCATGGATGATATTTTAATTATTTTATTTATAAAAAATTATCCATGTTTTGGACATGAAACAACCTAAAATACCATTACTTATCCCTATCTCTAGCTTTAAGGAAGGCCTTTGGCTTTATGGTGGCTGCAACTTCTCAATAGCTTGTAGGTGGGATCCTCATAGAGTAAAATTGTGTGATTGATTGATTATAATATTGATTATTTTAGTTAAAATATTATGAAACAATTAATTATCCTCAAAATTTCTTTGTAAGACTCAACTTCCATGATTATTACACCTTTCAAAAGAGCTCAAAGACCTCTGTTATACTAACAATTCTCTCTTGGTAGTTGTAGGTGTTCATTGTCTAGGTTTTTTATATGAAAAGAATGGGCCTTGTTTTAAACCCACACTAGTCCCACACTTGAATACATTTTATTAATAAACTACATCAATATATATCACAACACTACTTATTATGAAAAAGGCCTTTCTTTCTTATACATGACAACATATTTCTATTACTTGAAATGAAAGGACTGCAGGCTGTCTCTAAGCACTTTGATGTCTTCTTGATACCTTTCTATTGATGAATGATGAATTAGATTCTAAATTTTATGGATTTCATAACCCTTTATAGATACATGCCTTCTAGGGTATTAGTATATTTTTTAGGATTCCCTACTTCAAAAACCTACTTGGTTGTAGGTTCTCATAGTTGTAGGTTCCATTGAGAGGGTTGTAGGGTAGTATTATGGTACTGTAGGCTAGAACTTGGAAATGAGGATCAATTTTTTTTATCCCATTTACCTCATGAAGTAAGTATTGCCACTTTTCATTTTGATCTAGAAATTTCTTCGATTGAAAACCTCAAATAGGTCTCCTTAAAGATCAAACACCTATCAATTGTAGGTGAATGCACCTACATGCATGCAGGTGCATTCTAGGCATTGTAGGTCCCTATGAATGAATTACATAGTATGAAAAAAAACTATCTAAATAATATCTAGTGATAAAATCCTCACACATAAAATGTCATTTCATAGTGAAACAACATCTCTTAACCCCCATTCTAAGCATTGAATGGTTATACATTCTTTTTGAGGGCTATAAGCTTCTAGTGTTGGCTATAGGTCCATCGCAAGCACTGTAGGTATTAAACACCTATGTTTTGGATATTAAAAGTATAAGGTTTTCTTGGAATTCTTAAATTAGTCCACCACTTCAATATAATTGCCTAGTAAACCATACTTTACCTAAACCATACCCCTCCTTTGATCATAGACCTTGAATTAGGCTTGTTTGTGATTTTGCTTTCTTATTACTCTTTGTACAGACTATAACTTGTAGGAGTTCAAAAAGAGTTTTAATTAAATATGCAAAAAGGTAGTATGAGGTTCATGAAACTCACATGTTATTAAAAAACCCTTTCACATAGTCATAACCTCATAAAAGTGGATAACTTTTTCATGTACATTCAAGCCATTACCTTCCTGCTTATGTTTGCATTATAGTTGGTCATTTTCTCCCTAAGTCATGTCTTGAAACTCAAATGTTCCCTATTAGTAATTTATCATTATTTATTACTAACTTCAAATATTGTGATGACCAAAATAGTCCCCTATCTTTCAAATCTCACCCTTCCTAGCTACAGACCCTCCTTGACTACAACACATACCTGTAGGTGTTCTTTTAGGGTTGATAGGTGCACTTGCATTTCTATTAGACCTTCATTAGAAGCTTGAAAATGTATTTTTATTCTTGATCATTTTATGAATTTCTCTCTTGATGCTACATGCCTTTGGTTTGATCAATTATCCTTTTGATCCTAAAATACCCTTTACTTAGCAAATAAGCCTTCCTTTATCTATGACACAGTGTTATAGGGTTTCATAGTGGTTTGTAGGTGAGTCATCTATTTTATTAAACCCTTATTTCATGATGATATGGATGGAAGATTAATATGGTTAAGAAAATCCCTATTGATTCCCTATCGATATCATTACCCTAATGTCATGCCAACCTCATATGGACTGTACCTCAAAACAATAGTTGAACATATGATTCCATCCTCTATGAAAGATGGCTGAGTGTACCCTTAAAGAAGGTATAACACTTTATTTGAACATTTTTCCTCTTCTTGATTGTATTTAAGGAGGTAATTTCCATGTTTTTTGATGTAGAAAACCCTTTGCTACTCAAATATTGATGCCTTTGATTATGCTCCATGCCTAGAATGAACTAGATGTAGGCTTTCTTTTTTCATTATCCTTCTATGTTTGGAATACAACCTATTTTCCATAGTTATGGTGGCCTTATTTCCTTTGGTTCATTGATGGTGATAACATGGAATGGAGGTGGGGTTGAGGGTGATAGGAGTGGAAATATGATGAATGGAGAATGGAAACATGTTGGAGGGTGAACAAAAGGCACAAAACATAGTGTTAAGGTTGAGTATGGCAGTGGGATAGAGGTGAGTGAGGTAGAGGTGGGAAGGAACATGAAGGAACATGAAAATACTATGATGATAGGATATATACAAATAAGGACTCATCATGATAACTTAATGTGAATTTTATTGCCATTGGAGGAGGGAAAGAAACTAAAATTAAATCATGGTTTTCTAAAAAAACCTTAAAATTTGCAAAAATTCCTTAAAGAATGCTAAACTAGATCCCTTTGAGATAATTAAAAGCATAGAGGTGACTTATTGGCTAAGAAACTTGAGGAATATTTGATATTTATGAATTGAAACCATGAAATATTGATGAAAACCCTAAAAATCATAAAAATTTGACAATTTGAGGTTGCCTTCTTCTTCAATGATCGTATAATTCTTCCTTGCAAATACTGTAGATTGAATGGATGAGTTTGGGACCTCTATTTTACCTTTAATTTTATGAGTAAAACATAAAGGAGACCATGAAAAATTAGAGCAAGTCCTCAGTATTTTGGAATAAATTAAATTTCTCTGATACTCTGCCTAGGTGAGGAGAAATTAGAGAAAATTGGTTGCCTTCCTAGATGTAAGGCAACATAATTTGACCTAACTTAAAATAAATTGTTCATGAGCCTAGAGAATACAATTGATAAAAAAACTTATACCATCAATAATCCCTTTAAGTCTAGTTTATTCAACCCAAATTTGAGATCTGTACCTCTCTTTAGAAGTCCATACCACTAGAAAACCTACAGGTAGGTCCCTTTATGCCAATTGAGAAAGTAAAAAATAAGGCTAGTTCTAGGATTGTATGGATATTAATTTCCATGTAATTATTTATAAATATTGTTTATGTCCTGTATATGATCTTCCCTAACTTTGATTATACTAAAACTTTATGGATTTTATACTTCTCTTGTAAAATGGATGAAAGAAGCTATGTTTTGGCCTTCTAAAAGAAATTCAAGATTAAAACCACTTGAAATATAAGTTATTACAATAATTACATGTAATTACATGTATAAATACAAATTTTTAATCTTATTAATGCTTTAAACTTGCAAAATGGCATGCGGGAGGGGTTTTGGGGCCTTTTTGGCTTAATTAACATATCAAAAGACCTTTTCATAACTTGAAAATTTAGGATTAGGATAAAATAATACTATTAAATATGTTAAAATATTTTTGGATAATTAATTAACATTTTTAAAACCATTTTTAATGCTTTTTACCCATTTTTTGATATTTTGACCAAAATTTGTGGTTTTAGACCATAATTGATCAGTTTGACCAAATGCAAAGGGATAAGGACTAAATTTTGGAAAGAATAAAATGATAGGGATATTAATTTGACATTTATAGTCCAAATTAATAATAATTTTTTTGAATTTCATGGGTTGACTATCCTACTAGTCAAAATAACTTAGAAACTCTGGCAAGGATAGACCAGGACAAACACTGCAATTGCAAAAGATTACAGACCAAGACATAATAGGAGAAACTAACAAAAAAAATGAAAATAATGTACACATATTCACTTATATGAAAGAACAAAAATAACATTGAAAGGAAAAAATAACTACTAAAATCATGTGTGGAAAATCACTTAGAGGAATGAAACTATGACTATGTACAAAGGAGTGTCTCTCCTAATAGTAGTGTTTAAGAAACTTCCCATTCACAAGAATGGGAAGCTATTATTTAGTAAATTTGGATAACTAAAAATCATCATCATCATCATCATCATCATCATCATCATCAAATCATCATCGTCATCGTCATCGTCATCATCATCATCATCATCATCATCATCATCATCATCATCATTATTATAAATGATAATATAAGGTCCATTCCAAAGGCTATCATATTTAGAGTGCTTACCTAGCTTTACACGCTCTACATTCTATTTGAGTACTATGTCTCCTTGCTAAAATGTTTTTGATGAATCTCTCTTATAAAATTTATTCTTGAATTGATAATAATTTGACCACATGGTATGCATATAATCATCTCTTATCTCCTCTAATTCCCTTAGTTTGTTCATTCTGACTTCCATTGCATCACTTTATAGAAGCTCTAGTTGGTGTGCAATTTCCAAAGCTAGAAGCTCTAATGAGATAGGAAACCTTGCTTCTCTTCCATAAAATAAGAGACAAGGTGAATAAAAAATGGAATTATTAGGGGTAATTATATCATCCCATAAAGTAGTCTTCAACTTTGTATGCCAAGATTTTTGATTATCTTCCATTATTCTTTTGATGATCTGATTTAGGTTCTTGTTAGTGGACTTAGCTAGTCCATTACCCTGTGGATAGTAATTTGATAAATATTTAAAATAAATACCATGTTTAATATCCCATTCATATACCTTTTCACTACTTAATGCTAAAGAATTATCTGATATTATAGTAGAAGGTGATCCAAAATGAGTGACTAGACTCTCATAAAATTCAAGCACAAAGTTCTCATTTGCTTCTTTCAAAGGCATTGCTTCCACCCACCTAGTGAAATAGTCTATATCTATCAAGAAAAATTTATGACCAGCACTAGATAGGGGATGAATCATGCCAATGAAGTCTAAAAACTATTGCATGAAAGGCTGCTCAACCTGAATTGGCTTTAGTGGCATAGCATCTAGTCTTTGTTTCCCTACAAACATTACACACTTTGTATATTTATTAACCCATGCATGTGATTTTATAAATAAATTGGGCCAAAAATAACCATCTCTAATTATTTTTTCATCTATTTTCTTGGCTACAAAATGACCTTCAGAAGGACTATTATGAAATTGCTCAAAAAGCTTTTCAAATAGACTAGTTTCAACACACCTTAAAAGCATACCTCCAATGTATTTTTTGAAAATAACTTAATAAATATAAATTTATGGTAATTATTTCATCATAACGTGTCTTATTTTTTATTCATTCAAATACCTTGTACACTTTCCAATTTTAATAAATCTAGCAATGTTCTGTGTCTAGCTTGTATGAGGTGTATTTTCAGCTTCATGCTGAGTGTCCTAAATTATCAAAATTATTTCTTTTTATTCTTTTACATCTTCTAAAAGATGTTCACATAAATATTTTACTCCAATTATGGTTTTTAAACCTTGACTTCAATTTCATATTACATGCATTTAGTGACCCATACATCTCTCTTTTCACTCAAGTCTCTGCTGAGAATGAAATCCTTCACACTTGAATGAGCTACCATTAGTATAATCTTATTGTTTGAAACCAAATGTATGAATTTTTTTAGACATTTTATAAAAAATAAAACATGTTTTTATACAAAATAAGACATCTCTTCATAACCCTATAAATATTTACTAAAGAAATCAATGGGTTGTTCTAAACCTTCATCATTTTGCTACATAAGCATGGCTGAAATAGTACTGGAAGTAGAGAAAGCATACAAGAAGAAATACTTACTAAAATATAGATTGAGAAAATTAGGAGCTTGGCTGATTTCTTACTTGATAGATTCAAAAATTCTTTTACCTTCTTTACTCCAAGTTAACTCTTGGTGTTTCTTTATCATTTGAGTGTCTTTACTAGTTCTACAAAACCAGGAATGAATCTTTTGATAAAGTTTATATTACCCAAGAAGCTCTGCAATCCTTTATTATGTTTAGTCAATTATATAAAAAGGATTTCCTTTATTCTCTCTAGATCAATTGAAATACCAAATTTAGATACCACATGCCCAAGAAGTCTCCCCTCATGCACTAAAAAAATTCATTTATTTGGATTCAATGAGACTCCAAATTCTCTACATCTATAAAATATAATTAGCAAGTGTATTAGATGATCATTATGATTCTTTGATAATACCATAATATCATAAAGATATACTAAAACCATTTCACTAAAAATACCATGGAAAGCAACATCCATTGCCCTTTGGAAGGTAGCTCCAACATTGGAGAGTCCAAAAGGCATCTTCTTGTAAGAAAAAGTACCCCATTTGGTGGTGAAAGAAATTTTATATTGATCTTTCTCTTTCACCAATATTTGGTTTTATAATGAGTACCCATTCAATAAAGACAACCTCTGTGAACCTTCTACTCTTTGTAATATTTGATCCATGTAATGGAGTGGATAGTGATCTTTTAGTGATACTCTGTTCAGATCTCTAAAATCTACATATAACCTTATCTCTCCATTCTTATTTCTTATTGGTACAAGATTTTATACCCATGTTGAATGTTTTATAGGAAAAATAATACCTTAATCAATCATCTTTGTGAGCTCCTTCCTCATGAGAATTTCAGCCTTAGGGTTGATAGGCCTTTGCTTTTGTCTTACCAATTTTGCATCTTGTTCAAGCTCAATAGTATGTTGTGCCAATTTGGGGTCAAAACCTTTAAAACATGGTATTAAAGAGCACATACATCCATGAAATCATTACATAATGAAATTAAAGATATTCTCTTAGAATCAATGTTCACTTTACCCAGCTTGAGTTCCTTACCTTCATTTATGCTAATTGGATCATAATGCTCTTTCTTGGAAGAAATTCTCACCTTATCTTTCCTTATTTAATCATATTCATTAAAAATTCTTTCTAAAGTACCAAATTTTTTGGCATCTTCTTTTATTTCAATTTCATAATCTGATTTTCATATTGATCCTGCAATTTATCATGATTTCTTTAGCAAAACACTACCTCATTTTGTAATAAATATGCTATCTTATTATCAAAATAAAAAAATTTCCAAATTACATAATTATTTAGGACTAAATGCCTACATACAACCTTGATTTGGGTCTAATTTTTATTGTCCTTAATCTAATTTGGAATATCATACTGTGCTCCTATGGTAGAAAGTCTATCTACATGCTGATTTACTCCTCTAGGAATAGAGTCAATGCCAAATGAAATTAAATCTTCTATGAGATCCCAAAACCTATGTTTATAGGCCTTAAAAAGAGGATTCTTTTTTACACTTTAATCTCTAACTTTTTGGGCTACTAACTCACTATCACCTTTCACCTACAAGAGCTTTATATCCCTCTTTCTAGCCCATTGAAGACCATAAATAAGAGATTCATATTCTATAGTATTGGAATTACAACTAAAATAAAATATAAAAAATAATAATACCTTTGATTTTTTGGTGAAACCAACATTACACCATACCCACTTCCATTATTTGTTCTAGATCTATCAAAGAATAGATTCCAAACTCCTTCTTGATCATGCATTGAGCTAGTGAGACTAGGCAATAAAGCACCCTTTTCATGCATATAGTAGACTCAAAAAACATATTCAATACTTTTATAGAGGTCATGTCTATGATTTTTGGCATCCCATTCATCCAGGAGAAGATCTGGTATACTTTTAAGAGGCTTAGAAGGCTCTTGAACAATGATGTTATCATCTTCTTCTGAAATACTACATTTCACATTTGGCATATTTCGCATATATAGTTCAAGGTGAAATATGGAAATAGGCTCAAATGAAATAGTAACTTTGATTCTAAAAACCATGTATGACCAATATAAGGAAATGTAACCTCCTATTTTGGGAGTGAAATCTCTGGATAGGTATAGTGCAAAATATAGAGGTAGATCATCAAGAACAACATCCTGTAAAATGGTGAAATTAGGATAAGAAACAAGTATGAACTTTATATATTTCAAAACAAATAAAGTCTTGGTAGGAGACCCATCTAATTTTAATACACCTTTCTCATGGGGTTCATACTATAATCCTAACTTATCAACTATTTAATTGGGCATGATAGAGGTACTAGCCCCACTATCAATCATACAGTTATGAACAAGATAATATAAAATGTTAATAAAAAGATAAAATGGAGTAGGCTTAATCAGCTTAAGATGTTGAGACTCAATAGATATATTATAATTAGTTAGGACAACACTTACTCTTTCCTTTTCAGATGGTCTATTAGGGATAGTGAGATTTGAAAGTTCCTCTTGTAAGTACTCCTTTTGTCCTGAGATTAGTAGAGTATCCCACATTAAAATT
This sequence comes from Torreya grandis, assembly GCA_037957365.1. Lineage (NCBI taxonomy): Eukaryota > Viridiplantae > Streptophyta > Pinopsida > Cupressales > Taxaceae > Torreya > Torreya grandis. The sequence continues at coordinate 2,310,607 of JARHVA010002196.1, forward strand.
GATACTAAATTTTTATTCATATAATACATAATACTGAGTGAATAAGTGGCTACCCTTGACTAAAATTTAGGATCATAATGAGATCCTAAATGTTGTGTGAACTGAAGAATGAAAGGCCCTTTCACATTCTACCCCTTTGGATCTTAAGCTTGTTGATTTGAACTTTTTTGAGTTAGCTCATGAGTTGTTGTATTTTTAGTGGCTAAAAATAAGGAGGGGTTTCCCTATCAAGACCTGAACCTTCACCAATTACTCTTTTCTTGGATCTAGTATGTGATGTAACTAAACTATCAATATTAGTTAAATCTTGACTTTGATTTGTAGCCAAGTGCTCAAAAGAATTCTCAACTTCCTAAAATTTCATAAATGTAGTCTCAGTGGGTGTCTTACCACTACCTTCTCCTTGTTGATTTGGAATTTCTACTTTAGTGAATAAAATAATGTCTCCATAAGGTAGAGAGGCTTCCTTATTCTAATAAGGTGGCTAGTTTTTAAATGAAGGAAGAACTAAACTTTGTTGCAAAAAATATTGATGAGAACTCTTATCAATTGGATCCATTTACATGTTATTTTCTTGATCCCATTGATTTTTCCACTGCTCATCTTGAGCATAGTTTCTTTGAGTTGGCATAATATCTCTAGAATTTCTTAGAGCATTAAGATTATATTACCTTGATTGAGAATTCTATCCTTGTCTTTGTTGATTGGATTGATAAGATGGCCTATTGGATTGATAATTATGATTAGTATTTTGATATGGTATGTATGGTGGAGCTTGTTTCCTCTCTATTATAACCAACTTGTTGGTTTGAGCTTTGAAAAGACTCTCTATCTTCCCTAATCTATTATTTTGATCACCTTCTATTTGATGAAACTTTGATGACTCTGGAATTAGAGTAATAGTTGGAGCAGGAGGATGGATCTATAGAAAAAGAGGTATTGGTGGCCTTGGAGATAACTTACTTGCTTGTATAAGGTAATTTTCAGCCTTGATTGCTACTTCAAAAGATTCAAGTAAAGTGTTCCCTCCCATAGACTAGATCATGACAGCTACATCTGAATTAAGAGCCTTTAGATAGTACAAAAAAAGATAGTTGGGTGTAGGCTTGATCACTACAAGAATTATATCCCAAGTCTTATAGAATATATAGTTAAATTATACCATGAATTCATGATTGAATCTCTTAATTGTTATAAACTAATCCACAAGTTAAATATGATCAATTTTGGCCTCAAAGTGCTTACATAGGATCTCTCTAGATTCATCCCAGTTGTTTATTGATGTAGGAGCCAAAAATTTGTACCACTGAAGTGCTTTCCCTTTGAAAAAATTGCCAATAACCTCATTGATACATTTTCCTATGTCACATGATGCACTGAACAAAGATTAATAGTATCTACAATATGTTCTATAGGGGTTGTTTGACTTTCTCTTATGAAATAAGGAAGAGCCTTTAAAGTAGAAACTAGAATATTATCCCATTAATTGAGATTTAGAGGACTACCACCATTGAATGAAATAAAAAGTGTATCTTTTGGGAATAACCATTTGAGGTATAGGTTTAAAAAAAATATTTAGCTAAACAATATTGTATTGAATAGGAGGATTTTATGTAATATCAGGGGTAATAGAAGGTGTAGGGTTTGGATTTGACTGAGAGGCTTTCTTCTTCTTTTTTGATTAGAAAGATAACTCAGAGAAATTTGTTTCTTTCCCTTTTGTAGAGGATCATGTGACAACTCTTGATGATGGTATGAAAAGTATACAAATCTGAAAATGAAAATTTAGAAATGAATACTATACTCAGATACATAGATAATAATTTGAAAGTGTGAATAAGTTGTCCCACTAGGTATGTTAGAAAATATTATCAATTTGGAGTGTATGCTACTT